>JAGFZM010002177.1:25240-91948 GCA_017657215.1 Limnothrissa miodon
GGCTGCTGGGAGGGGGCCACCACTGAGTCTCCATCTCAAGGGCGACAGGAAATCAGCGTAGCTGAGAACCGAGACACTGCATCTCACACACCTTGTGTGGCTAGCTTGTCTGGCTTTAGGCAAAGTACTGTAAACCCAGACAAGGCCTTTCCTTTTGCTGTTCAGTCTTTATGGGGGGCACCCCCCACATTCACCCACCCACACAAACAGACAGACACACACAAAATAGATTTTCTCACATACACACACACAAAAAAAGAGTTGCAGGTATACAAGTGTGCGTGCATGCAACCATTATTTACAATGACACACACTAGCAGATGCACCTCATCCCACACAACACACACCCAACACACACAATCATTTACATGCAAGATGGATCGATGGACACATATAAACATACACCCTACTTTAACAAATAAACTATGCAGATGGATGAATGCATAGTCTCTCTCTCTCTCTCTCTCTCGGAAAAAACAGGGTCTGTGCTCAACAGCCCCATTTAGAGCAAGTGAGGTAGTGCAATGGGAGGTGAGAAATGGGCATCAGTGCTGGCACTCACCAACACTGGGCATCCATTATTCACCATGGGCACATTTCTCTTCTAACAGGGGTCAGACAGTTGTGAATAAAGGGCGAAATGGAATCACCCTGATGTGTGTGTGTGTGTGTGTGTGTGTGTGTGTGTGTGGAGGGGCATTTTTTTGTGACTGTGTGTGTGAGAGACTGAGCGAGAAAGAGAGCTACCAAAGACAGCTCTCACATCTATGTATTTCCCCACTCTTTGACACACACACACACACACACACACACACACACGCAAACACAAACAAAGCTCCCCCTGGCCACATTTTAGATCTGTGATTTCTCCTCAGCGTGTCCTTGACGACGTGGGCAATTTGTCTACTTTATCCCTTCATGGGCTCATAACTAGCCAATCCCTCTGCAATTCCCATCAAGGACACCTCAAGCGGAGATGGCTGAAGATGAATTCCCCCTCAATCTCCCTGTCTGGACTATTCCGCCCAAAAATCATTGAAACCAGCCCCTTCAATCAACCACCCAATACAGACTTGTCTTAACTTGGGGTTGACCAATATGCATTTTTTGGGGGGCGATTCTAACATTGATATCTAATGGTGGCCGATAAACAATATTTGGCAGATAGTTTGGGACAGGATTATTAAATTATTTAGAGCCTTCATGTAACTGGTAACCGAGAAATGTACCTGTTTGCATATTCCATAAAAAGCAACACAGTACAACTGCTCATTCCATATCTTAAAATGAGAGGGGTTTAGCATTCATGGTAATACACACAACATGATTGGACAATGTTTGTGTCTTTGCTACGCACAACATGATGGGGGTAAATTACCTTGTTTACCATTCATTTAAGTAAATCAAGACAGATAGCAGCATGGGCCTGATGTAAGGTAAAATTCATCCAGAAATGACTGATATATTAGCCGAATAAATAAATATCGGTCAATCTCCACTCTTCACCTTCAAAGTCCCCACAGCAATTCTTTCAGACTGCACACTACATAATGGCAGTACAATCTGAGAGAAAATAGGTAGGCCGGCCATGAGCTTCTACTGTGTGTGTGTGTGTGTGTGTGTGTGTGTACACACTCAGCAGAAAATAGGGTTAACCTTTTATATAGTACATATAGTCCAGGGCAGCCGTTCCCCTGGTGAACCATCTCAGGAAGCCTCTTTCTTCTAATCCATGCCACTTCAAACATCCATCTTGTCTGCCCTGTTATCACAACTCCCTCACTCATAAAGCTCCTGTGTCCTCCTTAATTCCACTCTCCCACCCTTCATCACTCAAAGACACCTTAGCCAGCTATCTCTTTCTCTTGCTCCCACAAATATACACATATGAGTGTGTGTGTGTGTGTGTGTGTGTGTGTGTGTGTTTGTGAGAGACATATCTCAATAAGTCTTCATGCATCACTCTCTTCCATGCTCTGGTCCAGGGGCAGATGACTAACGTCACAACTATGGTCCTTCTGACCAGAGTCTTTCCATGGCCCCTCCCGAGGGGCGCGTCCAGCCCAGTTGACCTCAACCTCAGATCAAACCCACCTTCCAGCCAGCACCCAGCCAAGGGCTCCCAAAATCCCAGCAAAGAATTAGCCGTATGACAAAACATATTCACCAAAGGCTAATACAACAGCTCACACACATCTGTTGTGCTAGATGATCAAAAACAGGCAGAAAATAAACCCTTTATGTCCGTTTCGCTACACTATCTTAAAGATCCGGTTATTCCCAAGCTAAACAAAACTCACCAGACTAGTGTTGTTTTTAAGAGTCCTCCTTTCTAGACTTACTGCAGAGCACATCTCCATGACCTAACACTCTAAAGGAGGTTTACCAGGACAGCGTTTGCAAGCCTCACAGAGTTACATGACAAAAACAATATCCACAGACCCAGGGCACCAGTCCCTAAACAGCCCTTTTCTGGAGGCTCAACTTCTTCCTTCTATTACAGCCAAGCACTCTGGGTCTTTACTTTCCATGTATGTGTCCAAAGGTCTACGGCTGGGCCGTTAAAAGAAACCCTTTGGCTGAACCAGTGCAGAACACGGGATAAAGAGAGAGGGTTTGGTGGAGGTAAGCTGTTCTAAGTGGCTTTGGATGAAGGACTGAGCTGAACAGAGGAACTTTGGCGCAGAGAGAGTGAGTGAAAGTGAGAGAGTGTGAGTGAAAGTGAGAGAGAGATGCTCAGACATTGAGATATGCAGTGAGAGAGAGAGAGGAAAAAAAGCTGTCTTTAGGCACAGATGGAAGAAGTCGCTTCATCCTTTTCCTGTCAGATTCACTCATGTCACACTCCACCTCTCTCTGCATTACTCCATTATGTGATATTACACTGGGAGAAGCAGAGCTGCATCTGGAGCTTATAGGATGGGTGAGAGCGAGAGAGCGAGAGAGCGAGAGAGAGAGAGAGAGAATCCAACTCCCTTCTCCTCTTCCTTCCTTTCCCCTCCTCTCCTGATTATGCATATGTCTAAGATAAATGTTTTTTTTTCTTCATGCAGATGTTTTATTGAGCAAGTAGTAAAGGTGTGCAGCAAGAGAAGGGCATGACTTTTTGTCCTCAACCCCCTCTCTCTCTTCACCCTCCCATCTTACTCCTCCTCCTCCTATCGTTATGTTTTTCATTAGTGCTGCTGTCACCATACATTCTCTTGCCTTGCATGACCAATCATCATCTTTGCCACTGCATCTAGCTGTCTATATATCTCTCTATATAAATCTCCGATGACATATGTTCTTGAAATGTCAAATGCCTAACCGGTCCCAGTGCAACAGTCATAAACACCTAAAAGGCAGCATTCTTTTCATTAAAACTTTTGCACACGACACTTTGAAAAGCCTTTCTTACTCCCCCACATCCTTAGCTAGTGGCATAAAAGCTCCAGCATACAGACCCCAACACCTCCCCCCGCCCCCCTCACACACACAAACACAAACACCATCCCACTTGGCCAGATGCTGGTCTGCTGGTCCAGGATGTAGCACCCACAGCCTTTCCATGACCAAAGGCCATAAACACAAATGCACAGCGCTTTCCATGTCAACCTCCCAGCACATAAAGTCATGATGACTCATGCCAGACTATTACACTTGTGCAAGGGCAGAAATGGGTTCCGTCTTTGATGCTGCATATCCCCCTGGACCTATCCCAAAGCAAGCTCCATGAGCCTACTGAATTAAACTGAAGGGGTTTTGGTTCAGCGTTTCAGGGATGCTTGTGCAGATATTTGGTGCCATAGCATTAAAATACAAACTATGCTAACCTTTATCAGTGTTTCTTAGCTCTTCTGTAAAATTTTATAACAGGGGACTACAAAAATATTTGATTGTACTCACTATGTTTTTGAACACTTGGTGGCTTCATCAAAGTCTCAGACAAAAAGAACAAACAAACATTTTTGGGGCCAAATCACCTCTCTCTTCAGAGGATGTCTCAAACAAAACAACGACAGATAACAGATCTTCTCATTCATCGTCTTCATGTCAGACAGCTATGGTGCAGATGCATGAAGACAACTTGTCACACACGCAACACTGAAGGAGCCCAAACCAACTGTGGCACCAATTTATAAAAAAAGCCATTTAATCCAATGTCACTAAAACATGATAACCTGAAAACTATTTAAACAACAATCTTTACTAACACTTAATGGAGAAATCCAGGGTGAATCAGTCAGTAGATCAGTTGTTTAAGATCAGTGAATGCTGCCTATAGAAAAAGGAACCAAAAAAAGTGTGCAACAGACTAAATAAAGAAACAATGACTAATGTTAACTTAATGGAGCAATGCTAAATTAAACTTACAGTTAACTTAAAGTAGGCCTATGCCTAAACTTCAAGACAACAGGACTATGGACTGATTCACCTGGTTTCTTTTAAAGTGGACTTTGCTGTTCTCTATAGTTTGTTTCCATGTCATAATTGCCATAATTAACAGTAGGCAACATTTCAAAATGGTCTTGAAATAGTATTTTCAAATTGTAGTCTATTAAATGATTTATGATAGGTGTTCAATTCTGTCACTATTCTTGAAAAATATATTTTTGGGGGCTCTGAATCAGCACTACCTATTAACAAGAACTAAGGTATTTTTTGGCCCCAACTAAGGTTTTCAGTAAATCATATTTGTGTGTACAGTAGGATGAAGATCTCCACTTAATATTGAGGCTAGCAGAATATTTAATGTTGCCAAGCTGTGAGAAAAATATGATTCAAGATGTTCATTCACCTTGCAGGCAAATGGCCTTTGCAGGGCTATCTCCACCATCATATCAGAACTCGATCCATAGTTACTATAGGTTTTGATATACTTCTCTATTATTTAACTAAACAATAAGTGTATAATTATGTATCCATTTCGCTAGTCCTGCTAGCCATCCCAGCTCTTAGTATGGTTAAGAAAAAATCAGATGGATAATACAGTATTAAAAGCCAATTCACTGATGATTCCATAAGGAAGAAACGACCAATTGCATTTTGAAATTGTAAGGGGAGAGGTCACCCCACCAATGTTTCTGAGAACTCGACACCTTAGTGAACCCGCCTCTCGCTGTCTTTAGGAAAACCTCCGGGAGCGCGCGCGTTTAATTGTTTCCAGAGGTCAGGGAGGATTTAGTAAAAACGAGTTCTTGAAGTGAAGTGTGCCGACTACGCAGTTAACCGCCTGTTGAATGTACCCTGTAACGGTCTGAGGAAACATAGCAAATGAGTGGCTTTAACATTTAATTTTGACTGAGGAAATGTGTAGCTTATAGTATTATGGGTTTACTCGGGAGTAAGGCCATGTCCAATACTGTCAATTTATGAAGCTGATCATTCACAATATTAAATATATGGGTGTCCTCAGCCGTAATTCCTTGGTATGCTTTAATAAGGCCCAGCTGTTAGGGACTTATTTCAGTGATTTGTGCCATTCAGTCTTAAATCAGCCATGTCCTCGCAGCCGTGGTTCAACTGAATGCCGACAGTTCCACCATAGAGGTCTTTCTGCGCATTCAAATGTGCGAGTCCTTAAACGTGTCCAGGGAAGAAAGTAGCCTGCTCGAGGAATCGTGGCAGGCCTAGTGAAGTCATAAGCTTTGCTGCGGAATCTACAGGCATCTCGTTTCATACTACTGCGATGCCAATGTCAAACAAAAAACGTGATTCTTGTAAGACTTGGCTTTACGACCCGGCCACTCTGTCTCTTGTTCGGAATAACACCGGCGTTTCAGGAGAAGAGTCTGCAAACCGCCGGTTTACTTTACAAATATAGGCCAATCAGAGGCTGACAAAATACTGTCTCCTGTAACAAAGAAATTGACATGTCACACAACTACCATAGGAGGCTACTGCGTAGCATGCCCTGCATTATCGATATACTAAACAATATTAAAAATAAATCCTGGATGTGCATAATCATTAAGGGCAATTTGTGAATCATTATGGTTGCACTGACGCTCCTCACTGCACTAAGCTGGGGGAATATGACAGGTATTTTCCCATGCGTTACACATCACAACTGGCTCCGGTGTGCAGGGATGTAAATGTGTCCCGACGTAGGCTAACCTTGCATGTTTTATCAACTGTGTTAAGCCACAAATGTTTATTACCGGTATGTTAGATTAACCAACTGAGGCACTTCAAGATGTAGTCTACTCCCGGTCATTTGCAGCAACGATAATCGACGCCTGCTCTAAATCCAGACAGTTTATCATTCAGCCTTTCAGCAACCACTTCACTTCCACAAGCATAGATCTAGCTTTGATTGCCGGAGCACAGTGTTTGTTGAGATGAAACATTGAGATGATAAACGCGAGATGCATTCGCAGGGCACAGCATGCGACGCTAGACGTTATACGTTATAGTCTAGGTGAAATGCAAAACAGATTGAATATCTCTAATCAAACAAGCTATCATTAGCTGAAACAACCCAGACAAGGCATATAGTAGGGCACTCACCGTCAATAGCTCGAGCAGGAAGAATCACCTCAAAACTGTGCAAAAATCCCAAGAAAAACAATCCAGCCACCAGTAGGTTTACAGTGTAACGGAGCATCATGTCTTTTGACAACATAAAATAAAACAAAGAAAAAAAATAAAAATCAGGGATGCCCCGTGAACTCCAGTAGACCCAGCTGCTGCTGGCTCCGTCAGCGGCAGGAGCAGGAGCCTAGTCCGCGTAGAGCTCCAGATCTCCCGGACGATGCTCCCTTCTGCCTGCGCCACTGAGCACGCACCCACTCAGGCTCCAACTGCACTTTGCCGACAGAGAGAGCTACTCTAAAAAGAGCGAGGAATGAGCCAAGGCTTCCCCAGCCCCGAGCTGCTAAGGGCGCCTCTGATTCATGCTTAAATTGGGCTATCTCACTGCAAATATCATTGGGTAGCTTTGCCTGGATCTCTGCTCCACATGCAGAGTGGGATATCAAGTCGGCAAGGTAGCAACGTGTTCAGACCATACGCTGTTAACGTTATCCTCTCCTTTGTTCTCTTTGACAACCGGACGAAACAGTTCGTGCCATTAAAAAAATAAAAAAAAACGGGAAAGCAATCTCTCCCAGCACTTTCCACCGCCTCTGTTGCTGGTGGTAACACAATTGAGATTGAAGTGAGCTTCAACCCTTAACTCCAGACTGACGTGTGACGTAAGCGACACCATTGGTTGGCTACATCTTTCCATCGCGCAGCAAACGTTGATTGGCACAGAGGTGGCAAAACTGTTGTCGCCTAATCAAATTAAACCGCTGTGAATGAACGTTGCAAATAGAAATACTTTTAAAATACTGATGCGCGTCTCTGTGATTGGCATTAGATAATTTGAGCATCTGTTACTTAAGTCTAAAGACAAATATGATGACAATCATTTATTAATCCACATTCTTTATTTAGGCCTTACAAACCACCAGTGTAACTGCCGTTATATAAACAATAATCCAAATATCAGACAGTAAAAAGATGCGATGACTCTTAACAACTTTTCACACTCTCTACTATGGTCTGCAAAAGATATCCAAATCATACACTCTCTCTCTCTCTCTCTCTCTCTCTCTCAAAGTAAAACTATGAGAAAAAAATCTTGGGGGCAGATCTTTGCCTCCATGAAAGGCTTTAGTAAGCAGGCTAAGGCCCAGGTCTTGGCCCAAGAAGCATAAATCAGCCACAAACACAGTCAGGCCTCAGACAAGGGCCAGCTGGAGAGCAGTTACCGCTCAGACGCTCTCACAGTGCTGCACAATGAACCCTAAAGCTGGGGTCCGGGAAGCGACTTCAAATGCTCCACCTCAACTTCTATGGTAAAATGTTAGTTGTGAAGCATAGTTTTGGAACACATTTTACAAAATATTTGTCAGTATGTGAGTTTACATACAAAATAGAAAAAAAATGCAACATTCTGAAACATAATTCATTCAGTTACATAATGTCATAATTCATAAAGTTACTGTTACCTTGTTCTTTCGAATAGACTACCAACACAGCCTAAGTGTTGCAACATTTCACTTTTTACGTGAATTTCTTGTTTATACAAGCTGTAGATTTCATTTCACAGATGCAATAGTCAAACGGCTTACCAGTGTTGCTAATCTTTAGTTCTCAGATATCAGTCTGCCATATCAAAAGTCAACACTGCCAAATTGTGTCTAAAAAGAAAGTAGAATATAGCTATAGGGTACTGTCCTGGGGAATTAAGGAAAATTATGAATAATTTTAGGAGTCCATCAAACACAATGTTCGTTGTGAGGTTCCCACAGACTACCTCAGGAAGTAGAAGAACACTACAACAAAAAACTGTGGTTCCTAATTTAAATACTGATGCCACTTTAAATACTGATGGTGATTCTCACCAACTAAAGCTATTTTTGACAAAATGTGCAGCTTTTGTAGTGAACACTGCAAGTGAGTACTGCAAGTTTTATTTACTTTTTTTTTTTTTAATTCATAAAACTCATGTTGTGAAGTTGTGCTAACTAGTTAATCAATTCATCAAATCTCAAATATGTAGTAAAATGTACTTGTACAACAATTCAATTTTACTAACATTTACATTTACATTTATGCATTTAGCAGACGCTTTTATCCAAAGCGACTTACAAAAAGAGGATAACAATCAAGCTACAGAGCAGAAACCTTAAGGAGCATAGTGCTAGGGAATAGTGCTTCAGTTCATTTTAGTGCTAGGATAGAAGATGTTCTCTGAATAGCTGGGTCTTTAAGAGCTTTTTGAAGGCCTCCAGAGATGGCCCTGTTCTGATTGTTTTTGGTAGGTCATTCCACCAGCGTGGGACAACACATGAGAATTCAATTTCAATTCAATTCAATTCAATTTTATTTATATAGCGCATTTTTACAAAAGGCATGTCACAAAGCGCTTAACACAAGAGGCCCAATGAGCAACAGGGGCAAGGAAAAACTCCCTCGCAGCGTTTTTTGTTTTTACTTGTTATGGTAGAGGAAGAAACCTTGGGCAGTTCCGACGGCTCAAGGGGCTAACCCAACTGCCTAGGGCAGGTTTTCAGTCTCTTAGATGGTGAGTAGTCCACTATTATTCCATTAGATACATATTACAAGAAAATTTTGGTAAATAAAGTACAGTAATATAGGAGTCCCATTAGAATCCCAGGATATAGTCCCATGTCATTAGGCGCAGTCAAGCCAGGGGCCAGCTAGAGGCTGTAACAATCATGTCAGGGTCATCTGTGAGCTGAAGGCAGACCGCCCAGGAAGCCAGAGATGCAGGATCAGGCAGTGGAGGGCAGGGGTGACCCTCAGCAGGGAGGCAGTGGCATGGACAGTGGAGTGGGTTGAGGACCATTCAGGAGTGCCGCCGGATCACGTTGGAAGAAGGTCCCAGGAGAACCCAGGAGGTGCAGGCTCAGATTTCAGAGAATGTGAGTTATATTGCATGTGAAACCATATACAGATGTTGGCTAAGTGAAGAGAGAGAAGTAAGTGGAGAGGAAAAGAGAGGAGGAGAAAGACAGAGTGAAAATTGTACGGCTTAACAGATGGGTGGATTATGGCGGCATTAAACTATAGCAGCATAACTAAGGTATGATGTATAACAAGCCAACACCACCAAAGGAAATGGTCAGTGGCCACCAAGCCCTGGACAGGAGCTTACAGCAGAGGCAGTCCTTTCCAATAAAACCCTGAGGAGATGTGGCTTACCATACACCATCCCTAACTAAAGGGGTCAGTAAATAGAAAGGTTTTGAGTCTAGACTTAAAGGTGTTGAGAGTGTCCGCTTGACGAATGTTAGAAGGGAGTTTGTTCCACAGGACAGGCGCACGATGGCAGAAAGCTCTTCCGCCCATTGTTGATTTTGATATTCTAGGAATTACTAGGAGACCAGCATTCTGTGACCTTAGGGGTCTAGAAGGGTGGTAGGGAACAAGTAAGTCTTTAATATATGCTGGAGCAAGGCCATTAAGGGCTTTATATGTTAGGAGAAGTATTTTAAAATCAATTCGGCTTTTAACAGGAAGCCAATGTAAGGAAGCAAGGACAGGTGTGATATGTTCATATTTTTTTGTCCTTGTGAGTGCTCGTGCTTGTGAAGCAGAAGAGTCTGGATTGCCTTGGGCGAGGTACCGGGACTGCCAGTCGACAGTCATTGGAGGACCGGAGTTGTCGGGGGGTAGCATGAGCCTTTATGAGAGCGCTTAGATAAAAAGAGGCAGATCCTCTAGGCACTTTGTAAGTCAGCATCAGTGATTTGAATTTGATGCGAGCCGCCAGAAGCAACCAGTGGAGCTCGATTAGCAGAGGGGTGACATGCGTCCTCTTTGGCTGATTGAAGATGAGACGCGCCGCAGCATTTTGGATCATCTGAAGTGGCTTGACGGCACAGGTAGGAAGTCCTGCCAGAAGGGCATTGCAGTAGTCAAGGCGTGAGAGGACCATAGTGTGAACCAGCAATTGGGAGGCTTGTTGAGTTAGGTATGGTCTGATCTTTTTGATATTGAATAGTGCGAAGCGGCAGGCCCGGGCAACAGAAGCAACATGGTCATTGAAGGTTAGCTGGTCATCAATCAGAACACCTAGGTTCCTGGCTACCCGTGAGGGAGCAAGAGACAAGGAGCCAGGGTTGATGCAGATGTTGTGGTGAATAGTTGGTTTAGCTGGGAGGACCAGCAGTTCGGTTTTTGAGAGGTTCAGCTGGAGATGATGGTCTTGCATCCATGCAGAGATGTCAGAGAGGCAATCTGAGATTCGCGTTGGGATGGTTGGGTCATCGGGTGAGAATGACAGATAGAGCTGGGTATCATCGGCATAGCAGTGGTAGGAGAAGCCGTGCTGGCGGATGATTTGGCCCAAAGAAGTGGTATAGATGGAGAAAAGAAGGGGGCCCAACACAGATCCTTGGGGCACTCCAGTAGCAAGGTGGTAAGGCGCAGAGGTGTGTCCTAGCCAGGATACTTTGAACAGTCGCCCAGTGAGGTAGGATTTGAACCAGCAGTATGCATCACCCTTGATGCCCATGTTTGACAGTATAGATAATAGAATACTGTGGTTTACCGTATCAAACACAGCCGACAGGTCAAGCAGGATGAGTACAGATGACCTTGATTCCGCTCTGGCTTCTTTTAAGGCTTCAACCACAGATAGTAGAGCTGTTTCAGTGGAGTGGCCACTCTTAAAGCCAGATTGGTTGTGGTCGAGTAGATTCTGTTGGCTCAAGAATTCGGTAACCTGTTTGAATACCTGTAGCACTGCTTAGCACCACATAGTTGAAACCAAGTACACTTACATTCTACATGTTAACGTCTCACCATTTTTTTTGTTATCCACTAATACCTACCTGAATAATGCCTGCATTAGTGACTTCATGTCAACAATAACACGTTACAGTAACAAGTCAATACAGGCAATGTATTAGTGGCTTCTGAGTAAAACTTAAAATAAAGCGTTACCTTTTTTTTTTTGGCAAAAATTAACTCAAGTGTCACTCTCCAAACATCTCACACATGGAGCACATCTTAAAGGTCTCATTCCATCGTATTTTCATTAATTTTGTGGTGGTCTCTTGTCTAAAATAATGTCATGAAAGTTGGTTTCGACAAAAATATGCTGTGGTTGTCTTGTTTCAAGCTATTTTAGTTAGGTGAAAATGAGAGCAGGGATAGCTCGAGAAGATTCTTATGAATATTAATGATATGCAAATGTATCGCTTCTGATTGGCTAACAACACTGTGACGCTCCCTCTAGTGGGTCTGTCTGCAGGCAGCCTAACGTTTTTTGAGGGCAGGTTAACTGCATAGCTAATGTTCAAATTGACATACATTTGTACGGCTTTTCCAATTCGCTTGTTTTTCCCGGCAGTTTTCTATCACAGGCGAATACAGACTACAGGGGTAGGAGAGCATTTTGAAGTTGAGCATAGAAGTACAACTTGGGCTGACCTATGGTAATGTAAAAAAAATCAAGTCTTAAACGGTTTATTTTGGAAGGAGTCCTTTAAGTAAGAAGATTTTTAAGACTTTGTAATTTTGGTGGGAGTTTGTTGTAGCCCAAGCCGAGGATCACCTTCTGAATGAAATTTAATGTGTTTTTCCTTGATTCGGGATAATCAAGATGTAAGGCATACAATAACCCAAACAAGATGCAAAGTGCCTCTGGCAAACTTTTGAGACCATCCAACACTTCCCTCAATGATGATGGCTGTAGACACAGGTTCCAGGTGGATGACATTCGGACCAACCGGTGCGTCTTCGCCAACGACAGTTAGCAGCCCGAAGGAGACGTGTGCCCACACATCATCATCATCAGTAACCTGGACAACAGATAGCAACACATAACACTGAACAAATGTGACATTGAAAACAGGTCTATTGATACACAACATACTTCTTTAAAGGGATTACTCTAAAGTGAATCAACCTGTAGCCCTATTGTTTGAGGATGCTGAGTGCTGTTGATCAGCTTGATGATCTCTTGAAGATTTCAACAGCATCTTGTAAACAGCATTTTTTTTCTAGTACAGGCATTTGGAATATTGACATGATTTTTAATAAGTGAGATGGCAGGGGGGAAAAGTAATCAAGGCACCAAAAGATAAGCAATCCACTTTAATCTAGTTTGAAGGTATTTATAACCCCAATCAGTGCATAAAGAATTAAGCCCGGCTAGTACATTTTGGCGGAATACATAAAGGTGCGTTCAATACTTTTTGCCCCTGCCATTTCACTTTATGGAAGGAAATACCTTCATTGAAAAAATGTTGATGCGTCAAACCACAGTTTTCAGCTAATTCTACAACTCATGGAAACTTACCAAGCAGGTTTTGTAGAAGTCACTTGGATCATCATGCAGAAGAACTGGGAGGCTGTGGAGTACCAGTGTGTGAAGAGCATCTTGTTTCTAGGAATAATGAGCCATTCAGTAACATTACATTATACATCAATATAACGTAGGAATCACTTTGCAGTTACTTCTGCACTTAGAAGTTGTTCAGTGTGAATCAATTCAAAGCCCTGTTGTAAGGGGTCACTAACTGCTCTCTATGAAAAAGAATCAGAAAATTGATGCAACACAATCATTAATGAACCATTAATTCATGTTAACTGAATGGGGCATAGCAAAATGAAACTGAAGGCAAGTCACTATGCCCCATTTACTTAATGTTAGTTGCTGGTTCACTATTCGGCCTATGTTGCATCAAAAGGTTTCGTTCTTTTTCCTATAGACAGCCTTATGTGAACAAAACAAACAAAAAAACTTGAATAAAAGGGCTATGGGTTGATTTAAAAATAACTTCTCCTTTAAATTTTATTGTATATCATTTCTGTTTTGTTCTGCACCCTATTCATTCTCCCTTTTGTCAATAAAATAACTAGTATTGCATTGTTTGAATTAGTATCAGGCACACTCTACTCACTCTACTTAACTCAATCTGTTGCAAAAAGTCAGTCAGTGTCTCTCCAACACCTCCCCATTTGGTCTTGAATATTGAGACAGATTTTGGTGTGTAGCGGTCAAGGGCTTCAAAGAAGTCATTCAGATTTGTTGCAGCAATCCTATTCAACTCTGAGAAAACCTATGAAACACAGTAAAATACACTGAATATGCAGCAACGCGAGGAAAAGAATTACAAACAGACACTAGGGAAAGAAAAGACAAAAGTAGCTTCTTAGCTTGCTTGTGATTTTTCATAAATAGATAATCACATAGCTGTGTAGCAGGTTCAGAGATATGGAAGCACAAAGTAGAAAGACAATGGCCGGGTTTCCCAGATTCGTTAAGAAGCTCTTAACGCTAAAATCTTCTTTGGAGCGCTCTTTAAGAGCTCTCATTGGCCAGATTAGCGCTCCAAAGAAGATCTTAGCGTTAAATGCTTCTTAAGGAATCTGGGAAACCCGGCCAATATCATTTCAGTTAAAAGGGAATATTGGCATGTCCCAACCTACATTCGAGTAGTAGTGGTTGTCCAGTACTACAAGCTGCCAAAAATTAACCAAAACAATGCAACCAGAACAGAATTTTAGAGGTTTTAGCGAGGCAGCAAAATAGCGCACCAATGTGGGGGAAGCAGCTAATTCCACAACTTTGACACCAACTTCTAACATTAACTTTGAAATGGTTAGAAAGTTAACGTTAAAGCTTAAAAGTCACTCGTTAATTCAAAAACTGTGTAAATTTAGTGATAACGTCAGCTTTCTAAAACGCCAGGTGGTGGTGAGGGGAAGGGGGGTGCGAACGTTATCGTTGTAACGTTAATGTGTTTTAATAGTTGGCCATCAAAAACTATTCATAAAGCTTACCATAAAGTCTTCCCAGAGGAAAAGACTTCTTTTTCTGCTTTGGTTGTCGAAATGCTTCAAAGATTCTTCAAAAGAGAAAGTCTGCGAAATCATTTGAACATGTCTCTTCCCAGCATATTCGTCTGTCACAAACATGCTCTTCTTCTTCCACGGAGAAAGTAGGCTACACGCAATGGCGCCTCCTACTGGTACAGATATGTAATTTTTTAGGTTACTTGTTTTACACAAGTTAATCTTAGTTTAATTATGAAGTAATATCTTTTTGTCGCCCTAAAGGTAACTGTTACTTTACTCAAGCCATTAAAATGAGCAAATGTGTTACTGCAAGTAAAGTAAACAAGCTTAATTCAAGTTAACACTACTGTTAGATTTTACACAAGGGCGTAGGTTTGGTCTTGGCATTGGTGGAGACCATGGACTGTATATAATAACACTGCAGTGTATTGGCACTTTATTTTGACCACAGGTTTTACCAGAGAGTGGTATGCATTGCTTCATAAGTTAAACACAAGTTAACACAAATAAATTCTGTAACCTCTGAAAGAAAACCATATGAAAGACTGATTTCTTTAAATCAATACAGGGAGACCTCTTGCTCTTACCTGAGCACATTTTCCAAAAAGGTAAATAAAATTGTTGATTTTACACAAGGGCGTAGGTTTGGTCTTGGCATTGGTGGAGACCATAGACTGTATATAATAACACTGTAGTGTATTGGTTATTATATACAGTCTAGGGTGGAGACCTAATCATCATCACCCACAACCCCCCCAACCAATCACTCACACATGCCTAGTTGAAATTTCTGTTTACTTCAGCCATGGTGCAAATGAAACCGGTCCACATCAGCAACAAAAAATACACAAACCAAACCAAAGTGACAATCCCATAACAAAAAAAATTAAACTACAAGACAAACCTTCAAACAAAGGTATGAGTTTACATCTTAACTGATACTGTACATACAATTATTATCAGAGAAAAAAGGTTTTGTCTCAGTCTCTGTGTGAAACTGTTGATTTTTCAATTGGAAACACAACTGTTACCACAGCAGACATGGACTGCTAACAGCTAGGCCTATATGAAGGAGCCAAACACATGCCTTCACCTCTCATTAACTGAGATAAACTGCTGGCATATTTGTTTTACATCTATATCATCCAGCTTGACTTACAGCTTTCTTTGAGAAATAGCTCCTTATGTCTACTTTTTTCTTTTTCGCTGCCATCCTCACTCGCTTCACCTTCCAGTTTTTGGCGCTCCTAGCAACCAAATAACTCCAGAGTCTCACGTGAAAGAAGGGAAAGGCACAGCCAATCACGTTGGTTGTATGTGTCAGCGCTTCAGTAGTGAACGTGATTTAACCCTAGTTTCTGACGTTTACCGATTGTTAATATTTTTTTTTTTGAAGTGACCAAATAATATTGGTGGGGACACAACAATGATTGCTGGATATTGGTGGGGACACGTCCCCTCCATCCATGCCAAATCTACACCCTTGATTTTACAGTGTATAGAGCAATTTAGGCTTAAGCATTCTAACCCACAATCTTCTGGCTACCTCTGTGCCAGCCAGGATTCTTAACAGGAACAAGGACAAAGAATGCTGAATGACTAGACAGTTAGATTGGAGAGAAAAACTAGCTCTGTTGATGATATGGAACAAGAGTCACTGACACACTGACACAGCAGAAGAAAATATCCTACTGTACATGCCATGCGGTCACTACAATATATGAATGAGAACTTAGACTAGCCTACACAATTGAATTAAAGATCTGCATCCCAATACATCCCTTTCTCATTTGGCTAATTTCAGTGTCTGCATTGCATGTTTTCTGGGTCTGTGCTTACCGACAGTTCCATTGTTCCCATCAAAATTGGTGATTGTGCTTTTCCAAACCCCTCCAAACTTTGGAACCAGGGCACAAGCAAGTATTCAAACAAATATGTGCGCTGTTCGGTATTGGGAAATTACAGTCATACACCGCTAGGACTGTGGAGAGCCCTCAGGAGGTGTGCCAGTGGAAAGAGGCTGACACTTAGCAGGGGCAACATTAGGGGGCAATTATCCCAAACGCAGCCAAAAAGGGACTAAATGCTGACGCAGCTCTCTGAGCTAGCCAGAGTCTTGTGTAACCAAAGGGGTTTATGCGGAATGCCACTGGGAATGAGAGTGAATTTCAAAAAGCCCACTAAATGACAATGGACTATAAGACAATACTAGATTATGTTTCAGATTTGTTTTACACTTTGAATAAAACAAGTCTTAAGACAGTGTGTCAAAAATAGAAAAGAGTGTGCAAAAAGTGGACGGAAAGGGTTTTTCCAAGTTTATATATATAATTTTAATGTGCTGTACAACACAAAAGCAAAGTACATTATACAGTAAAAAAAAACACAGAAAAGAGGGCAAACATGTCAAGAAAAAATAATAAAATCATGAAATGAATAAATACAAGTTTAATGTAAAAAATAACTAAATCATTAGGAGAGAGAATCTGAAAAGAGTTTGATTAAGCCTAGTTTTGAAACTGACAATAGGAAAGTCCTCTATTATGTCTTCAAGAAGTTCAAAACTGAACTGCAAAGCAGCTTTCACCACACTTTATTTTGACCACAGGTTTTACCAGAGAGTGGTATGCATTGCTTCATAAGTTAAACACAAGTTAACACAAATAAATTCTGTAACTTCTGAAAGAAAACCATCTGAAAGACTGATTTCTTTAAATCAATACAGGGAGACCTCTTGCTCTTACCTGAGCACATTTTCCAAAAAAGGTAAATAAAATTGTTGGTAATATGATGAACAATGGGGCAATGACACAGACTATTTTACGTTTCATTCTAAATGGCCATAGGTTTTTGATCAATACATTTAGCCTTTCTATTGAAAAATGTAAAACAATTAGAAGAATATCATTGTGTGTGTGTGTGTGTGTGTGTGTGTGTGTGTGTTATTTTGCATCAAGTATGGTATCAGTGTGGTGCATCATGGAAACTACATGTGGCTCTGCTTAGGTGCTATGGAGGCCCAGGTTGCTTGCTTTCAGCTCACCTGCATCTTGATCTGGTTTGAAACAGCAACCCTTTGGTTTCAAACCTAAAAGTCTTGAATATGGCTGCCCAAAATATTTTTGTTCCAAATTTTGGAGCTCTTCATGTTTCCTTCTAGTGACAAACATGGAAATGCTGATTTCATTCATCCAGCAGGACATGCCAAAATTCCTGGTTTAATGACAATACAATTGCAGTACAATGCTTGACTGGCCAGCAAACTTAGTAGATCTAACCAATATGGAACCTTTAGGGTCTAAATTATCTATAGGGATACCCAACAATGCAGTCAAGCATAAAGCCTCTATCAAGTTAACCTGGGCCTCCACAGCTACTCAGTGCTCCTATACAGTAGGTACGTAGGTGGCCAGGCCAAACCACATACCAAATAAGTACATATTAAGCACATACATTTCGGAAGGAAACTTTTCAGTATTAAAAGTCCATTTTTGCATTGGTGTCATGTAATATTAAAATTTTGTAAGATACTGAATCCGTTTTTTATTTTTGATTAACTCTAGATGAACACAAATAAGGGCTGGAAATGTTTCACTTAATCTGTATAAGTCTCATGTTTTATATTGAATTGAACTGAAACACACTGACATACACTTCTCCACAATATTTTAATGTTCACACATTTCATTGGAGGGTGGACTGTGTAAAACTCAAAGAATGCTGCACAGCTGTCAATAACCCCATTGGAATCAAGAAGCCCCACCACCCACTGACTGACTCAAAGGGGGCCAGCATGAAACATCTTTTCCATTTATCACTATTGACTTTCACACTAATCATGCAGTAGCACATTGGCCTGCCACAGACCTTTGTTGATCCAGCATGTGGGACTGCAAAGATACAGTACATGTGACTAGAAACATGTTTTTTTATGGTAGAGCAGACTCTTTCACATTAATTCACTCCGTTTCCAAGAGTCTGGATATTCTTGATGGCACATTAAATGTCACAGTGGGTAGCCATTTTGAACTTTGTTTGAACTTTAAACCTATTGACTCTTGTTGGTTGCTAGAATTTTTTGTTTTGAAACCAAAGCCCTAGGAGTGACCTGTACCCCAAGGTACCTCATAGCCTTAATTGCATGTATACAAAATGCCATAAAGAGTAGATAATATTGGCAATATTGTTGGCCTAGCAAGGTGGTCCTACCAATGCAAAAGTGTGTGTACAGCCCAGCATACCACTCAGTTTGTTAATTCACACATGTGAAGAGAATGAGTGCAGTGAAGAAAATGAGTACTGTTATGTTTGGATAAGGGCATGTAGGGTTGCTGTATCTCTTTCAATTTTCCTTTCAATTGAGAGCAGTCAATTGTTTTCATTGGTTTATCCGAGGGGGGAAGTATTGCAGTGCAAGATATGTTCAGGGGAACATGTTCTGCAGTCTCTCATTCTTCAACTGCCAAGAGCGATGTATGCAAGTGATCCCTGCCCAGACAATAGGTTGTACAGAAAACTCTGAGGGCCTCTTTGAATGAGGCCTTTAATGGCAACTGGCACAGACAAGAGTAATATTGAATCCCATCTGCCTGTACTAAATTTGCCCTTAACCACAGTGTCTTATTTTTTAATGGGCGCAGATAGTAATAAAATGTAGAATTTAGCATCCATTGAAGGTGAATTTCTTTTTAATATTTTGTTGCAAGAAGATCAAAACCCATGGGAACAAATGGATGAATGAATCAATCAATAGCCTTAGCCAGCCAGACAGTGTCACCTTTTGCTTCCATTCAATATATTCAATAAGAGTTTCCAGATGTGTTGCTTAAAGTGAAAGTATGTGACATCATTTGGTATTTGACCGACCAATGGCAGGGATTCTCGATAGGAAAAATATGGATTCCAAAAAAGTTGGAAAAGGTTGTACTGCATCTCATGACACCCAAGTGCCCAGGAGAATGCCATTCATCAGAGACCTGGAGATTAATCAAGGCACATAAAAGCATGGCTCAAAGCAAAACATGAAAATCTAACCCATTCATTTTCCAAAGTCTCCTCGACTCGGAACCCTGAACCCCATCATGATTAATGACTGAGAGCTTGAATATAGGCTAGTTATGGCATTCATGCGCAGCCTCATAGGTGTTATGACCCACAGTCTCTCACAGCATCCATTACCAACATAACCAGCCCTTTCTCCCCAGATCAAAACCCATCAATACCCAAGATGGCGTATTTTAGCATACTATGCAGCTTTAAATAAAGGGTTTTTACTCAAATCATCCTGACCTTGGTTCAATGTGAGAGTAGCCTGAAGTTAGGACCAGTGGCCTCCATAATTTTATGAAAGACGTTTTTCGACTTTCATAAAAGCACCAGGCATACTTTGGAGTTTACTAGCTTACTTCCTTATTAACACATGGTGGGCCTATACAATACAGTTGTACGAATGGCTTATGCAGTTACCAGTTACTTGGTATTGTGTACAGTTGCATAAACAATGATGCCACTAAGGGTGTCAGACAAATGGCTTTACTTTACTTCATTTTTTCCTCTAACATATTGTCAACTTAATTACTTTGATTAAATTATTCCATTTCCATTACTGCCAATATAACGAAGCATGTTATCAAAATGAATCTATAGGCCGACACAAGCATGCATGCCCATTCTTTGCTGTAAGGCTCCATTACCCACATAGTTTCAGTCAAACAGATATTTCTACCCACATGAAATTAAGTGGATGATGAGAGCTTTCCAATACAATTCACAATTCTTATAGCAGTATCCCACCATCATGATTCTTTTGCCAGATTCTCCCCTAGCCAGGTATGAAAAGAGACTTATACTGAGATAGTTCCCAAGGTGAAAATAGTAACAATGAGCTACATCGATTGAGCCTCAATCTCACACTTTGACAATGCTAATTATGTTAATGGCTGCAAGGGTCATGTGACCCTTTGGTCTGTTCACATTATACCCACAGGTCAGGGGATATAAACTCCTGATTTTCCCATCTCTAGTTGGAACTGACAAAGCTTTCTGGATAGAACGTGAAATGTCTTCCAGCTCCAAAAGAAGTCCAGTTGTCTATAACTATTAATGAGGATCTTCACAGACATAGTCAATGTCCCAGCACCCTAATATGCATATATTGTATATTACAGCAAACAAGGCTAAAAGACAAGCAAAAAATCATCAATATTGACAGACTTGTGCATGTCTTGGTGACACATGTTCACCATATTGTATGTGTTCTTTTTCAATGTACAACAGTTAAGAGAAAGCATACACTTTCCTCAAAGACAAACTTGCTGAAAAGAGTGATTTATAGTCACTGAGAGGGCCATTGTGCTTTCATGGGTTAAGAAGTGAGTTACACTTCTCAGAACTCAAGGGGAACACTTGAGTGGTGCACAAAAGAAAAGAAACGTAACTTACTATTAAAAACAATTTAGGCGGTCGTCCTAGAAAGGTAGACATGAATGTGCAGAGAACCAGACAGTGAAATGTGTAAATGAAATTTACTAGAGGGGATTACAGAAGACTATCATCTCACCTCTAGTAGGTCTTAAAGGCCCACTATGCAACATTTTTCATTTAATTAATCTGTTTCATACTGTTTAGGATGCTAAAATGAGTCATTACATGGCGAGCGAACGGTGTAGAATGCGCCACCGTGGCCAATAGTGGTAGATACAGCACTTGCAATGTTCAGCAGCGCAGTCCGCCTCCAATAGAATGCAGTGCAATACAATGCAATACAGCGGTCTTTAGAGGGAGCTTGTGAGAGAGAAAAACAGAACGTTGCTTAGCCCCTCTTTAACATGGAGATGAATGTTTAATTGTTTATTAATGTCATAGTCTTTTCACACTTGACAACAATACAAATGTTTTTCCTACCAGAAAACAATTGAAAGATAGAAAAGGAAGGAGTGTTGAATCTTAGTGTTGAATTGCTTTCCAAATGCACACATATCTCATTTCACACAAACATTGTTTTGTAGCTCTAAGGTGTGGTGTATGTTATTTTGTTCACACTGCATTGAAATCAGAGGAGTCAGTACAGACAGCCTGGGTGGTTTGTTTATAGTGTGGGTGCCTTGTGAGCATATCCATAGCTGGTGTCTTTATGGCACATTGTCTTAGGAGATAAGTGTTTTTCTTGGTAAAGAAGACTGTCTATTATATTATGTAGACAATATTAACGTATTATATTATCTAGACAGCTGGAACACACAAGACATTTTATTCTGCACTGTGTGTATTAGTTCTATTTTTACTGCTGCCGACACTAGTATTGCTACAAATAATATTACTAAGCTCCCACTACTTTTGCTACAACACTTCAAACAAGAATAAATACAATCATGGCATTTATTTTCTGTGCCGCATAGTAGTGTACAACAGTATAATATAGCATAGAGAATAACACTGCATAAGTGTATAATTATGTATAAGAAAAAACTTACAGTACATACTACGAAATTCTGTTGTATGGCCAACCTAAAAAAGACCTAATATTCTACAGGGGTGTGGACACTTCTATTGTATACTGTGCCTTTAAGCATTTGGCACCGTTAAGGTAATGATAACTCTTGTTCTCTGGATTGGCACTGTTATATGGGATTGTGATGCTGGACTGAGACATTTGCAGGGAAGATTTCCTGTTTCATCTAAGTTTGAATACAGAATGGTTTTCCAGTAAAAAAAACTATGTTGACATTAAGAAAAAATACACTTGCAACAGCAAGAATCAATTATTTTTCACGCCAATTCAGTTAGATGAATTAAAGTGTAAGAGTTGTATAAGCAGGTCCACCAAGCCTATGAATCTTGCTGCTCCATGGAGTGGATTAATAGTTTTAGTTTCCTTGTGCCCTGAACTAAAATGGCTTTTATGTTTGTGTTGTTTGTTTTGGATGGTACAACTTGTACCTCTGCTGCAGTTTTGTGACTTCCCATAAAAAACAGGGTGAGCCATAAAATAAGCAGTATCAAAGGCCAGGAACTCTTTTTCTGAGGCATTCAATGCTTATGACACAATGCACTCATTATATTCCGGAAGGGACAAAATTATTACATGAGTGTATCCCTCATTAGTACCAAAACAAACACATGATCATAGCTTATATTCAGCTAAATCCCATTAATAGAAACACACACTTTTGTCCCTGACCTTGGTCATAACGTTCTTTAATAGATCTATAAAAAAAATAGATAGATCTGGAGATTTGTGAGGATTCGTATCACAGTTTTGACAAATGTCCACTTAAGATAGGATCATCTTTATCATATGGCCTCCATTTGTAGGCAAAAATGTAAGTTGTGCTAATAAAATACTGCATGACTGCCCTCTAGCGTATGTAAACATTACATTACAATTTGGCAAGCATATCAGGAAAAAAATCCACACTATTCTCTAACTACTTACATTAGTAGGCTACATGATGTAAAATGAGATGGACTGAGTTTGTCCTCTCTTATTATTTTGCTTTGCGCAAAAGTCGACGTGATTGTTTCGAGATAAATGTTTAATTAGTGTTTGATTTATTATTTTTTATTATAGCTTACATTTTCTCAAGCATATTTTCAGGTAGGTTATTCCACAACTCCCCAGCAAACATAATAGCCTAACCTTTAGAGAACGGCAGATTTCACCACAAGCTTCATCATGACGTTCAGGAAACTTTACAAAATGAACGTTCCCACACACTTAAGAGACCATTCCGGAACGTTCCCTGAACCAAAAACTGTTTACTCGGTGACCACCGCCCACCACCGTTTATTGGGTGACCCCTCCCTCCCTGTGCATTTCGTTTGCGTTTGAAGAAGGCTAATTCCCGGATTTCTTGCACTCCAGAAGCATTGTTTGGGCACCGAATTCGGGTAACAATCACCAGAGAGGTATACATCCCCAGAAGGGAATTTTATCTGCGCGTTGTTATCAGTGAATTCATAACATAATCAACATAATCTCTTGTTCAATATCTAACGTTATGATCTTACAAACACAAAACTCAGCAGGCCTATTTGTCGTCACCACAATTGCACTTCCCAAACTCTAGATCTATGTGTATCTGTATTCGTACATTGCTGCCAAGTGGACAAAGACTTGCTTCATGTCTATGCCCCTTCTCTTAAAGGTAGGAAAAGGTCACTGACTTAACAGATGTTCTCTCCCTTCGTGGTTAGCTAGTCTACTGGAATGTCAGTGGGATAAAGAAAGTTGTAAAAAATCTCATGTACATGCTATAAACTTTTAGTAGATGTATATTTTTTTCTATTTATCCTGTCTCCCTGAAGGGTTTAAGGCAATGTCGCACTCACTATGACTTCTTTAAACACAAATTCATTGGACCACGTCCACAAGTTTCTTTGCTAGGCTGTCACTGTCCAATAAATTTGTGTAGAAAATAAGTCATAGTGAGTGTGGTTCTTTAAGTATAATAAGGCAAGTTGTGTCATATGTACCTTTTTAATCAAGAATGAGCCAAGAGTACACAGGTTAAATACAACAAACTCTGAAAATCTATTAACTTTAGATGCGTCGGATACAGATCGCTGTATTGCTGATACAGATGACAGTCTCCACTAAGGAACTCTGTTTCCAGGCCTTTGAGAGTCTCTCTTGGGAAGACATGTTTCCTGTATCACTCTGAGGCTATTTCCGACGTTGCCACTTCAAAGGTAATCTTTGAAGCTTTGTTTTCCACAGAAACGTCTACAAAAGTCAACAAAAAATAGTCAGAACAAATAGTCTACTTTTAGTACATTTTTGCACACACCAATGTCAAGCTCAAGGTGGCGCTATCAGCCTGTCTTACAAATTCTACACCAAAGATGATAAAAATGTGGAGCAAGATACTAGGCCTACATGATAGTTGATGTATATTGGCAAAGTGGGGTTAAGTTCAAGAATAAAAAGGTGTGTTGTTGACGTGCTTGGCTGTAGTAAACAATAGGAACTAAAGTTTAAAATAAGCTTGGTGCGCACCTAAAATTTAACTTTTTTCCCCGGCATCTTTCATGCATCTCCTTTACATATTCTTCAATTTTTAACGTCGCAAAGCGTTGAGGTTTTCTCTTTTTAAAACAGATTTACTTTCAGGAAGTGGCTCTTCAGGATGTATCTGGCTTCGCTCATTTATTCACCCACAACTGTGGAATTGTTTCTTATCTTTGGCCTTTGAAAAGAGCATTCAACCTCAGATTTACGAAAGCCGTCTTGCGTCTTGCGTCTTGCGTACCCTGCTGTTCTGCTGCTCCTGCTGCTCAGTGCAATGTTTTTGGAAACACCTAAGGGAAACATGGAAAACATTTGTGGAAGAACCATTCAACACACCGTCGAACCGTTATGAGAACCAACTTTATTGACAGTTTTTTTTTCAGACAAGTGTTGTGATTTTTTTTATTTGAATAGTTTTGCAACAAAAGTTAATTTGCTTCTAAATGACCCTGAAACCCTTTACCAGGATAAAGGAATTAAAGGCCCACTGTGCAACATTTTTCATTTAATTAATCCGTTTCATACTGTTTAGGCTGCTAAAATTAGTCATTACACGGCGAACGAACGGTGTAGAATGCGCCACCGTGGCCAATAGCGGTAGATACAGCACTTGCAATGTTCAGCAGCGCGGACCGCCTCCAATAGAATGCAGTGCAATACAATGCAATACAGCGGGCTTTAGAGGGAGCTCGTGAGAGAGAAAAACAGAATGTTGCTTAGTGCCGGTTTAAAACAGTTGTCGAGGCACACACAGTGGCACTTGACTTGCTCCACATATATCAACGTTGCTGAGGGTAATATACAAGTGTAAGAATTACCCCCAGTTGAAGTTAAAATTATCCTCTAAATATCCTCCAAAAATTATATATAGGCCTAGTTTGATTTGGCTGCCCAAACATTCCCATATAAACTAACAGAATCTTATACAACCACTGAACTTGCGCAATATAGATACAAGTTTCTAACCAATTTCTTTGAAAATTCATTCGGTCCTGTTTGATAGTTTCTTATGCAATCTGACGAGGACTCAGAGAGGCCTCAGTCCTACGATTTGGTTTCAGACATTAGCTTATTGTTTGTTGTCTCCGTTTCCATGAGCACAGGGCTCGTTTGGCGTCCTGGCGTGCGTCATGAGCCTGCAGAAGCATAGTTTTGGCGTTGCCATTGGGTGGGCGGGACCGACTAGTCGAGACTACCCCCATCAGCCTGGCGCGTTGCTGCTGTAGTCGGCTTCCATCCATGATCAGACAGCGAGAGAGAGAGCGCCTAGAGCTCATAATTCTACAAAGCTGACATTCTGTCCTATCGAAAGAGGGGGACTGTTCTTGAACTATGCCTATCATTAAATAGAAGGGACACAAATCAGTCAGTGATTTGTGTTTTAGGCGGGAAGGAGAGAGAGAGAGAGAGAGAGAGAGAGCTCTACAGAAATGACTAGAAGTCACGAAGAATCTTAAAATTTCTGTTTTCAGGCAAGGGATCTGGCCCAGGACCAAGCCACTACATCTGTCCACAATCTACAGCCATGGCTATGTACACCCAGCTGTGGGTGGCAAAGAAGAAATAAACCAGACAATAGCCGAGAACTGAGCAGAACATAACAGAGAAAGTAATAGCCTGCTACAAAGCAGTGTGGCTAAGCATGTAGAATGTGGGAGGGAGTGAGTGAGAGCAAGAGAGAGGGGTCTGTAAATCCCATAATCACAGTAACAGGTGATGGACTTATGACTTCTTACTGCAGTCTCATGTGGCTTGGATGTCTAAGTCAGTCTAACCCGGTCACAGCAACAGTCATGTCTTTTCCCACTCACAACTTTAGAAATGGCATGGCCCACATATGATATCAACTGTAATTCAGTTTCTGTTATGCAATGTTTGTTTTAAAACAAGAATATGTTTAAGTCCCTTTTTTTAGAATCTATCCACCCACATCTCTTCAAACAGAGCACACCTTGTGCACATGTTCATAGAACAAACAGCCAGACATAACCATATAAGAATACACACGTTTGTGCACACATGCAAACACTCAAACACACACACATAAAAACTCAAAAGATGAAAATCAAAATTAATTGTATTTGACACATAAATATTAGCTACATACGTACATGGAAAATAAAACAGACTCAGCCTTGCAGACGTATACACAGAAATACCAAGACATTCCACCATACTGAAAATACTACCATATACTTTGAGAGAGCCACATATGCACACACAGAAAGAACAGCTGCATGCTCACAACCTCAGAAAGGGTGTAGCACAAATGACACACATGCAGACACACACTTGGCAGTTCTCAGAGTTGCGTCACTCTTTCTCAGCAGCACTGGTTGACGGAACCCAGCCTCTCCCTTTATAACCATGGATGACCTCATGAATCCAGACATTCAGAAATCTTTTTTTTTTTTTTACTTTGTAAAAAGTCTGTTTTAACACTTTTAAAAATGACTTTTGAGGATACTTTTGGAGAAGTTTGCATGGCAGTAAACAGACATGACATTCTTGAATTCACGCTAATATACATTATATGCATCCAAGTTTTAATGTACATATGTTATCATAAATCATGTTTCTTCCTGTTGCTATGCATTTTGCAGCAGTTTCCCATTTCTTCCACTGCAAAGGAAAGTGTTTCTCAGACTTAAGTTTTGATGTTTGGCCTCAAAGATCCTGACATTTATGATGATAACGTTTAATCCCATCCTCATTTTTAGGCTCAGGTGTGCTTATGAAACACACATTACTTTACTACACATTAATGAAAAGTATATATATATATTTGAAATGCATGAACCTTTCATGTTTACAGTGTGTCATTATTCTGTCAATGCTGCTCTGTTTTTATTTGTATGGGCACACTTTACAAATGTGTGGGTGTCTGTGAAAGCGAGAGAGAGAGAGAAAGAGATACTCTGACTCTCAGCTGTTCTCACATGGGACCCAAGTACTGTAGAATGAAAGGAGGCTGAGAAGGTCAAAATCAGCCTTAGTCAAAGTATGCGGTGTGTGCGAACCAGATTTCATTTTGGAACTTGAAGACATTTTACTTTTCATTTCAGTTTAATTTCATTTCAATTGAATCAAATGAAAAGTTGATCACCTTCAAGCTCCATAAGAGGATGAATGAGAATCTTCACAGAACAACTCATCCATAGTTATCAAACATCACCACATTCAAGTGTAATGCCTGTTCATCCATTCAGCCATAAAAAATCTCTCCATTTAAAGACATCTGACCCATTGGACAACCACAAGCAAGCTAGGCTGTGTTTCTGTGTGTTAGCATTCGTGGTTGTTTTTGTGCACATGAAATCAGTGCATCAGTTAAAAAAAGGATCACACAGCTCAAATCTATTTGGTAACATTACATATGATCATACTGGCATTACTACCAGGACCAAAATACAACGTGTTTTAATCTTTAAAGAATATATTACATATGAATGTTTATTTAAACAGTGACATTACACACAATCTAGTCCTATCCTATGATTTTTTCAGTGCTAACCTAATCACTTATATTTAAAGAAATACTTATTTTGATTTAAAATTAGTGGACTGAATCCACAACCTAAACGTACAACCCTTTGGAACATTTACCAGACCCTTGTAGTCGATGCTTATCGCCGTTTGCTGACAATTCTGTCATCATTTTCATATTCATCTTTATATTTTGGAGGTTTCCTATAGGCTAGCACTGCTTCTGCTTGAAAGCTTCATAAGCATTTCTGCAATGCTTATGCTTATGTAATGCAATGCTTTTGTTGGTTCTGCTAGCTATGTATAGCTGTGTGCTCCCCACTTCCCCTTTCATAGTGTAGGTGTGAACTCTCCCCTGATATCTTGATGTGTGTGAATGGGTGCTTCCAGGACAACCTACGTTCTCATTATCTTGAGCCAAATAAATCAGTCTGCTAAGTGATACAGTAGGGGCTTCCTGGCGTCGGCCATTTGTGTCTCACAATAATGCCTATTTGAAATAATGTTAAATAAATCAGTCCAATCAGTCAGCTGTAGGCAGGCTAGGGCAACCTAGTGCTTCAGTGCAATATCACATTTTACTGCAGCCCATAAGGAAGGAAACAGCCACAGATTAAAAAAAGATATCAGGCGATTAGCACACAGTGAAATGGTGCATTAGGCTAGTAGTTTTGAACTATTCACAACCCAGGAAGAGGGTGTGGTTTCGAAGGCTCTGTAGTAGTGTGATGTACCTGCCTGTGATTAAGGAAAGATTCTGTTATCATTTTATTGCATCAAGTCTGATTGTTTTACCATATATATCACACATATTCAGTATGAAACCTTACATTTCATCACTAAAATTCCCATAATAATTCAATTTCCCATCTTCTCATGAATTTCCATAAATTCCAATGGAAAAAATTCAACCTAAATATTCCTGACATTTTGCAGATCTAGATGGAAATAACACTTGTGACTTTTCATGTGATCACTGTATAGGACATTAAAGGTGCTCTAAGCGATGTGACGCGTTTTTAGGACTAAAACGTGTTGTTACATACAGCAAACATCTCCTCACAATCTGCTGGCTGCCTGTCCCCTGAACACACTGTAAAAAAACGCGGTCTCTGTAGACAGCCCAGGCTCCACAAACGGCAACAAAAACACAGTGGGCAAACCTAGCATAACAAACGAAAACGAAACATAACAGTGTTCCAGCCAATAAACGACAAGAAGGAAATGCACGTTCATGAGTCTTTCAGGAGGCATGGGAGGGAGGGGGAGGAGTGAGCTCCATTTTGTTTGACAATACTTCGAACGTCAACAAGAAGTGACGTGAAACAGCATCGCTTAGAGTGCCTTTAAAATTAATAATTTCATACCAAAAAAAAAAACCTTAAATAGGAATGCTGAAAAGCATGTGTCACTGTTTAAGAGATTGTAAACATGTTCCTATGATTAAATGTTATAAGTGTTTTGAATATACATGGTTTTGATCGGACAGTGATAACAATGTTACTGGTAGTTAAGTGTAGTATGTGCTGTAGTATTAAAGGCCCACTATGCAACAATTTTCATTTAATTAATCCGTTTCATGCTGTTTAGGATGCTAAAATGAGTCATTACACGGCGAACGAACGGTGTAGAATGCACCACCGTGGCCTGTAGCAGTAGATACAGCACTTGCAATGTTCAGCAGCGCGGACCGCCTCCAATAGAATGCTGTGCAATACAATGCAATACAGCGGTCTTTAGAGGGAGTAAACACAAAAGGGAAAGACTGACAAATAAAAATAGGCAGATGAGTGTTTTGTTTTATTCCTGCATTAGAAAAGAAAAGCCCCGAAAATCCTCTCTGTGCCCTGTACCCTTATACATCATCAAATGGGATATTGTGTTATCACTGCCACATCCAATCGCTGACAGGCAACACAGACCCCCCCCAAGGTCAAGGCCAACCAACCAATCTCGTAAAAGTATGCAAATCAGGCACCAGCCTTATTCATTGCTCCAGTCATAACTCTAAAAGTCATCAGGGCTAGGAGAGTGGCAGGGGTCAGGTCGGCTGTGATGGCTCTGGGACATGCCTCCCTCGTAGATCACGAGTTGCCGCCTGGATTGATTGGATGGACAGGGGTACTCAGATTGATAAGGGTTTTCCCTTTATGGGCTTGTGTTATCCTAAGATTCCATTTTCGGGGTCAGATGTCATTTGCAATATCAGTCATGGTACAATAAAACAGAAAAGGCTGTTCTTGGAAGAGACACTTTTTTCAAGGATGCAAGCTGAAAATTGTTACATAAATCGATTCAATGCAAATGATAGTTCTGAGATATGCTGATTCTTAGCAGCAGATTTAGCATCAGTGGAATTAAAAAGTGTCAAGGATTATGTATATCAGTGTACACCGGTGATATCATGGTTGAAAGTATGTGAAAAACTGGACTGCTGTCAAATGAACTATTCTATTACTGTCGTTATGGTCCTTCCCAAAAAGTAGCATTTTTCCAAAGCATTTTAATTTTAAATCTGCTTTAAATTCATCCATAAACCTTAAAGCAAACATATGTACGTGACACCCCTTTAAACAAAACTTCAATGATAAATTCATGGCTTGAAATTAACAGGAGTTGAAAGAATTGAATGAAACTAAATGAACATAAATTGCGTTGAAAGTTGATCATTTCACAATTTTCCTATAAATGTGTTGAAATACATGTCCTGCAAATTCACTGCATCCAGTGGCATGCCAACTGAGACTTAGCATCTATTAAAATATTAGGTGTGAGACATTTTTTAGGTCTCTCTGCTGCTTTTTCTTTTTTTTTTTAGAAATTTGAATATTGAAAAGGGGGTTATTTTTTTATTTATTTTTTATTTGTGCTTAATTTTCAGATCTGCAAAGGCTTTCAAAGTTGCTGACGAGATATTTGATTTGATTTGATGTTTCTCTGTAACTTTATTATTGTGAAACCTGCAACAGTTTTATGTTTATGCATTTTTTCAGACACTTTTATTCAAAGTGACTACTCATACATTATACATGCATTATCAATTACATCAGGGTCAGTCTCCCCTCAGGCAACTTTAGTGCCTTGCTTAAAAGCACAACAATGGCACCTGGGAATTGAACCCCCCCAATTTCCAGGCTAGGAATTTCACCAAGACTGGAATTTCACATCTTTAGTGTATTGGAAATAACCCTTTCTAGAGATGAATTTTGTAAATAAAGTATGAAACATATTTATTTTGGAAGACAAAGCCAGGCACATATTACAAAACAGAAAAAATACTAAATCCCCATCTCAACACCTCAACACACCACACACACACACACACACACTTCCATGTCAAAGTATGCATATGCACACATACAGGCTCACATACACACAACTCAAACAGGATATTGAAATGTCAACAACGATTATGTCTTTTCCTGTCAACAATGGCAGCTGGAACAGAGCTAGCGTTAGTCGTCTGGCTAGCGCTAATTAATGCCGTAGTAGCGAGCAGGCCGAAGGATGAGAAGGACTGACGAATGTTTTGCTGTGCGAGGGCAATCACAGTGCCTGCTGCACAGATAACACCTCAGGAATGTCAGGCATGCACAAACATCCCCTCCCCCATCCGCTCCCTCCGCTGTGCTTCCCCTCCTCTTACTCCTTCACTTCTACCTTCCCCCACTCTGTTACCCTCCCTCGCTTTCTTCTCTCTCTCTCTCTCTCTCTCTCTCTCTCTCTCCCTCTCTTTCTCTCACCCTCTCTACCTCTCTTCAGGAATCTGTTCCTCTAAATGACTCCCAGCTGGAGTCTAGGGTAAATATTCAGTTTGAGTAACTCTGGACCCCTGTGAAAAAGAGATGTGAAGAATAAGAACAGACAGAACAGTGGGAGAAAGCAAAAGAAAAGAAACATTGTTCCAGACATAAACATTGCGAAAGAAGTTTTGCTGTGTTTCCGTGAACATACAATCTTTAGTGACTCAAAGCTGCACTTGAATGTTGTTACGGTGCGATGCTGGTTTTGTTTTTTATGTTCATTAGAGTTGGAAAAGGCCAAACCTAGAGGGCTTTATTGTGTGTTGTTTGTGTGTGTGTGTGTGTGTGTATGGTTTGTGTTATATTCGTTTTTAGAACAAGTCTTTTTCTCTTTTAGTGACCAGTGTATTGTGTACAGTGTATAGTAAATGAGATACACAAATGGGCTGTGAATTTGATACAGTGCGTGCCAGTCTCCTTTCTCTCTTGTTTCATCTCTGGAAGCAGCTGGCGACATCTGATTGAAAAAGACATGACTGTGACATTGGCACTAATTGTGTACCATAGTTGAATGTATGCCCGTATTGTATTGTGTTTATCAGTGTTCATCTATTTATATCACACTTCTGCGAGCCAAATCGTCCATTATGAACACTCAATGTGTTACTTTGAACTTTAGTTTTGCAAGCCAAATCTTCCCTTGTGGACATGTAATTACTTTGAACCAGTGATGCTGTGAGGGGTTACAGGACTTGTTTACAGTGGCTGTAAATACCATAAGCAGGTATTAGATACACAACTTCATTGAGATGGGGCAATAGCAGCGGGAACAAATGAGCAAACTAAAAAACATATCTGATATCATACTCTCTCTTAGGCTGGATAACTGGCATGAACGGTATCATTTTCTAGCAGAGTTTATCCATACGATAGAGGAAGAGGGAGAGAGAGAGAGACCGTGGAGAGGCTGCTGTTAGACCCTAAAGATAGGCTACAGTTCTAATTTAAGCTGTGGAAAGGGGAATCTGACAGACTAGTTTGTGTTTGCTGCAGGGGCCCTGCTTCATTCCCGCCGGGTAGTTCAGGTTTGTTTTCCCTTCCAACAGGAATGTACAACTCGAGCTGTCACTAGCACTGTGCTCTGTAACCTGTAACAGTCATCTCAACCTGCAAAACAAGTTTCTTTGTAAATGTGTGTGTGTGTGTGTGTCTTGATGCATTGCTTTGTTCATTCCACCCAATGATAGCCTAGACCAACATTACTGACAAAATGACATAACATTTCCCCATTTGTATTTTTATCATTTCATATGACTGAAAATGCAGTTTGCGTTTGTAAATATTCACATAGCATTATTCATGCATTTATAAAGGGTTACATTCATAGATCTCTGACTACTCATTAAGCATTATAATATTGTAATTTAAACCTTTACAACTAGCTAAAGTGTTCATACAACTGGCCTTATTCAGTTTCAGTATTAATTATGTGTTCCCTTTACTATTTGCATTGAATGTAACTACATTATTTGGAATGAGGAATTAAACATATAAAGGGACAGTTAACATATTGAAGCTAGTTGTAATGCTTTGTGATAATGAGTTGTTGGCAAAAGGTTAGGGATACGATAACATGAGAATGCATTAACAGTTTTCAACATAATTCAACAAAATGCATTATAACCCTTTATGATGAGTTTCTAATGCTTCATGGATACTGGATTTCCTAGAAAAAAATATTTATTATCATTGGTTGTGTTCTACTGTTAATTAACAGTAAAATGCAAAATAAATTAAAAAGACAAACAATGTCGAACAGTTATCATCAGTTCAAAATGTTGTGGTTTCTTTTTCTTTATTGTGGCAAATATGACGCACTTACAGAGCATAGCATGAAATGGCAACAGCCTCAAAAATGTGATTTCAATTCAGCAGTTCTGCACCATCAAAAGCCACCTCTAACTACCATGCCCAGCACATTGTGTTCTGGCATTGGCATTTAGTGGTGTAAACACAGGACTGACATCTTCTGTTTGCTTTTTTGTTGTTGATGTTCTATTTTAATTTTTTTAAAAGTAAATGTGATGTTTAATAACAGACATTGTGTAACAGCTTTAACCTACACCTCGCACTTATACAAATATCCCGCACATAAGTACACACACACACGCACACACACACACACACCGCACTCCAGGCCAGATTTTGAAGAGAAGGAAACTCAGGGCTGTGGCTAGTGTGTGGGCAGAGGAAAGAGCTTTGATGTGCAGTGAGTCATGGCGGCGTACCATTGAGTTCTTTTGTGTGTGAATCTGTGTATTAGTCTGCGTGGCTCAATGGGACCCGTCTGTTCCAGGGCATCACAGTGCTTTAGGAGACCACTTTAGGGTAACCCTGTCTATGCTCTGGTGACTAAACCACCGGGATACTTCCGCAAGTCTGCGTGCATGCTAAGTGGGTGAGGCTGGGCGTGTGGGATGTCAGTGTGTTAAGGGAGGGCTGTGGTGCTCACTACATCTGTTTGCAATTCGGCCACACACTCTGACAGTCTGGTGATTTTTAAATATTATTTTTCTATGCATTATACTAAAGGGCAAAAATAGTCATACTCCCTCTCATTTCTATCTTAATTGAATGTGGGCCTCACCTTATTCACCAGCATAAGTATTCTCTAATTAGAGAGCAACATGACTGTGCCAGGTGCAATATAAGCCGCATTAGGAGACAGATTATGGGAAATGGACCAATCTCCATCAGTAAGCAATGAAATACAGGAAACAACAATGCTTGAATCCAGCCGCAGCATATTTAAAATGTCTGTGGTAAAGAAATGAACAATAAGGGGTTGAAAAAAAGTCAAGAGAGGTTTTCCCTCCTGCTCCACTCTAGGACTCGTTGTCAGCCAGCCCCTCTCTGTTCTTTCTCTCCTCTCAGTCTTCATTTTCCTCCTCCATCCCCCCCTCTTTTTCTCTGCTGCGGGGCCCGCTTCGTGAGCGGCCCCGCCCCCCCCCCCCCCCCCCCCCCTCCCTCCTCCTCCCCCTCATTCTCCTGTTACGCGCCTGTGCATTTTGACCTTGAACCCTAGGCTGACATTCAGAGGGAGTCCACCAACCCCTTCCCCCTATCCCACTCCTCTGCCCCTCTTTGATGTAGCAGTGCTGCCCAACCCCTCACAGTAATATTCAAGAGATCCCACACTCCCCCCTCCAACATGGCTTCCCCTGTGCATGGAAAACACCCAGTTTACTGCCCAGGAGAAACCGGCAACCGGCATTTGGGTTTATAAGAAAGGACAAATTCTTAGGCAAATATTGCCTTTAAAGGCCCCTGTGTTCTTTGCTTTGCTTTCTAACTGTTTATCTGCTATGCAAATACACTTAAAAAGTAAAGAGTGAATACTTTACACATGTTTTTTTTGTCTTTGACAGATTATTGTATATAGGTTATGCAACACAAGACTGGTGATGTGTTTGCAGTTCAGAGATGTTTGTGTATTAAACATTTGAGGTTCATGGATATTAGGTGGCGCTGACAAATTGTATTTACTCCATACAGTCAAGAGACACTACAGTTTAACACCTAATGAATGTGATTGCATGACAAACAGAATGTTACTCTTTGCCAACTGTTAAACTGTGCTTTTAGTTCAGTGCAAAATCTCTGAATCGTAAATCTAATGGAAAACATGGAGTCATTGATTTGTCAGCAATGCTCACCAGTGTCAGGGCAAAAATGAGAAACAGAGAGGAACATTTTATCACATCATGCTGCAACAACAAAACACACACACACACACAGTCAGCAGGCTGCCAACAAACATTCCTAGGCAGATGGAGAGCAGGGAAGGACTTTATCTTAGGCGGTTTGTTAAACAGAACCTCCGTCACTGGAGCAGACAGTTGGGACTGTGTGGTCTGACCTCAGCGTGACCGGGAAGTGGCTTTATCTGTGCTGTTTTCAGGCCCAGAGTTCATTCCTTGAAGTATGCAAGCTAATGTAGTCTGTGTTTAGAAAGAGGAACAAAAGGAGCAGGATTAGTAGGCCCCTTTCACACACACACACACACACACACACACACATGCACAGCACTCCTCCTCTTTACTTCTTCTTCTTTTCTCTCTCTCTCTCTCTCTCTCTCTCACCTGCATGCACACACACACCTATTGTATGCAATTAAGATTCATGCATATACAAACACATACTAGTGATCACAAAGATACACTCACACTGGCTCATTGCTGCAGAGTTAGGGCTCCAGACTCTGAAGACAGAGGGGGCTTGGTTGCCAGGCAACCAGCCTGTTGATGTCCAAACAATATTATTGTCACCAGAGCGACGCAACAATGTCATTCTGTTTCTTCACCCACTGGCAATGCCAATTGCCCTTTGCAAATGGTCATAGCCTGCAGGATGTAGACTGTTGTGAGAAATGTGGCTTTCCTGCTTTTTGAATTTACTATGTAGGATGTATTTGAAATAAAGAATTTATTTGAAATAAAATATATTTTAATTTCCAAACCAACTGCCCAAAGGCCTTAATAACAGTATGTGCATTGTGATGCTATTAGATATGATGGAGATTCCTGAGTGCTGGAAAAGGCTAGGCATAATGCATTTGTGTGTAGGCCTACTGTTAATTCTCTACAAACACATTCGTTGATAAAATCGAGCTTGGCCAACCCTCCAGTAGAGGGAGATAGGGACTCAAAATATCAAACGTTAAACACTGTTCATAGGCCTACTTCGTTATTTAAACCCTTATTGAGTGTGCGGTTTTGAAATCTGGCCTGTACAGAATCAAGAAAAATACATTTAATGCGTAGGCCTTGAGAAAAAATCTCAGGCCTACCAGTGATATCAATTAAGCCCCGCGAAGACACCTACGTCTTCATAGACTTCAAATAGCATTTTCGTCTTATTGGAAAATGTGATTTTTTCGCAGTCTAAAACATTGTCATTGGGATATGTTTTCATTAATAACTTTCGTGCAGCGATTGGTAATTTAGCGTATAGGCTACGCTTAAGAATGTTTCCCATTGCCTATACACGTTTAAAGAAATGTCGACCCACGTTTAACTTCCTAAGTTATAGGCTACAAAATAAGGTCACTTTAGTAGCCTTACAGTAGTCTGCTTCACTTGATAGTGAAAAGTAGTGGGCTGGGTTACTATCGTCTTGCCTGGCCGTGGCGCTAGGACCCAGGCCGCTCGGCAGCAACCCTGGCGGCGGCGGGACTCGAATCGCTCCCCCTCTGATTCCAAGCTTAACTTCCCGAGCTGACGTCAGCTGGCAGCCTTGGCAGTACTCGCCGCTCCGGACATAGCGCTGAGAAAAATGCTGCTCTCCGTCCCGCCAAGGACTGGAATCAATCCATACAACGGCTACAACAACAGAAACAGCAAAAAGGTAAAGCGAATGGGTGTTTTTGTCTTATTGGTCGCTCTCGGGCACCCGGTGGGGCGCACCCCTGTATCAGTCGCAACAGAAAGCTATTTTCTGTATGACAGTAAACTGCAGTGTCCTTGAACGAGAGGGGCCGCACAAAATCAACTTCAGTCTTCGTGGAGAACATTGCTACTAAACTGTGTTGCACCCCCATCGCGATATGTGCGTTTGTGGATATGCTATAAATGATCTCGGTATAAAGATGTAGCTATAGCGTGTATGAAGTGTTGGTTCAGGCTTTGAAACAAGTTTTATTTCGGTTCTTGCGATTTGTGAAAACTATTGCTGCACAAACAATTTATACAGAATAAACGGAAGGCTCGAAGTTAGTTAGGAAACGGTGGGAAGCAGTCTCTCTCTCTCTCTCTCTCTCTCTCTCTCTCCCTCTGTGTGTGTGTGTGTGCGTGTGTGTGTGTGCGTGCGTGTGCGGTGTGTCTGTGTGTTAGAGTGAAGAATGATGTAGAGAAAAGCCATACGAAAAACAATTCATCATAACCATAAAGAAAACAGGAATGCGCAATAGAAAAAAAGGTGTAAGTTTGGTAAAGTTATTTTAATTATTTCTGCAAAGGGTGGAAAAACGCCCCACCCCTCAAAACCGCCGTTCTGTGAAATTAGAAAAAAACAGCTAGTCTGGATTTAAGCACAAAACTCGGATTGGCTTTATCATGAAAAGTTGAGCATGAGAGAACTATTGGTTTTTAAAAACACCACCAAGGTTTCGTTCATTTAGGCTACCTAAGTGTCCACTTACATAACATAGGCTTACTACCTGTGTTTTAACAGGCTGCTGTCATCAGAATGGATGTATGTCAAAGTAAGTTTGCATTTCCTCCATTATTGATGCCCATATTAAGGCTAATTTTCTAAAATCAGTTGTGGTTGTGCCAACAATTAGGCTACTGAGGAATAGGCCTGTGTTTAGCGGCATTCTAATTTAGCAAGGGAGCTGCAAAATAATCTCTGCAATTAAATAACTTGCATTTAATGTTGTTTTCTATTTCCTCCATATTAAATACATTAAGAGCCGTATTATAAAATGGAAGAAGTAGTCTAGGATACACATGAAATAGTATCCTCGTTTAGTTAATTCGAAGCTACTGATTAGCTAATTGCATCTGATAACAAATAAAGCATTTGACTCTGTAAATAAATTATAAATCATTTTGAGCCTCTTATTTTTGAGCCTTTTCGATGTGTGTTAGTTATGCTATTCCAGTGTCTGCTAGTCCAGTGTGTGAGAGTTTCCTGGGTTGCTTGGGATTGTTTAGATTACTTGAAACTCTTTGGCTCTACCCTCATGGCCTCATTGAGCAACAGTGTGTTGTTGCTGGGTGTGTTTACCTTGGGACAAATAAAGGGTATCATTAGGACAGCTTCAGGGGAGGCAACTACGCGTGTGTAAATGTGCGTGTGTGTGTGTGCGTGCGAGCAAGCGTGGTTGTTTGCATGCGCATGCATCTATGTGATTCGATTTGGCTGCGTCACTGGTGACAATCCATTGCGACATCTGATAACGCACGAGTGTCACCGTGTTCGATCGTCACGGATAAATATTTGGAGAACTGTGATTGAAATTCGAGTGTTGGGGTGACTCTGCACCGATCCACCAAGGCTCAGCACCAGTATCCTATAAAGTAACAGATATTTTCAGACGTAACCAAGTATTCATACTGTCCATTATGCGTTCGCAGTGGAAAGTGAGATATAAATAACAAGGTAGCAAAATTGAAACAAAAAAGCTAAAGGTTACATTGTGATGTTATATTGTATGTTTGGCATGGGGTATATGGGGATGGACACATTAAATATGCATTCAGCCTTAAGATGGTGGGCTCCACAAATGCACACATACATACAAACACACACCAGTTCTATCTTGAACTTGATCATCTCTTGTTCATTGACATGGTAGAAAAAAACACTTTCACATGTCTGTTTGATTGAAGTATGTATAATATTCAGGTGTGTCCTTAAAAGACCTCCTGCATTGCCACCTTCACATGACAACCACAGCAATTTTGTTCACCACTATAGGCATCAGTAATTGACTCTTGCTCTTTTGAATAGAACAAGGCAAGGTGTTACAGTTAGCTTTAAGCCTATAATTGCAGCCTATGTAGTGATCCACAGTACAGTACATAAGGGTGGGAGGAGTGTCACGAGCCAGGCTGGCTCCTGACTGTTGTTTAGGTCCAACATCAACCTTTGTACGGAAAGGTCGGAATGTCTCACCAAGGTTTCCAGATAGCCAAATAAGTCATGGGTCATTACTGTAGCTTTGTTTATTTGTTGCCCTGTAAAGAGAGATCTCTACAAAGAGGTCAATTCCTTATGGACAAGGAGAGTTTGACACAAAGACACTAGAATCTGGACACTCTGGACACTGGAAGCTATTGGCTAGTACTGGTAGCAGCAGGTAAAGGTTTGGCTTTCTCTCCATATCCGTGTTTTTAGAACTGACACAGTTAGTATACAGATTTGTTTACTGTAAGGCAGTGACATAATATATAGTGCCTTACAGAAAAGTTGCAGAGCTGAAAATATATAGCTGAAAATACCAAACAGTGGTAGTGGATGTTGTAAGGATCACTTTAGCACATGACATGCCTCCATTTCTTGATGTATAGATTTTTTGGCTGCAAATATAGTTACAGAATAACATATTTTAAAAGTTTTAAAGTAGTAATGACCCAATTCCTTCCATTTCTGGGTTGGACTGCAGAGTCACCTGTGGGACTGAGGGCAGTGGACTGAGGGCAGTAGGCTGAGAATTATTACAGTAGTTATCTATCTGTCTCTCTGTCTGTCTGCGTCCTGTCTCCTTTGTATTTGGACAGCATTTTTGTGTCATTGTATCCAGGTAATCTTTGATAGCTAATTATAGTCTGGCCAAGTGCATCGTTAACTGTTTACCCACATCCATTCCTATACTGCATAGGAGGCAAGATAAGCCCAGCGGTGTAACTTTAAATCACTCATGGTGTTTACAGATGCAGAGAAATATGGTGCCTCGCTATTAGTTCAGCTGTCGCCAACAGTTAGTGTATGTTTCTCTTCTCTTCCCCATTTACTCTAACTTTGAAAGCAGTTGAAAGCAATTGCCCTTGTCTGTTTTTCCACCCATAACAATTCAGCATGTTGAGACGCAGCACATATAGCTGAACTAGCATTCCCTTATTTCAGTTCAAATGGCTGTATTTATGTTTCACTAAGTCCTGTAGTGTAGTTTGGAGGAGATTGTTATTCAGTCCGTTTGAACATTTGACTTCTAACATTGGACAGATGTGTATATCAGTAGCATTCATTCTTTTCAGTTAGTCTAGTTCCTAGAGCTATAGCCTTCGCTGGAACAGGCATTTGCAGGAGTGGTTTCAGAGGATAGGATGTCATGTCTCTGAAAGGTTCTGGTATGGCAGAACCTTAATTGCATCATTCACTTAGAACTTTCAGTGAAGAGGAATGCCTTTGGAGTTCAGAGAGGTTTTCGCGCCGCTTTGGTTGGCTCCCTAAAAAGGCATTTGATAGAGCTTTTCAAAAGTGCAGATACAGGAAATGATGAGATGAGTGCATAAAAGAGAGCCGAACGAAGCCTGAGTTTCTTTATGATGAAAGACTCAAGTTATGGTGCATATCAAAGAGGTTGTAGAGTAAAAGAATGAGTGGAAATGGGAGCAAAGTGACAGAAGAGGTTTTGGTTTTCTTCTATGCCCCCCCCCACACACACACATACACACATGTCCAGGCTGCAGAACTGAATTTCTATTCTGACAAGTGGAAGTCTCTTATACTAGAGATAGGCAGATGAACCTCAGTAAGAGCTATTAGTCTTTACAGTCTTTACTACATTAGCTTTGTCTACCATTGTGGCATTCTGGCATGCCGTTGTCTGTGTTACAGTGATACACTGGGCATAAAGCAATTAAAGGGGGGGTTCAGAATTTTTGATGTGAAACCTCATTTCCATGCGTAAGCCTGAGTGATATCTATCATTGGAGACTGTTTTCAACTCATTTCATCCAGTCGTTCTATCAGCTGAGTTTGCTGGTCCTAGGCTAACGCAAGTGAATGGACACTTACCCACTCTGCAGTCTCCTTTAGGCAAATACATTAATATGTCAGGTCATCTGTGTTGATAAAAAAACATTGTAGAAGAAAAACTACCCTTTTGCCATGATAACATTACATTTTGAGGAACTACTTTCTCAGCAGCAGCGGAATATTACGTTGCTCAGGTTAGTTGTTAGACCAAAATGACAATAGCCAGCCTAACTAGTGGGACGCTAGAGATTGTGTCATTGAATGAATAATTAATGAATAATTAAGCAATATTTCGATGAGGTGTGCTGTTAGAAAGTGTGAAAGTAAATGCCGCAGATGGGAAGCAAAAAGTTTCTAGTCCGAGATCGCGAAAGGACTAATCTTTGGCTTATTGCTGTTGGCTTGGACATCAACACCTTGTGACAAACAACAGGGAACAATTTAGGCAAAATATAACACTTTTCAAGGTAAGTTGTACTTCAGAAATGATGTACACATTGATGACCTGGCACATTAATTCACTTGCCTAAGGGAGACTGCAGAATGGGTAACACTGTCTTTTATTGCCAGGCTAGGGATGTCCATTCACTTGCGTTAGCCTAGCACCAGTGAACTCAGCTGATAGAACGACTGGATGAAATGAGTTGAAAACGGTCTCCAATGATAGATATTACTCAGGCTTGCTTGGAAATGAGGTTTAACATCGAAAATTCTGAACCGCCCTTTTAAGGCTCTTTTTCAGTGCGTAGGAGAGTTTAAAATTTAGTAAAAGAAGAATTAAGTCAGTTGCTGGGGTTTTGCACTATCAGCCCACAATGGGTTTCAATGAATGCATCAAAAATCACCATTTTAGAAATTGTACAAAGGCTCAACATAGCATGACAATTTGATTAGCATTGTCTTTACACATGAACTGTAGCATTCAGACACTGTAGTACAGAACAAGTTGGTGTACACATATCTTGTAACAAACTAGGTTGGCCTAGGTACTTGAACGGTTCACAAACATTGTTTTTATCATACCATATGTGCACTAATGGTGTTCTTAACTATTCATATTAAGTGTAGTGACTCTGCTACGACTACGACTGTACGATCATACGACTATACGTCTTTAGCCAAGTGGCACTGATACACTCATTTGGCTTAGCAGTCAAACTTCAAAACCCAGCTACCGACATAATTTCCCTTTAACAAAAATTTGATCCATGCCCATTGTGAAGGAGACCCTTAAAAGCTTCAGTGCCAGTGTTACAATTTAATGAAGATTAGATTTGTTGTGAGATAGTTCACTCAGAGGGCAAGTGTGTGTGTGTGTGTGTGTGTGTGGTGAATTCCTTGCATATCTCATCCTATCTTTGCCTTCTCCCTATCTGTCCATTTCTTTCTTTCTCTCTATCTGTCTGTCTTTTCTGTGCCAGGTCTCTTGTTCCCGTACCTGTGCCATGAAAGTAAATAAAAGGGAGAACACAAAATAAACATGGAGTTGGGCTGAAAAAGGCTCTTTGTATGTGTGAGAGGTGATTATGGAACCAGATGGCTCAGGCTTTTTGGTTACCACAGTGCCTTTGAAAAGACATCACACACAAAAAATATATAGATTTTCAAATACCCTGCGCCCCAATACCCTGTGTTCCTCACTGAATCAGTGCTCCAAAAAATGCTCCAGATTGGTGCTTCTGACAATATTTAAGACTAAAAAGAAGAACATGAGAACATGAAAAATAGATAAAATGCACAGACAGCAGTTATTATATCCATTTGAAACAATACCCAATGGTCTGTACAAAAACCTTTACAGATAATGATTTGCTGTCACTGTTTGCATGCACTTTAACAAGATATTTAGGACTTATATGCTGCAGCTGCATATGTTATTGTTACTTAAAAAAATGATGCTGTAAATCACACACATTTTAGTCTGGTAATGTTCAATTTAATGAAAATATTACAGAATCAATCTGCATAGTCATTCAGCCATTGACATATGATCTGTTGGTCTTGTATACTTTTCTTTAGACCGACTCTGTCCAAATGGGTTGTCAAAGCTTTGTAGGCTTATAGGTAAAGTGTAAATAGATTTCTTTCAATAAGAAATCAAATAGCCAGTTTTGCAAGTGGGAAATACAGAGCAGCAAATCTGTCTGCTTCCCTAGGCTGTTTGTCAATAATACGGTGAAAATTAGGAACTTTCAATTTAGCTTTCTGCTGTATTTGTGTGTGATGCCTTCAGTATTCAAGGTTGAAACTGGAGTAAAATGGGCACACATCCACCATGTAAACAATAAACGGAGTAAGGAGAAGCCTTCAGATGAAGGTCAGTGAAGAAAACCCAGCCTTTATATCACTGGTTAGTGGCCGACGGAAAAGAGAAGCAGTTCTACTCCTGCAACACAAATGACGGATGTTAAGTGTCCTTCAGTGGCTAACAAATGGTTCATTCAGCACACACCCCAAGGGTGCAGCTGCAGAAGCACCCGCTTCACATGCAAGGCCTTTGAATTTGAAATACCCACAGCTTGACTTACGGATGGAAAACAGAATCAAACTATTGCTGTCAAACATCTACTCCCCCCACTTCATAACTAGCTAATAGGAACCAGTAGTAGATCACAGCTTGTGCCTTTAACTGCATCTCTACTGCCAAACACACTTCAGCAACAGCCCCCCTGTGCTGAACAAGACCCCCCCCCCCACACACACACACACACACACAGACACACATACACATACACACAGATTCCAGAATGTCATTCACAACAGCTTTGGAATTCCAGAAAATTCCCCTTCCTCAGCATACAGCTCCACCCAGCTCCACCCATTTCACTGGAGGATGTAGGGGAGGCAGACGTGTAGAAAGCTTGCATTGAGCCGCAGGATAGATTTCATCTGGTGGCGCATAGATTGCAGATCCAGACTGCAGATGGAGAAAGTTAGAGTCTGGTAAAGTGTCGCTCACTCCATGTTCCCCGTGTATGAAACACCACGGTTAAAACTCTTTCATTGGTGCTTGGGGAGAAATGTGAGAAAGGCGCAAGTTCAAAAGACGACGATTGGCCATTTGGTCAATGACCTTCTGATTTGCCTGTTTAAACGCGAGTGAGGTGATTACGTTTGCTTTCATGACAAATAGTGTGCTCACAAAGATGTTTGAGGAATGTATTTGTCCTTGTCCCTGTTTCTTTATGCCCAAATACAATTCTTGTTACAGGGATTCAAAAGTTATGGGATGACAGTGGTTTGACTGTTAATTTGCTCTGATTTGTGAGGCTTTTATTTTTACACTGCTGTTTCAGAGGTGTCATTTGAACTTGATGCAAGCACTAACACATTTTAGTTTATTTAGATTTTTGACTGTCATGGAACAGACGCTTACTGTAAACTTTAAATAGCCTCTTGCAGTTTGTTCTATTCTCTCCCTCACAGCACTATTTTTGGCACTGAATTCATTTTTATCTAATTTAAAAAGAAACACACACTCATATAGAATCAAGGGTCACGAGGATCGCTGCATTGTCGGAAATATTACAGAAACAACACTGAGACACATGTGCACACAGAGACACATAAACTCTTTGAAGAATATGCAAAGAAATAAGAAATATAACACCTAACAGAAAAATAGCATTTCATGTAAATTGATATCAGATCTGTGCCAACCTGTGATCAGCAGCGTGGCATAGAAGGGTGCCTTGCAAAGTGGCAGGACAGACCTTGCCCCTGAGGTAAAGGCAGTGGTGGGTGTTGAAAAGGTGGTGGGCATAGGTGTGTGTGTGGGTGGGTACTGGCTAGTAAGGCTGGAGGTTGTCTGGAGTAGAACAGACGTGAGTGTCAGCACTCTCTCACCATTCACCTCCATGTAGTTTTATCAAAGAAGATGTGTGTGAGTGTGTGTGTGTGTGTGCTCCTGCTGCGACATGTAACATTTAAAACTAACCCCCACACACTGCATCCTAACCACCACCCTCCCCCCACCCCCACCCACTCGTCTGTGCCAAAGCCACGGGGGAACTCAAGGTGAACGACTGGAAGAAGAGGCGGCAGAGAGGATAGTGGGGGTGTGTGTGGGGTGGGGGAGGGGGCAGCTCTGGAGTGGAGCTTGGTGGTAATGAGACACCGTGCTGCTGGCAGAGATTGCCCGCCGGTTTGTTAGAGATGACAGTTGACCGAGAGCTATCTGATACCCTGCATGCGAGTGTCACTGGCCTCTATTGTTAGCTTAGCAAGTCTGTGTGCGTGTGTGTGTGTCACAAATGCGTAGCCATAAGCAAACAGCTTTGTGCCAGTATAATCACAGCAGGTTTGATCAGCAGTAAAGGAACAAGAGGTGCTACCTCCAAGCTGAAATAATCTGTGTGTGTGCGTGTGGGCGTGTTTGTGTGTGTGTGTGTGTGTGAGAGAGAGAGAGAGAGAGACAGAGAAAGAGAGTGTGTGAAAATCGTTCAGGCAGATTTGGGCATGATTTGAACCTAAAAGCAGATCAGTGGCACATCTGCCAGTTCTCTTTGACCAGACACTGTAAGTCATAGGAAGTTAGAAACAACAGTTCTACTGGGACGCAGACAGGAAGATAAATAGATAGAGAGGGGACAGAGAGAGAGAGAGAAAGAGAGAGAGAGAGAGAGATAGGGGGGCAGTGAGGCAGACAGACAACAAGAGAGAGTTATCAAGATTAAGAGAAAAAAGAAAGAGGGAATAAAAGAGAGAGACAGAAAGAGTGGGGCAGTGAATGCACAAGAGAGAAAGAGAGAGAGAGGGAGGGAGGGAGGGGGAGAGAGAGAGCAGAGACAAAGAGATGGAACAGGGACGTGTCTAGGCCACCTCTCTCTCTGCGGTCTGTCACCCGTCACTTGGCAGAAATGTGGCATGGGTCATGAAAACGACTCCCTGATAAGGATCGTCGTCTGACAGCGGAAGAGGATGCCCTGTCCTTCTTCACACGGCTGCAGAGAGACAAGCTTCTTCCCCAGGCAGCAGCAACCACCCCCATCTGTCTGTTGCTCCCTTCCTCCCTCCCTCCCTCCTCTCTGCCTCTCTCTCTCTCCCTCCCTCCCTCCTTCTCTCTGCCTCTGTACCTCCCTTCATCACACTCGCTGCCTGCCTGCCTGCCTCTCATGCGGGCACGGTAGGCTGTCATGGGAACAGCAGTTAGCGCTGCTCTTTATTTAACCTTATTTGTGAGCTGGAACGGAACTGAAGACAAAGGGCATGGTAGTCGAGATGCAGATGTGAAATTAATTCACCCCCCCCCCCCCCCATAGTCTAATTTATAATCAGGTAAGACATTAGCATAGGTTGCTGAAATGTGTTCAGTAAATTGCTTTATAGGTTCAAGCTTATTACTTGGATTTTGGCGATGGCAGACATTTAATGTCTAGTAGCAAAAAAAACAAATCATTGTTTGTGTGTTCAGGCTGTTTTGGGCTATGCGCCTCCTCCGCCTTCACCTTCAAGTCAGCAGTCAGGCTGCCTGACACGAAGCCAAGCGCTTGCTCGGCAGTGAGATCGGCCAGCAGCAGATGGTAGCTGTCTAGGGCCAGCTGGGCAGATGTGTGTGTGTGTGTGTGTGTGTGTGTGTGTGTTTGTGCAAAAAAACACACACACAAGTGGAACAGGTGTGCTGAAGGTACAGGGATCAGAGAGGTCAGCATGCAGTTCTTTGCCTGATATCTTCAGGAATATCACAGGAATGCTATTGATGGCAGGTGGGGGGTCAAAACAGGAATATCCCACCAAGGGAGACAGACAGAAGAGAGAGAGGAAGAGAGAGAGAGAGAGTGAAAAAAACACCTTGCATTCCCTAAAGTGCCTGAAACAGTTTCACCAGAGTCAATACAGAGAGGCAGACAGACATGCTATGTAGCTGATATAGTAATATATTTTAGTGGTGGTGGTGGTGTTGGGGGTGGGGGTTGTTTAATGTTTAGTGTTTAGTAGTGTAAGCTCACCCTGAGAGGCTTGACATTGAGCGCCTGGATTTCCTGAGTCTTAATTAAGACCAGAGCAGCCAATAAAAGCTTGCTGAGCCCCATTGGTTTCTATTTCGGAGTGCTATAGGTCAGTGGAACACCATGGTATTTGTATTTCTCTGTCAGTATCTCTCTATCTCTGTCTCTCAATTTTCAATTTCAATTTCAATAAGCTTTATTGGCATGACTATATATAATATTGGCAAAGCATAAAAAGACAGTATAACAAATGTAATAATAATTAATAAAATAAAAATGAAATAAAATGATAATAATAAGCAAAATAAAATAGTAATAAATATAATCTCTCTATTTCCCTCCAAAAGTTATGAAACAAGAAATGATTTCCCCTAGGCCTCTAAGTAATGTGCAGGCCTAAGACTTTTAATGAATGTGGCCTTCCAAAGGTCCCAGAATGCCACCAAACTGTTTTTCAGGAACACCAATGGAGAAGAAAGAGTTACCTGTTACAATCACTGACAGTTTAGCACCTCTGGGTAAAATGTCGACTGTGGAAGCAATGCTAGTCATACTATGTGTGTGTCTGTGTGTGTGTGTGTGTGTGTGTGTGTGTGTATGTGTGGTGGGGGTGGGGTGCATGTGTCTGCATGTGTGTGTACATTAGCGTGAAAGTATTTGAGTTGTACCCTAGAGCCAGAAAGGTGCCCATAGTTTATTGTATGTCTGTGTAGCCCAGAACGAGAAAAGTACTCGTACTCTCTCTCACTCACTTACACACATAGAGCGTTTGTGTGTGTGAGTGTTTGAGTGAGTTTGAGAGTTTGAGAGGCAAGAATAATAGTTTAGTAACACAACAATATTAATAATGTTACAATGGACGACACAATGGCCCAGTGGTGTAGTGATGGTGAAATATTATATCTTACAGTGAAGCAGGTATCAAGATTTCATTTTGACATACATTGGTTGTGCCTGTACGTGTGTCTCAGACAACATTTGGACCCTGAGCTTGTATGTAGTCCTGTTTGTGTAGCTGAGCACATGGCCCTGAGCAACGCGCAACCCTGAATCCCGTTGGCATGAGCAAGCTCCTCAAACACCACGTAAGTCAATAAGCGAGATGTGCCAGCATCACCAGGCCAATCCTTGGCAATGCACCACTGGGTTCACCAGGTGCACACTCACTGAACCTGAGCTTATAGCCACTGCCAAAATTTCACTCACTGTGTTGGCAGACGATCACAAGGCAACAGACTGCGATAGATGAGCATTTTTGCTACACGCATGTAGGTACAATTAATACTTGTCACCATTAAAACCATCAAATATGAATATAGAAGGTGGCTTTGGGATGATTTGTCTTGATTGTACTGTTTATAAATTTAATCAGGCACATCTGAGGCCCACTGGCTAGGGCTTGGGGCTTGTAACTGAATGGTTCCCAGTTTGATCCCCGACCAATAGAGCATGGCTGAAATACCCTTGAGCAAGGCATTTAGCAAACATTAGCACGCACCGCAAAGCAGCTAACTCCACACTGCTGTAACAGGCAGCTCTGGGTTGGTACAGTATGTGTTTCATTTCACGGTATGTTCACTGTGTGCTGTGTGTATTTCAATAATAAAATGAAATTACCATGTTTAATCCATGTGCACATTAAGTGGCTTTTTGAATTAGGCAGATGGCGCATGTGTATGGTGCTGGCTTGGTGGAATTGCATGAGACCCCTGTCGGCTCAAACTAATTTAGGGAGTTAATCAACAGATCTCCTCGCCCCCCCTCCCCGAGATATACTATTTCATTTCGGGCTGATGCAAATCAGTCCGCTGGGAGGAGGGAGAAATATGAGAGTTTGAATGGGGTCGGGATCCTCATGAAAGGGGGAGTGAAAGCAGGCACTGTCGTTTCCCATGGCCGACGTTTGACAAACACCTAATAGGCAGGCTAGCCCTAAGTGTGTGTGTGTGTGTGTGTGTGTGTGTGTGTGTGTGTTTGTTTTTCAGGCATGTGAGTTCACACACACAGGTGGGTATGTTTGAGTGCCAAGACAAAGGCATTCCATTGGTTTATTTGTGACGGTTAGCACATTTTGCCAAACATGTGCTACACAAAGAATTGAACAAGCCAAAATAACGAGGGTAGGCAGGAATAGGCAGTTTTCATACAACATCACTCGGTGACCTAACTTTCATTTCAAAATGTCATATGTGCTTTTAATGACTAACATTTTGAAATGACTTTATTTTCCTGGGTTATCTATTTAAAAATGATTTAGGTCTTCAGATATCTTCTTGGAAATATGGAATATTTCTCACATACGGCTTCTTTGATGGGAAACACCCTAATACATCTTTAAATATAATTTGTTACTGGCTTCCATGGATAAACATATCGTTTACGATGCAACTTGAACTTCTATATTCTTTAGAACACAGCATGCAATTGTCTTGACTTGCAATGAGTAAATGATCTCTAATAGTGGAGTGTTATGAAGATGTCAATCTTAAGCACAAAACCTGTTGCTATTGCCAGCGATCATTGTACAGAAATAACTGACCTCAAAACATTGAGAAGGTCCATTCAAAGTGAATGGCACCCCCTGCAGTGTTCTGGAGAGCAGTATAATAGGCATGTATAAGTGAGTATAAAGGCTGTGTGTGTAGGTGTGTGTGTGTGTGTGTGTGTGTGTGTGTGTGTGTGTATGTGTGTATTCATGTCTCTTGTGTGTCTTTCAGTGTTTGAGAGCGAAGCTACTTTGGTTCACCTTTGTGCTCTAATTTGCCAGTACATGTCGATTGTATCCAGCACTCTAAGCAAACACAGTACATCTTTTCTTTCCTGAATGTCTGTCGGAGAAAGAGAAGGATTAAAGCTCCCCAAATGAGCTTCAAAAAGAGGCGTGGAAGTGTGGTGGAGTGGACTCAGGGGAGGGGGGGTGGGAACGGTTAAGTTTCTACCTCACTCAAAGAAAGAGGTCAAAGAGGTGTCCCAAGGCCTCACAAAAAGTGGGGTACGGTGTCCTTTTCTCAGACGAGGTTGTAATTAGCCCGATCAGACCTCTTCTCTGTGGGACCCCATGCAGTCCCCAAATACACCCCCCCCCCCCCCACACACACACACACCTTCCCCAATGCCCCCATGGATCCCATGCTGGGGTATCCCCACACAGGCGGGGTGTGATCTGTGACCCTGGCGCCCCAGAACAAATTTACCCATTGTGGCACCCCAGGGCTGACCTGGACCGATCGCTCTAATTGGATATTTCATCCTCTCCTGAACCCATTGCTGAGCAGGAGAGGAGAGAGTGGTCTCTATAGTAACTCTGAGAGGAAGACTCTCAAGTGTCCACGGTTGGAGATGGGGACGGGGGTGGTGGGGTATCCCAACAGTGGGTGGGGTTCGGTGGTGATGGTGAGGACTGCACACTGCACAGTCTATGAGAAGGATGGTTTGTATGTCTTTAGTTGTTAGATGCAAATGTTCTGTGGTTGGTCAAGGGCATGATGAAACCAGAGAGCAGAGTGGAACTGTGCAGATTGAACAAGCGTACAGTATGTCCTCCCTGGGGACTGTTCATGCAGATGCACTCATGAGCATGAACACACGGTTGAACATGCAGCAAATATCTGTCTGATAAATTGCAACCATATTCATATTCAACTTACGTCCTACCTTTGATATTTTTTAGATTCATTTTACATGCATGCTTATTTGTTTTAGACTACATGTCTGTTTTTTACCAGTCTATTATTTGTTTTGTTGCCATTTGTGAAACTTTAAATGTGCTGTATAGAAAGAGTCATAGTCGGGTCAAAAATTCATCCAGAAAGTCGTCTACGAAAGTGTGAGGTTGACCTACACTTTACTGTACCCTATCCTGGCCTGCCTTCTGTCGTGGATGTTTAAGGAAGAGTTTTTACTTCTGTTAGTGAAGGGGTTGCCCAACCCCAAAGCCTTGCAGTGGGTTCCAGGCCATTTAACCTGACCATATAGTTTTATCTCCTATCGTTGTCCAGAGCCACTGCAGCAGCATCCCTCTCCCCATGTCCCTGTTTAGATAGATAGATAGATAGATAGATAGATAGATACACTTTATTGATCCAAGAGGGGAAATTCAAGAAATTCAAAATTCATTTGCGAGAGTGGGGGAAATGTAGTGCTTGTGGCAAACAACACAAGGCAAGGCAAGGCAAGGCAAGTTTATTTATATAGCGCATTTCATACACAAAGTAGGCAGTTCAATGTGCTTTACAAAGACAGAAACTAAAAACATAGTGGATAAAATAATAAAATAAACACAGCGGAAGAGTTGATGTAAATTTGCAATTCCAGCCGCTGCATTCCAGCCGCTTGCACCACGCAGTTTTCCATGGTGATAGCAGTCCTCTGGCACAGCAGCTGCTGGGTGTGCTTGAGCATGGTGGTGGCTGAGGCTCCTACCCACAATCACTGGGAAAGGGGAGCTGCAGTGAGGTAGACAGATGCCTAGATCAGCTTAGTTAAAGGATTAAAACCTTTTGTTGTGTGTTTTTTTCTGTGACATATTTTAGGGTTTGATTTGTTTTTGCTCAGCTCCAAGGAAGCACAATGAGCATTGACCAACACAGGAATGAGAGGCTTCTGCAGCATGACCCATCGAGAATCTTATGTCCCACAGTGCTCTTTTGGAACGGGGATTAAGTCTAGCCCCGCGCTTAATTCTTTTGTCTTGGAGGAATCTCTGTTACGGTTCCCGGGCCGAGCCGAATAATGCCTGTTCGAGAAAATGACAGGCCAAAGTCAATATGGGCGAAGAAGGCCAGACTCCCTGCCCTCCTCCCTGCTCTCCGCTCTCAGCCTGAGAGGATGTGAAAGTAAACCGAGCCCTTGGCTAGAGTCAGCAAACTGCTTACTGGTAACCTGAAAGTGGGGCCCATTTCTTCCTCCCCACCCCGGTCCTCCCTGCGTCCCCGCCTCTCCTCTTGGCTCTTTGATGTCATCGCATCGATAGCACGGTCTAGCCTGTCATGGAGGCGGCGCAGTTGCTGTGCTCTATGTGCTAGGCCAGCCTTTACCAGCCTTTGGCTTTGGTTGATATTGGGTGGAGGTGGGGGTGGAGGTTGAGTGTGTCTAGAAGGCTGGGGAGGACCTTTTCAAAGGGATCATTGTTGTTGGTGACTTTTGAGTGAAGTTCCCTCATTTCCCCTCTCGCTCCTGTGACTCATAAAGCTAAGGCGAGGCCAACATGTCTCAGACTCAGAGTTCAAAAGCTCAAAAAACTCAAATGTGGGCTGAGCTGAACTCCCTAGTGGTCGTTTATGTGTGCTTGTGTGTGTGTGTGTGTGTGTCTGTGTATATGTTTTTTTTTTAATCATCGAAGTTCAATTACACTCTGATTTGCTGTGTTTACTGCATGCATCAGTGAGTTCTCTTGGTCCACTGAGACACAATAGCCTGTGCATTTGTCGAGGGAGGTTAGTGTTTGTACCTAAGTTGCTGCTGGAGGGAGATGAAGGCAGAGCAGAGAGATAGCTGTTTGTTAAAGATGTTATCTCAGCACACCTTGCTGCTGGAGTGTGCAAAACTCCAGTGGTAGCCACAAGAGCTTAAAAACGGCTTTGAAAATAGTTGAGAAGTTGAAGTTCTCAAAAGCTGTTTTATGACATTCCAGAAGTGCAGCATTATGCTACAGTTTTTTGAATAACAGAGCAGTGTGGCAATGTAGAGTAAACTCTGGTTAAATCTTTTTGTTTATTTGTCATCCCACCCCCCGCCCCCCGTTTATGTTTCTCGTGCAGTACACCACTAAAAGTTCTCCAAACAGCCATCCCACAAGCTAGCCACTGCCACTATGTTTTCACAGAGCTGTGCGAAAGCAGCCACACTCGTTCAGTCAGCATTTTAAGCAGGGCAGGTCATACAGAGGTCATAGCAAGGGCAGAGGGACAAAACAGTAAGGTATGTGTGTGTGTGTGTCTCTGTGTGTGTGTGTGTGTGTGTGTGTGTGTGTATGTGTGTGTGTAAAGCAGTGGTCCAGGTCAGCTCAAAGGCCCACCCACTGCCATAAGCCAACACCCTGCACTGTTGCATGTAATTTTTTTTTGATGATCGATGGTTTATAGGTCTGGTTATCGCGCGCACAGAAGGCTGCATGGACTAAAGGGCAGTGGGTCTGCTGCTATGGCCCTTTGCTACTGCTGTCATCTTTTGAAACCTTCCTCCATTTCCACTAAGAACCCTCCAACAAACGCTCAGTGTTAAATGCTCTGCCGACGATAACTGGACAGATTGTTCCACACATTCCAGAATTTTTCAGAAAGGAAAACACATTCTTGGAGAGAAAGAACACAGTGCCGTATGTCTCTCGGCCCATATAGGTCTGATTGATGTGCCTTGTGACGTTAAATCAGGGGGTCAGTAAGGTTCAGCAGGTGTTGAGAGCAGACTGTACTATACAGATTAAGGGGGATGTGTAGTTTTGATGTCATTTTTTCGTTTAACTAAAAGGAAGAAGGATTGCTGAAGAATATGGCTGTTCTTATTGTGGCAAATGAAATTGCCCCCTTTTTGATTGGGGTTCATTGTTTCCATCTTTCGTTCATTCTACCAGCAGCATGTTGTGCTTCGACCCATGAAAGGTGAAGTTTAACATGAATAAAGATGCTAATCTGTTGCTAATCTGTTCTCTGGCTCTGTTGCTATCTGGAAAATATTACATATGGCAAAATAGTGGCGAACCACTGGTCGACCGCTGAAGAACTAATGAGAAAAAACATCCATAGGCCGCCAGCCTCTTAGGATCTGGGAATATCCTGAGCCCAGTTGTTCAAATCCGGTTCAAATCAAAGTGATTTGTGAAAAAGTGAAAATCCGATTTTTAGCCCATTCAGATTGGAACTGGATGGCGTTTTTGTAGTCTGAACAGTGACATACCACATGAAATCCAATTTTTGCAAAACGGATCCCAATCACCTCCGGGAGGTAGTTTCATATCGCATTCGTATCGCATTTGGGCAGATGCGTCACAGTCTGAACAGCTCCCAACACTCAGATCGGTTTTGACTGTCCGTGATGCCACTTACGCGATGCCAGACAACCCGCCTGTTTTGAGTTGTGGTGCTACGTTACGAGCATGGAGGAAGATGCTGAAAACAATTCTCCTTGGACAGAGGAAGAAACTGCATGCCTCATAAATCTTTAGGGAAATGGGTCTGTCCAAGCAAAGCTAGAGGGGATGTATCAAAATAAAACCGTTTTTGAAAGTATTTCGCGCACTTTCAGGGAAAGAGGGTTCCGACGGTCTGCTCAGCTTGTCGCAATTATATGACGTCTGACAATACACACGCTGGATGACGCTTCCGCTCGTTGCTACAGCAACCTGTCAGATCGGTCAGTAATGTGGCCCAGTCTGAACAGAGCCATATCTGATTTGGACACTTGCTAAAAACAGTGTGAACAGTCTGCCCTAAAAATCGGATATGAGAAGGAATCTGATTTGAATCAGATTCGCCTGCAGTCTGAACGCAGCCTAATGTTTTGTTTAGCTATGTGTAACCCAAGATCACATTTGGACAACTCACAGACACAACATGGGAGTTTAAAATCTTGATCATATTACACTGTTTTGACCAACTGATTCAGAAGATAAAAGATTTTGGGTTACTAAACTGACCAGACCCTCCCCCGCCCCCATCTCTCTACAGCAGGCCTATGTGTCCTCCAGCCACCAGATGGCGCCGCCGAGTCCCAACACCAACAGTAGCAGCACCAGCAGCGCTGGCGGAGGGGAACAGCTGAGCAAGACTAACCTCTACATCCGTGGCCTTCACCCCGGCACTACTGACCAAGACCTGGTCAAACTTTGCCAACCGTAAGTACAGTACAGCTTCGTAGTGTGGTTTGCTTGAACCAAACACAGAGCCCAGCTAGCTGAGCTAGCCATCTGTTTGGCTATGGTGCTTTGGCCAAAGCAAATTATTCTTGGGTACTAGAAGAATGAATCATGCTAGCTTCTCACTTGATGTATAAACTAAGGGCGCATTCACTCTAGGTCCCTTGGACCAGACCCAAGTTTGTTTGGTCTGATTGCTCAGTTCTTTATGATAATGGGATTATGTGACATTCTGTGCACTTCAGTGAAACATGTCACCAATTTCGCCAATAGACTTATTGAATCATGAAAATTATTAATCTACAATGTTTTTTTTTTTTTACTTTTGAATTTGTTCAATTCTTTGACAAATATTTTTGCCTTAGTCTCCAAGATACGCATTGGTGTGCTGTGGTGTGTTGTACCAAGGGTTAACTTTGATTTATGTGCAAAAATGACAGACCACTTCCCTCCAAACCACTTTTTAGGAAACAGGAAGTAACCATGGCAGGAATGTGCTTCAACTGGTATCCTAGCAACCAAGCCTACACAACAGTGTTTCACTTTTGTCATTGTTGATGCACCTGGTTGCTGCAAAAGCGATGGCTTAGTAACTGATAGTGACAGGTCATACGATTAGAATTTATACAGGTCACACGGGTTCTGACAGCATGTAGACTGTCACCTCACATATCTCTCCAGCTATGGCTACATCTCGGCTATGAATAAATATAGTTGCATTTGAACTTGTAATTGCTGTTGAAACGTATTAACTGTGTTTCATCCAATGCCATTTACAAAATCAAAGTACAATTATAGATTTTGCTTCAACTCAAAAAATTAATTTTAATTTTAATTTGTAATTTTAGGGTTAGGAAAATTTCCATGACTTTCTTATGGCAAGTTTGGAAGTACTGTTAGCATTACCTGGCTTTGCCTAGGCCCCGTTTGGCAGCTTTGCAAGGAGTGCCCGATACCTAAACAGGCATGTCACCACCGGGCTATTTCCTGCTCCCGTGACTCAACTGGGAAACACTTTGATGTGTGCTGACAGTGTGTGTGCTGTCAGCCCCTAATGGCTCTCCTTTCTGTGCCTGGCTTTCGGGAGGTTTCCATGACACACACACACACACACACACACACACACACAGGAGAAAGAGAGAGGAAGGGAGGGAGAGTTACACCTATTTGCATTCTGTTATAACCAGAACACCACTGATCTTATTCTCTCTGTCTTTTTTTCCTCATCTCTCTCACAAGCTTTGTCGCTTCTTACAAAACATTCCTGGGAAAAGCAAAACTATAGTGCACAGTGTTTCCCACAGATCTGAAGGCAATGTGTGGTGGTGGGGCTGTCTGACCGGACACACACACACACACACACTCAGGCAGGTTAACAATGATGTACTTCAACAACATCCATCTCTAAATCAGCATCAACAGCATCCATCTCTAAATCAGTAGATTAACATTATAGCACCAGATGTTACATTAACATTCAAAACATTAACACACACACACACACAATGATGCTTGTCTTTGCCTTGAAGCTGAAGATTTCATTCCTTCAACTTAGCAAACACATGACTGAGATAGGCCTAAGCCAGTTTCATCAGAAATGGTTCATCATTAAATTTGCCCACTGCAAATTTACATGCGCTCTTCCTCCCAAAACACCTGTATCTCCGTTCTGAACTCAAGGACACACTACAGTATTTTGCCACGGGAGAGCCACCTAGCTTCACTGTGAAACAGCACAGCTATATTATCAGCTCCCATCTCCTCGCAAAGAGTGGAGAACAGTCGCACATCTTTCGTGACTTTCACACTGTGTATCCGTTGCGTAGCCTGTGTAGCCTATGTCGCAATTTATGCTGATATCTATTATTATTTGTCTCAATATGGTTTCAGGCAGGCTTAATTTTTCTGGTTTACTATCTTTTAATGTGTTTTAAGGTGTTTACGTGCTAATTATGAATCCATATGTGGGTGTTCTTTTGTTGAGTAACTTACTGTAAAAGACAGACATAAAATGCTAGTTTTATTCCGATTCCGGAGAGACACAGGGAGAGCAGTGAAAGATTAATGAATACGGTGCGTATTTTTATAAAAGTGTTAAAAAAGGAAACTCAATATGTGGCGGCCGGTGTTGATTCTGTGGCGCACTGCCACAAATTTGTCTATATGTGGGAAACACTGGTGCAAATAGTAGAATTAGTCATTTCCTTTAAATTAAGGAGAGGATATGGTAACACCTTAAATGCTCAGAGGGCTAGTTTCTACAGTAAAACACCATCACCAACATGCTGATGTTAGCAATTCTGAAATAAAGAAGTTCTTTTTGTTGGAATGTGGTGTACATGTACAGTATGTTTGGGGACAATGTGTGTTTGCATGTATGTGTGTGTGTCTGTGTGTACACACTTACGCACTCACTATAATTCTCACTTAGTGAAATACTACGGTACAGGGGAAATTCAGGGGAAATATCTGTGTGACACTGACAGAAACCTTAGTAATCTGTGGAAAATTACTGACAAAGGATCCATAGACACATGATGAACCTATCAATATAGTCAGTCCATTTGTTAGAAATAGAAGAGTCTTGAAAAGCAAAGAAAAAGAAATAGCGATAAGGGATAACTAAGACAAAGGAAAAGGAGGTTTTATGACAGTGCAAAAACTGTAGCTGAAGTTGAAATAGAGACAGGGAAATGGATGTACAAAGAGTCCCCCAAATGGGATATTGTTGTAATTTATAGTATTCACATTATGGGATTCACCATGGGAAGACAGTTCTAAAGAGACAGCCCACACTCTAAATACTGTGCCAAGTTAACAAAATGGTGCCTTTATGTCTGTTAATGCCATGAAATATCTCCTAGGCTACATGTATGTTTTATTCAGCATGTTGTACAGCCGTATGCCATTTCGGAAACGACCCGAGACAGAGAGAGAGGGAGAGAGAGAGAGAGAGAGGGAAATTGAGCATAGGGTACACAGAGAGAGAAGAATATAAGAGAACCGATAGAGTGTGAAATGACGGAAAGAGAGGAAAGTGGGGAGAACGAAGGAAAGGAGGCCTGAGAGGGGGCACAACTCTTCAGCCGTGTCCCGGTGTAACCTTCTCGGAAAACGGGAGAGAAGAAGAGGGAGGCAGTGATGTTCTTCTCTTATCGATCCAAATGGCCCAGCTTTCTAAACACACCACCCTAGATTCGTCATTAATACTCCTGAAGAGACAAACTAACTGCGCCGGGCCCTGAGCCATCTGTGTGTGTATGTGTGTGTGTGTGTGTGTGTGTGTGTGTGTGTGTGTGTGTGTATGTGTGTAAGGTGTGTGTACAGTATTTCTAGGGGAGGAGAAACCCAGAGAGATAGCTAAGGGAGACTTGCTTAGCCGGCTGCCACTCTCCAGTTACGCTATGTGAGCTGGAGCTCTCACGGAACACTGGATTAGATTCTCTGCTGTCCAGGAGACCAGCTAATGTCTGTAAATGGCCTTATTTCTCTCGCGCGCGCTCACTCTCTCTCTCTCCGTCATGTCAGCTCTGTCTTGCCGTCCTGCTGCTTTCTCCTTTCACGACAGAACTGTTTTTAAGACAGAAAGCAACATTTCATTTACATCTACCTTGTGTTATGTCTCAAACCATAATAGACTTTACAAAAACACCCTTTCTCATTTACCTTTACCATAACCTATTGTGTGGTTTACGTTGTGGGTGTGAATGCATGCATTTAATCCAGAAATGGCACAGTTGGCAAAAGCGGCACAGGCACAGAAATGGCACCTTGGCTGGCATGAATCGAAAAAACCCTGTCGCCTCTGGATTCTCCAGCAAGGAAAATAAAACAAATCTTTTTTTCCCACTCTCCTGCTCCAAATGATCATTCCATCATCCTATGGATTCTGGCTGACATACTGTAGAGCCGGTTGAGGGCCTGTATGTCTGGACCCATTTTCTATGAAAACAAACCCCTACATTGCCTCTGTGTCTGCCTTCCTGCAAGTTAGTTTGCCCTCATGCCTTTATGTCCAGTTATCAGTCTGTTTGTCTGCCTGTCTGCTTCCCTGGCTGTGGTTTGAATGATATCCTGTGCAGTTTATCTGTCTGTCTGTCCATGTGCTTGCCTGTACCAGATTTTTCCTGTCTTGTCCTATCTGTTGTCTGTCTGTCTGGGTGTTTCCATGCCTGCGGTTATATGTTTTCCTGCACTCCATGTCTGTCTTTCTGCCTGGCTGTTAGTATGAGCATTTCCCTGTTTTTCTGTCTGTCAGTCGGTCTGTCTGTCTGTCTAACTGTCTATCTGTTTGCCTGCTGGCGTGCCTGCCTACCCAGGGATTATCATCAGCCAGTCTATATAGGCCTGTCTGCATTAGGCTTGAGGCTCCCGTTGGTGGGGTCTCCCTCTCTCCCTTTCCCCAACACCCCCCCCTCTTTCTCTCACTTTTAGAGCGGCAGGCATGCATGTGGTGAGAGGCAAGAGGGGTGGGAAGACAGTGTACGTCTGGTGGCGGAGTATGCCAGATACGTCTGGTGACCTGGTGTCACGTCAGGCTGTTCCAAATCCTCCACTGAGTGAATGGAAAGTGTGAGCTCTCAATGTGTGTTCTTGTGACGGCCAGCCGCCTGTGTGTGCAGGGGTCCCTCTCTGTATGTGTGTTTGTGTGTGTGCGTGCGTGTGTGTGTGTGTTAAATGGAGGATACTGAGCCTCTTTTATGTGCCGATTCAGCATTTCCACAAGAAGACCATGTCCCTTGTGACATTTTTAGCACATGGAAAAAGAAAAAGTAGAAGAAGGAAAAAAAAAAACGAACCCCAGCCGAAGTGCATTGGCACTTGGCATCACCGGCAAGGTGCAATTAGCTAGCTCACCCCTACCAGTAAGAGCACACGACAGTGTCACACTGTTTTTACATCTCCTTTACCTCGCACACGCGCACACACACACACACACACTTCTTTGTGCACCACAGCCTCTATGCAGTGATCCTTTGGCCAGGTTGGCATTATCCTGTCATCACTGCTGAGATAATGTAGGTTGCAGTGTGCCAGTTAAACTGGCATCATGCTCACACCTCTGGGTATACCCATTTCTCTTTCCCTCTTCCTCTCTCCTGCTCAGTGTCTCTTTCTTATGCTCTCTCTGTCTCTCTCACTCTCTCTATTTATTTCACTTTATTTGTGTCTTCCCTCCGCTCTCTCTGTCTGAATTTTTCCTGTCAGTAAATCCTTCCTTTCCTTTCCTTCATCTCAGCTCCACCCCAGTTTTCCCCTTGTTGAAAGTGGGCTTGAGGGTGGAGGGTGATGGGTGATAAGTGATGGTGATGGTTGAGGACTGAAGGGTGATGGGTGACAGGTGATGGAGTTTTTATATCCCACACGTTGTTTTGACTGAATGACTGAATCCTAGTCACTAGTATGACATATCTCCAGTGTACACAACCACCACCCACCCACACATACACACACACACACACACACACACACATACAGATATATATATATATATTTTTTTCCCTTCATATTGACCACCTTACCATCGACTTGATGACTGGCGGTGTTAAAGTACTGACTGTACTTCAGACTGTGGGCCCCCCTCCGCTGTCGGGTCTAATTCTGTAGTGTGCTGGGAAAGGTTTCCTCTCTTTCTCTCTCTCTCTCCCCTCCTCTCTCTTTCTCCCTCTCTCTTTACTTGTTGCCTCCTGAGGCCTCCGTGGAGGGAAGGGTGGGGTTGTGTGGAGCGGAGTGAAGTGAAGGGAGGGGTGGTGGGGTGGATGATGAGGTGGGGCTGGGGTTAGGGGTGGGGGACTAATTTGAGACTCGACAGGAAGCAGAGGATTGTGGGGAGAGAGCGAAAGACAAACACTGAGGCTGGAGGTCTGCTGGAGGCTGGGAGACACACCGAGCAAACGCACACACACACACACACACAGATAGACAGACTGACAGACAGAAAGAGACAGACACTGACACACACACACACACACATACACACACACACACACACACACACACACACGTAGAGGTGGTAGCTTGTGTGTGTGTCTATATGCTTTTGAGGATGTACATGTGCAAGCATGCGTTTGTGCAAGTGTGTTTTACAGTACGCAGCCAGAAAAAAGAACAATGTTTCCGACTCTCAATAGAGCATTGATGGCGAGCTACATAAGACAGGGCAGTGAAAGGTGGGAAGTAGGTGTGTGTAATTAGTGCCATTTTGCAGCCTTTTGTGTGTAGGTTAGTGTGGGAGGAATGATACTTGTACAAACACATGTTTATGAGGCCTTGCTTTTCCTGTGGGATGTTTATGGTGTGTGTGTGTGTGTGTGTGTGTGTGTGTGTGTGTGAGAGAGAGAGAGAGAGAGAGAAAGAGAAAGAGGAAGGGAGGGAGGACAATATATACCAAATGTTCGGGCATGTTTGGAATGTGTGTGTATATGTAGGCCTATGCATGTGGGTTTCTTCCCACCTTCTGTCAGCGTGTAACCGTGAAATATAAGTGGTATTGGGCTGGGGTGAAAGCGTGTGAGTGTGTGTGTGTGTGTGTGTGTATGTGTGTGTTGGTATGTGTGAGAGAAAGAAAGCGAGGAATGAGACTGAGATCTGTAACTTCATTAGCATGGAAACTAAAACCTGAGCACGCTGAGGGAGGAATACCAGAGCACTTAAGTGGGTCAAAGTTCAACTGAGCAGCATCTTCTGAAATTGCGCACACACACACACACACACACACACACATGCATCACTACACAGCAACAGATAACCTTCCCTTGGGGCACATTCTAACCTTTGCACAGTTTGACAGGAAGCCTGAACAGTAACTGTAAGAGGCCCATCCCTACTGAAACACAAACACACCGTCCTTCACAATGCACAAATACTGTCACACACACACACACACACACACACACACACACACAGGGACACTCGGTTTCATTTTGTCTCTTGCCTGTCTTTCTATTTTGCCCACTGATATAACACATGGGTTTCATTCAGTCTAATGTGTTTGTGTATATGTGCGTGTGTCTTTTTCTCTGTGTGTGTGTGTGTGTGTGTGTGTAAATGCATGTGGGCATTGGCTGGGATAATACTCTTGTGTTCAGTTGTCTAGCCTGTGGGCATCCCATCTAATCACGTATTTGGCTTTAGTCACTCCTGTTCCAATTTAGGGCCTTGCACTGTCAGTAGTAGTGTAGTAGTGTGTGTGTGTGTGTGTGTGTGTACATATTAATGTAAGGTTGTATGTGTGTTTGTGTGTTTGTATATCTATATGTGTGAGGGTGGTGCGTGCATGCGTACATGTGTGCATTTCACTGTATCTCCTGACCTACTGTTTTGCTTGTGCAGACAGTCATCTGTCTGTGCTGTGTTGCCTCAACACCCGCAGAGCACCAACATAAACACACTTTGACACGTCTCATCTTAAAACATCAGGAACCACCCCTGTAAAGCCCATCTCAGTCTCCACAAAAACAGACTTTTTCTCACTCTTTCACCCGTTCTCTCTCTCTTTCCCCCATTCTATCACTTCTGTCCTGTTTTTGCTTGACTAATGGTGTCATTCACGAACCAACAAACACACAGAAATATTTTCTTTCTCTGACCCCTGTTCTGCCTGTTTCGGAATCAAATCTTGCAAATTAATTCAGTTCTTCTCGACGCTCTTTGCCAAAATGTCTCCCAGTGTCTCCCGATTAGTCACCCCGATTTTGAAACGGTCATGAAATGTCTTTGGTAATAAGAGGTGATCAGAGTTAATCTACTGTAGTCACAGTATTCAGTCGCAGCAACTGTGTAATTCGTTCTTTTGTGACGCAGTTCTGATTCACTCAAATATGTTTCATATTACTTTGACTGATCCGTTGAGCCAACAACTCAACAGCCAACAACTCAATCATAACTAACTAACTCCTACTCGTGCAAGACTTAGTCTGTAGATTTGATCTCTTCTGTTCTAATGGGGGTAATTAGTGAGTGTTAGTGCTCCTTGCTAGGCTGTTGTGTGATAGTGGAATCATGCAGTATACTATAAACTCTCTTCTGCTGAGAAATAGCATTGGACTTTTGTGGCTTTAAGAGCATTATATTTAGCTTACTGCTTTTTTGTAAACTTGTGCATTATATACTGTAGTGCTAAGCCTTCCTAAGAAAGGTCATGCACTATGCTGTTGCAACCCAGACTGAATGTATTTGTTTTTCTTATATCTCGGCTTGTTTTGAAGAACTGTTAGCATGTCTCTCTCTCTCTCTCTGTTTCTCCATCTTTAGAGCCAGCAACAAATAGCATATTCAGACTATAAGTTGTGTGCTCTGCAAGCATCATTACAGGGTTCCATGATCTTTCATGCAAGCTTATTTTATGTTTACAACAGCAGAGGCAGAGGCCAAGAAAATGGCCAGACACAGACCATAATAGTTGTAATAACATGTTATTGCTTTTTAGCTGATAGTGGAGGTTTATGCAAGATCAGTTTCCATTCTCACTTGGATTTGCAATGTAATTATTCCACAGTTTATGAGATTTTTTTTCAAAGTGTCATGCTGACAATGAGACCAACATAAATCATTAGTCATGAGATCAAATATGTTTGCACACTGTGAAACTGCACTGGCCACAGAGCTCTATACAGGGGGGTTAGTTTGTTGAGGCAAATAAAAGCTCACCAGTGCCCCTGGGTATCTTTCTGACATACATTCAGCTGTGAGGTTCACTGTGTTGGCCAAACTAGATCGACTCAGAGTGTCAGAGTGAATCAAAGTGAAAGTAGCCAACGCCTGAACCATTTTCCACACAGCCTGAATATGAGGGGCAGTAGGACCCAGAGGAGGCTGGTCCGTGGCAAGCCACACAACCAGAATGCAGGAAAAGGGAGGGGGAGGGGGAGGGGGGCACAGAGATTCCTTAAAAAGAGAAAGAGAGAGAGAGAGGAAACAAAAGTAAGATAGAAACAGAGTACAACAGTACGTAGCATTCATCCACCCTTATCGTTGCAACGCTGGAACACTTCTGGCTCTAGGACCCAGTATGTATTGGCTAGAGCAAGCAGGCAAGCGGGTAGATGGCATGATGTAGGGATGGAGGTCTGGAGCCGTCTGAGTCTCTGGCGCCATTGAGTCACAGATCAGGGATCAGTCAAACTGTAAACACCCCACCCGTTATGATGGGGGGCACAGGGAGATGTGCAGAGGACAAGTGCTGTTCCTGGACCAGGGAGTTGTGTAGCTGGGTGTGTGCGAGTTGACATGACGATTAAGCACTTGGGTTGAGAGAAGGAGAAAAGTGGAGAGAAGAGTAACAGACATATTGAGGAAAAGCAAAAAGAGAGTGTGTGTGTGTGTAAGAGAGAGAGAAAGAGACGGTGTGAGAAAGAGAGAGAGTGTGAGAGGAAGAGGGAGAAAGAGAGAGAGAGAGAGAGAGGGAGAGAAGGGGTTGCTAAGAAGAGAGTGAGTGGAGGAGGGGTGTGGGATCAGGTTACACATGGCCTGCCTCGCCGTCACTGAAGCAGCACAGCACGTCACATACAGTCAGAGTCTCCTACACTAGAACACACTGAGTCATTCAGCCAGTGCAAACCAGAGAGAGAGAGAGAGAGAGAGAGAGAGAGACGGAGGAAGACTGCATTTGAGATGAGGAGACAGTAAGAAAGGCTGTAAACAAGGGAAAAGGGGAGAGAAGAGAGAAAAAAAGAGTAAGAGAGAGTCAAAATGTTACATAGAAAGGCAGAAAAAAGTCTGTGAACAAATGATCAAGCCTGAGCGTGAAAAAGCAGTGTTTAAAACCAGATGCATTTTCTTGGTGGGGGCTTATTTAATATCAGGCACACACACACACACACACACACACACAGACACATTGTAAACTCACATGTGCACTAACAGAGGACCTTTCTCATAAACGGCTGAGGCCTTGCAGCCTTGGTGTCTTTGCTGAGGAAAAAAGCGAGGGAGCGATTGAGAGAGAGGCAGAAAGAGAAAATGCAGATAGAAAGGAAAAAGGTAAAAGAGGGAGGCCAAAAGAGGAGACAAAGATGGAGATGGAGATTGAAATGAACAAAGTCTGGATGGAGTGCACTAGTCTTCTCCTCCTCCTCTTCCTTCTTCTCCATCACCTCAGTGTCTGCACTGCCCGACTCCACCAGTCCTGCACACACCCTTGAGTGGCGCAGCTGTGTGGATCCAACGCCACCCATGCTCCACAGGGAGAATGCTGTAATGGGGCTGGAATGTAGCACAGTGTTACAGGAGATTATCTGGCAGCCCAACACGCCGAAAAAGAGGTGCAGTTTCCAACCCTTAGGGGGTTTGGCGCTCATCTACATTGGAGAGAGAGAGGGAGAGAGAGGGACAGACAGAGAGAGAGAGAGAGAGAGAGAGCTGCTGAGTGAACTGCTGAGTGAAACCTTAACCTTTTCTTTGTAATGCGTGTTTGCTTTTAAAGTTGTACAATTCTAGTTGGGTTATTATGAAGAATCATGTAGGTGCATATTGTGTCACTGTGGAGAAAAGCCCTTGGTAGACACAGTGCATGCGACAACGCATCATGTATACCTTTCCTCTAGTTGTGTTGGAGTGTGTCGGGATCCTGTGCCCTACCACAGTAATGTTGTTCAGTTACGAAACTTTAGCAAAAAAGCTAGATTTGTTTTGTTAGCGACCATAATAAACACACACAACAAGTCATAAACTCTTGGTACTCATCTGTAATTTCTATACAAATGATAATTATTGTAATAATTGTACTTTCACATGGGAGTGCGAACTTGCTATTTGTGCGCTCTCTGTGATAACAAAATCCAGGAGGTGCGTGGATACTTCATATTGCACATCGCAATAATAAAACAGTTCTTGTCACACCCTGCGCACCATGTCCACAGAAGTCTACCCACCCAAAGGGCTGTTGTGACCACATGCCAGCTGTTTGAATGTAGACTGCACATATAGACACTTCAGTGCCTTTTTTCTTGTGGCCTTTTTGCTTTATCTGTCAATTTGAATGTTTCATCTGAAGTGCCAGTAAAGCATCTGAATTTGTGCTAGATATGCTCTACATGGGCACTCTGGTGCCAAACACAGCACTGGGCACAATGCTGAGCAAGTCGGCATGTATGACCAAGGCCAAGGCTGGGGTTAGGTTGAGTTTCCCAGGAACGCGGTGGAGGCCTGACTGCATGCAACGTGAAACCCTCTTTGGTGGTTAGTCGTAGCTGAACTTAGCCCGCCACAGCTGACAAAGCCAGCCAAATTGTGTACTTAGTGCCTTATAGTGCTTTATGCTATAGTGCATATATGCCAGAGGAGTTTTCTGTGGTTTGCATTTCACATTAGAACATATAAATGAGTCAGCCAGTGAAGACAATGAGTCAACTCTGATAAATAAAGTGGTCACGTTTAACACAAAGCATTTTATACACAGATATTAAGACATAACAATCAAATATTTTTATGTAATACAATTACTATATTTCCTAGTTTATTTATGTATTTAAGGACAAAAAAATCGTGAACATTTCGTGCAACAAGTCCTAGCAAAACAGTCTTTTCGCTTCATTACAGTAACAGTAGCAGTTACACCCAGTTATTTAGAGCTACAGAGATGAAGATGCCAATTCAGGTTGAAAGGAACAGAACACAGCACGGCACAGAACAGCATTTGTTGTGTGCATCAGACGGTACAGTTTTGCAGCCCTGGGTGGGGCTGTGGGCGGAAAGGGGTGAAGCAAGTCTTGTCTCAGGCAAGGCAGGAGTGTCTGCAGACGGCCAGGCAGACAGGTGGGGAAAAGGGAAGGACCTGGAACGAATTGTTTTTGTCCCTGAGGCGATGTCTCACCCAGCGCCAGATACAGAGAGAGAGCAAGTGTGCGTGCATGTAAAAGAGAGAGAGAGAGAGAGAGA
>JAGFZM010002177.1:115920-130597 GCA_017657215.1 Limnothrissa miodon
GAGAGAGAGAGAGAGAGAGAGAGAGAGAGAGAGAGAGAGAGAGAGAGTTTTCCGTTATCTTGTATATCCTGAGCATATCCTGTGGAAATGTCTTAACACAATGTATTTTTCAGTACCTTGATTTGCCTCCTCATAGCTCGGAGGCATATTTCCGTCCACAGTCTTGATAGTCGGAGCAACCTGGAAGCATGAAGAGTTATGCATGAGTTAGTTCACAACAAGATATTTACATAACAAAGGATTTCTCACAAATGTATGTCACCTTAAGCACAACATGTCCTGATTTCAAATCCACATGATCTTTGAAATTAGTACTTTTTTTTTTTTTTTCCAAAAATAATCCCACAATGTGATCAGGTCACTTCAGAAATTATGATGAAATATATAGCCAATGAATGTCTCAACAAACAATCATTTTGAGAGGTCTTTCATTCTTTCATGCATTTGTCCTTACTGACTGAAGATATACAGTAACCATCGCTTACCTTCTTCTGCGTCATGATTGGTGTGTATAATGTTCTGTCCTTATGAAATACTGTTCTGTGTTCTTTATTTTCTTTAGGCCTCGGTCACCCTTATATCCTTAGAGGTTTATCCTTATGCTGTGCTTGTGTTTATCCAGATTAGGAAGATGCGTGTCTGATTTTCTCCTGTGTGTGCTTGCTTTCCAAGTTCTTCTATGTCGCTGAATCCTTGGGTAAAAATTCTTGAGTTATCCCTCCATCAGACCTCACTGTCACTACTGTACTGAGATCAGAAGTTGCTGTCTGTTTGCCTGTCCACACGGTGAATGAATCCAGCCCTTTATACCCCTATGTTGAGTTAATCCTTCTCAAGACCTCATCCCTGTCTCCACCCCCACACTGAAATATAGTACGTTCTGGCAGCTTGTAAGCAGATAGAGCAGCATGGAAGCCAAGAAGAACATACCATTCTCACTCAGCCAATGGGTGTTGTGTTTAGTTCACATAAGAACAGAGGATATTTTCAGAGAGTAATTGGCCACCTGCTGGCCAGAGGGAAAGTGGGTGAGTTACATACAGGAGTTATTCAGGTTTCATAATCAGACACATATAACAGATTAGACTGAAAGGTTAGTTTCTTCTTAACCAAATTTTGTAGTTTAGGTTGTGGAAAGTACACAAACAATACAGGCACACACACACACACACACAGACAGACACACGCCCTCCAATGCTTTATTTAAATTATATCAATTGATTGTTATCTCTATTTCACAACACTGCTTTGTAATATAGGATTATCAATAGTACATATGAAATCCTACATTCATAATTAAACCTAAGGTAGCTTTGACAAGTACATCCATCTGTTCTTTGTATGTTGAGTTTGCACTGTCTAGAAGCATCCCTGACAGAAGGATGACATCATGGTCTTTGTTAAGTAGGTGGCTGAGTTTTGTAATGGTTAGGCGCTGAAGTACTTAGATAAGGACTAAGATCATTAGAGGCTCAAACTGTCATATGACTGTTGACACAGGAAACGTCTAGCCTGCCACAGCATTCCAGTCAATACGAAAACACAATGAGCAGTTGATTGGATGTGCTCTGTCTTGGATAGGAATTCTTTTTTGGAATCTCCTCCTTTCTCTTTTTTTCTCATGCTATGCTGGTATTATGAAACTTATGAAAACCATTATGTATCTTAATATTTTTTACTCATTTTTTTACATTTAGTAAAAAACTGAACTTTTTACTAAATGAAGAAAAGAACTATTTTAGAATAATTATTCAAAACAAGTTCTTTCATAACCTGAAAACCACAATCAAATAAATTCAAGGTTTATAGTTTTTAGATAATCTATGAACGGTTATTACAAAAAAAAAATCTCATGTTCATCGGGGTATTTGCTCGTCGCATTTCATTTTTCTTTGATCCCAGTGTTCTTATAGAGCAATATATAGGCTATGCCTTCACAAAGTGTCATAAAGCATTCCTAAAACCTAACTAATAACATTAGTATTAATTAGTATAACTGTTCATACAAACTCATCAGCATTATATTGGTATACAGTATATCACGTACAGTCTTTACATTAAATCCTTTACACAAAAGCATTATGACCTTCTTTGTAATTTTGATACTAGGGAAACCTACTACTTTTACAGCATTTACTGAGCATTATTTAACACATTTGTAAAACATTAAGTGGTTAACACTTAGTTAAAGGGATTTTTAACACATTAAGCCCCTTTCACAGGTTGTCTAAAATGCAATAAAGTGGTTGACTTCGAAATTTTGACGATTGCTTCTGTCTCGGCTATTTGGGAAATGTAGAATCGCCTCTGCCTGCCTTCAAAATGGCTAGCAATGGGCATGTGTTGTTTCTATCCTTAAAACACTGGTTTTAAAAAAGTGCTACTCACCAAGTGATTAGTGGTGCTCAATGATGTTCCAAAACATGTATTGTAGCGAAATAAAGCTTCCGTCATGTTTTATTTGGCACTTTGTTTATATGAAGGAGCAAATAGATCCCTATGGGCAGGGCCGGATCAACATGACCAGGGGCCCCTAGGCTACAGTTTGCTGTAGGCCCCCCCTCGCCCATGCACAAACCCCATGTTCATGGTGGCATGCGTAATTTCACTGAACATTTATTACCTATACCAAGTGAGTAGGTTTGTAAATTCCCGAGCAGTATTTTGGAAAGACAAAATGGTCACTACCAATATTTAGCATCATATTTAAACAACAAATATTAATTTAATCACATATCTATTTTAGAACACGGCCGAATCATTCCACGTTTTGATTTTTTGACGTGCAAGTGCATTCCGTAGGCTATCCCTGAGCTGGAGCATCATGGGGAGAAGGATGAAGTAAATGGAGTGTTTGTGTTGTTGAAAGTTGGACATTTGTTGGCAGTTGACCGCGGTTGAATTCGCCGTCAGACCTTATAATCTAGTGCAGATTCATTTTACATGAATGATCATGTCAGCGACACTGAGCCAGCTCAACAGGGAGAAAAGCTCTTGTTAACTGCAAGCCGGTAAGACACGTTTTCACTACGAAGCAGCCTGCTCTTACAATATATTCATGGTTTATTGGGGTTATGCAGTGATATGCCCATGTTTCGGTGGACTGGAGTTAAAGGTGCTCTAAGCGATGTGACACGTTTTTAGGACTAAAACATGTGTTGTTACATACAGCAAACATCTCCTCACAATCTGCTAGCTGCCTGTCCCCTGAACACACTGTAAAAAAACGCGGTCTCTGTAGACAGCCCAGGCTCCACAAACGGTAACATAACACAGTGGGCAAACCTAGCATAACAAACGAAAATGAAACATAACAGTGTTCCAGCCAATAAACGACAAGGTTCATGAGTCTTTAGGGAGGCATGGGAGGGAGGGGGAGGAGTAAGCTAACTTATAACGCTTGAACCCTCTCTGGAGCTATCGTCCGTTTTGTTTGACAATACTTAGAACGTCAACAAGAAGTGACGTGAAACAGCATCGCTTAGAGCGCCTTTAAGTTCACTCTCATCATCAAAAGTTATGTCAGAAGTTGTAGGTGCTATGCTCGCGCGCCCCCATGCTACAGCCGTAATGGCTGTCTAATCCTCAAAACCGTGTTGATAGCCTAGATAATGCCACCTTAAAAGGAAAAAAAGATATAGGCGTACGGAGCTGTTTCAACAACTAGGCCTATACAGTAATCACAACAAATCGTTCAGTTGTTTTTTTTTAAGTAGCCTATGCCAAACACTAAAACGAGCTGGATTATCAGGTGAGATAATGCTATGGTCGAGCATTTTGTGTGTTAGAGGCTGTTAGCCTACGATTTCAAAATAAAATTAACTCTTGATGTATCTTTACTTTATCGCATAGTGAATGCATTTATCTCGCATGCGTTTATATTTGGTTCCCCCCCACCCCCAAAGCAATGCAAGGCCCGTCCTCTGTTTCTGGCGCCGGGTCTGCCTAGATAGATAATATGCCTAGATATCATTCGTCTCTGTTAATGTCGCTGTTCAACTGTGACGTGCATCTTTCGTTTATATACTGAAGGCGGATTTGCCAATCAGCGCCCGGTTTATTTAAATGTTTATTTTGATCCAATGGATATTAATTTTTTTCTTTCTTTTGAGCAATTGGGGGCCCCCTGGGAGGCGGGGGCCCCTAGGCTGAAGCCATATAAAGCCTGTGCATTGATCCGGCCGTGCCTATGGGACTTACAAAATGGCAAATAAAACATGACAGAAACTGTATTTTGCTACAATACTTGGGTTGGAACATCAGCAAGCGCCACTAATCACTCCACGAGTAGCACTTTTTTAAAAACCAGTGTTTTAAGGATAGAAACAACACATGCCCATTGCTAGCCATTTTAAAGGCAGGCAGAGGCGATTCTATATTTCCCAAATAGCCGAGACAGGAGCAATCATCAAGATTTTGGTGTCAACCACTTTATTTCATTTTAGACAACCTGTGAAAGGGGCTCAATGTGTTAAAAACCAAACTATCCCTTTAATCAATTCATCATCTCTAAATATACATATATCTTAATGCTTAGTGTATGGTTACTTGTACTTATCACATTGGTTATTCACCAGTAAGCAGTTAACTCTCAATTGTTTTTTACCAGTTATTAATTTTTAAATGTGTATTTTAATGCCTTTTCTATAGTGAATATGTCTATCTTATGACAATTGTTTAGGTTTAGGTAGGAGTTAACATTTTGTTAATTATTTGTAAATTCTGACCTCTTAATTTTTTCTTATCGTTTAATCCTTAGTAATAGGTAAGCATTTATTAATAATCAACAAAGTATGAACTCATACCCAACCAATGGGTATAAGATGGACTTCTTTAGCCATAGACAAAGCATTAACAAATACATCTATAAATGATTAAATAATGAGAAATATTTAAGAGGTATCTGTTTACTAATGATTAACAAATTGTTGAATAATGTTTAATAGGGAGGAGTCGTTATAAATGATCAAAATCTGGTGCCCAATTAATTTTCATTAGTTTCTGAACTATCTAGATACACACAGGCATACTTTACATGCAAACGACAGCCATGGAAACTAGGGTTGCAAAATTCCGGGAATTTTCAAAGTTGGAAACTTTCCATGGGAATTAACGGGAATTTATGGGAATTTATGGGAATTTATGGGAATTAATGGGAATTAATTGGAAAAAAACTGGGAATTATCTCAACTAAAGGTCAGGAACATAAAGACAGTTGGTAGAAAATAATATTTTAGCAGTCTTGGCTAAAACTATGAGATGTGATATGCATAAAGTTGAGTAGCCTATAATTTGCTATTCTTCAATCACGGGCATAACACACTTCTTAATGCAGGGCTATTGAGGCCGTACCTCCTATACGCATTGTGCATCCTCCCATCACATCTCAATGATTTCTAGAATTATGGACTGCTAAAGCAACCTTTATGAGCCACATACAGTCACTGATACAGACACGTGAGGCTACACATTTGAGGACTACAAACAGTCAAGCAAGTTATGATGATATAACTTAGATTATATTTGTTCTAAAATGTTAGATTTTAGCTAGCCCAATCAAAATTTAGATTGCTAGCTCACTGGTAACGCAGATATGTTAAATAGGGGCTAAGCAACTTTCTGTTTTTCTCTCTCACGAGCTCCCTCTAAAGACCGCTGTATTGCATTGTATTGCACTGCATTCTATTGGAGGCGGACCGCGCTGCTGAACATTGCAGTGCAGTATCTACCGCTATTGGACACGGTGGCGCATTCTACACCGTTCGTTCGCCGCGGAATGACTAATTTTAGCATCCTAAACAGTATGAAACGGATTAATTAAATGAAAAATGTTGCATAGTGGGCCTTTAAAGGTAAGCTAGCTAGCACCTTTGTATTAAAGAAGTTAGCTTATCATGGTGCTAGATAGCACAAAATGTGCTGTTTCTTCTGCGTCCTGCTAAGCAGTTTTACATAACCACACCTGATTTCATACATCATTTAAATGTTTTGATAGCCCTTTCCATTTGTTCAGTTTACAATCTACATATTTAACAGAAAAATGCTATATTTTTAATTTAATTGCAAAAATATCTTATGACAAAATATGTTGTTGGTATATGAGTCATATGGTCTATGTTTCTTAAAATCATCCAAAATTTCCAGTTAATTCACATAAATTCACATAATTTCCACAAATTTCCATTTTTGAATATTTCTAAAATTCCCAAGCTGAAGTTTCCATGGAAAGTTTCTGGAAAGTTTCCAGAAATTTACCGGAAATTTTCCTCCCCTTTGCAACCCTAATGGAAACCTACACAGTGGTATAGCACCAAATTTTGGGCCCTACGCACCAGCTGTGCCCATGCCATGTTAAATCTTAAAATTCTATTAATATTTAATTAAACATTTATTAACACTAAATTAAACATTTATTCACACTATATTAAAATGCTATTTTATAATGCTAATTGCCATTTGCTACCACCAACTTAAAACAAACAGCGCTCCATTACAGTCCAATTGACCTGTTTTGTCTTGTCTGTCTTAAATACTCTTCTGTAAGTCGGATGTATAGGACTGCACTTTATTGAACTATGTATCTATAATGTGTTTACACCAAATTTAGCCAAAGTGTGCTCTAAACAGTCTGTCTCAAATGCCTTTTTATATATATTTTTAATGTAGCACCACACTGTTTTCTCTTTATAGATGGTGTGTGGTTGGTCAAAGTGATTCCCTCCTGTTTTCTGTTGTTGTCTTCCTGATGTTTTTGTCTTGTAGTTCTGTGTATTACCCACGTAGGTTTTGTTATGGATCTTTTTGTCTGGTGGTTTTGCCCAGTTATCTTTGCATCTAAACAACTGCACATTCCAGGCCTTTTCTATTTGTTCATTTGGGACATTTGGATTTGAAGACATTGGCTGAATATTTTTATTTTTAAGCTGCGCTCTTCTATCTGGGCTCACCCAAACCCAAAGTTACCTAGCACCAGTTCTACGAGTGAAACTCAAGTTAACCTCATGTCTTGTCCTCAGTGGTGCATTGGGTGGAATCCAAGATGATGGTACTCAATCCCTCTCACCGTTCTGTGAACTCCTAAAAGTCTCTCTTTTCTCTCTTTCCCTTTACACAACTAAGAGCTGGTTTTCCGTCCAGCTTACTGACATACTGTAGCTAAGAGCAACCATGTAAAAATGCCATTTTTTTGCTCTTGCATGTTTTCTGCCAGCAACCTGGTGTAAAAATGAAAATAAACGATGATCGAAACTACAGTCACACCTGTTCTTACCAAAAATACCAAGATTTATTTGCAAATATCTTTAACAATTAACTTATTTTAATAATACATTTTATTAAGTCTTAATAATACAATGTGCATAAAAGAGTATGAAGTAAAACGAAAGATTAAACACGATCAGCATATTATAAGTATGATGACCAAATTTAATTTCCTACAGGATTTCTTAAATTTCCTGATGAATTTCAATAAAGAATAATCTAATCTAATCTAATGTACATCATGAAAATTCATTTTCTTCAAACAAACCCATCAGTATCAGTCGTTAGTCTTGGTCGCATTACATAAATTCATTTTCCCAAACAATAAATATAGTTAAAGTTATTAAAAAACAGAATACAAAAAATCAGAAACAATTTTACCTACAAGATAGATGCTTTGACTGCTCTACTGAGGAGGTTTAGTGAGAGTTTAATGTCTGCATTTTAGTTTTTATTTCACGATAACCCCCTTGGAAATGCAACATGCATGGTACGACCCAAGACCCAATCTCAGTGTTAACTGAAGAGCACTCTTTGTTTACTGGGGTTAATAGGTGACTGCTTTCACTCTCTGGATTAACTCCGTGTTTAGTCTATTCAAGGTAAGTTTCATTCTGTAAGGTCAGTGTGCATTGGTGTATATAGTTAAAATGACCTAGTTTAACACTAGTGCTCTGTGCTGTCTAAATTAGAAATCTTCTGATATTCAAAAACAGATGTGCATTTAGAAACAGATGTTCATAGGTAGAGAATCAGTTGCACAAACACATACACACACACACACACACACACACACAAATATTGCCTGTTGTCTGTACAAAAACTAGATTAATATCGACACCAACCAATGAAGTGAAAATCACAGTGAAGTCACACAGTCTTAAGCATTGTACTGGTATCACCTCAACCAATCACTAATCAGCAGTCTTCTTCATTCTCATCCTCAACCGCTGAATAGATGACTAATCTGTAAGGTATTCCAACAAAGAATGACTTCATCCTTCTTATGTAACCGTAAGATATCTACATCTCCAATGACATTGTGTAGAGAGATACTAATTAAATGCTGAAATTAATGAGAGCAGTTCATTTGTCATTTCATTATCATAGGCAGATGGCAGCGTGATGTCCATCTGTCTGCCTGGAGAGGGCGCTGCAGTATTAGTTTTACACATGCTAAAGTCAAACAGTCGCTCACACTGAGGAACTGAAAACTGACTCTGATGTTGATCTGTTTAACTGTGAATAATTAATGACAAGGTTCGGCTAGAAACAGCTGGCTGCACATCAACTATTCAAACCAAGTCACATGACCACAAAAGCGGCATTGATCAAAGGTCCAAATGTCCTGCCAGCTTGCTTCGTCGGCCAAACAATAGACATAATATATAGTGAATAATTTCTTCGGTGAAGAACACATGTCAATCACATCATCTTCATTTCTTGTTGGTGTTATCACTGTAAACAATTCCCTTGCAACATATGGCTGTGTGTGTTTTAGACAGAAGGTGTAGACTAGTTTTATCCCTGTGTGCCTGCAATAAACCATTATTTAGGGGTGGGGTGGTAGTTAATTGCCTGGTGTTCTTGGCCATGTCCAGTGACAGTACCACTGTGTTGACACTGTAAAGACATCACACAATAAATAACTGAATACTGCTGTACGGTCTTTGACTGAACTCTTGCAATATTTTCTGGTTGTGAACTATTTGTGGGATTCTGATGCTTTTTAGGTCATTTGTAGAAGCAGCCCTTAGTGTGAGCACCTTTGCCTAATGGATTTGTTTCTAAAAAAGCTCTTACGGTATACCAAGGTCTAACCTTTACAGTTTATACTGTATACTTGTGTCATTGGTTGAGTCCTAGCACTATACTTTTGCAAATTATAAATAATATATGGGTTACGATCTAAGATGTTGGGCCACATCCAGTTAACATTCTGTCACATTTTTGCTACACTTTCTTCTTCACTTTTTTAGCTGATTGTACATGACAAAAAGTTTTTGTTCAGTTTTGTTATGTTCAAACACAGCGAGGTATAAGGTCAGATACAATTCTTCTGATAACTCTCTGACTTAAAGCGATACACCACCATTTGGAAACATACACTCATTTCCCGCTTTCCCTCGAGTTAAACAATGAGTATTACGTTTCACCAGTGAATTCAGTCTTTCTCTGCGTTTGGTACTAGCATTTTTAGCTCTAGCCTAGATGGATCATTAAACCAGAATAGACCATTAGCATCTCCCCTATCAGGTATCTTGCTCAAAAGGGACCAAGAATTCTGATATTTTGCCTAATTAAAACTCATCCGCAGGCTACTAAGTGTTCTAAAACGTATTATGAAAGGTGGCAATTTCCTAAACTGATTGTATGGAACTAAAAGATACTATTCATAATCATACTATTCAAATAGGCATAGTAATCCAGGAAATGTTGCTACCACATCAGAAAAATAGTTCTTTCATGCCTAGTGCAAGGCACTGATATTATATTACAAAGGTCCTTGAAAATCAATTGTATACAGGCTTTGGATTAATAACATACATTGCATGCATTGTACAATATGTTCTAGCTTCGTTTCTATTTTAATATACTGTATTTTTTTTTCTCAAATTTACTCTCTTTCATTATTTTACCATCATTTATTCAGCCTGTGTCAAGTCTATGTTGTGAGCATACAGTGTGAGCAGGGCTTTTTAATGTGTAGGCCTAAGCCCTTATTCCCCAGTGGAGGGAATTTATGACTTCTGTCATTGACGTTTCTTTATTAAACCCCCTCTGCACACACATTAAGTATACACTATACTATATATCCTATAAATGAATCCATATGGTGCTGGGGGAATGTGGCTGGGTCCAGGCAAGAATCTTGAAACGAGGACACTTCATCGATCAAATGAACATGAGCCCGTGCTCCTTATCTCCCCACTGCTGCGTTCCATAAGTTCCCTTACAGATGCATGTGCCATACGCTGCAGTTGCTAGGCTACCAGTCTCCTCCAGAGGCATTTCTCACCCCACACGCCACAGATGCCGTCGGGGACAGCAGCAGACAAAGAAACGAGAGACAAGCTTGAATATGATGGATAATCTCATTTAATATCATTTCTACGGAAGAAGAGTAACAGAGCACATTTACAAAATATACAACAATGGATTGGTAGTGTTTGTCTTTTTTCAGAGGGTGGGTAAAGGGGTCCTGGGTTGTTATTCATCAAATAACAGCAGGTGTCTCAAAGTCACAGATAAATTAAAGGAAAAATAAACTGATTCTTATTTAGACTCATGGCTAGATCAAATGATCTCCAGTGACACAAATCCAGGTGCTGAGGTGAAAATTGAGGTCAAATTTGTTTTTTTTTTTGTTTGTCTGTTTTAGAACTGCGGTCATTCCAACAAAGGGATGGACTTGACTTGAAATGACTTCTTCTTTCAGGCAAAAACTTTTTCTTCCATATAAGAAGCCCTTTATTATCAAATACAGTAAATCTGCAGCTGAGCAAACAAACGCTTCTCTTCAGGAGTAGTGTGAAGATTCACATCTATACAATATATACAACAATATAACCCCTGCAATACACCCCCCCCCCCTCTCTATGGTATAGACATAATTAGTCATAGCTCCCAGATTTCACCACACAAAAGATCACTGGCATTTTTCATTATAAAGCATGTACTCATATACAATTTACATTTTTCAAATGTGAGATATTCAATGTATGTCCAAATATAAAACAGCTTATTTTCTTATTTTCATTGTAATGATAGCGATGACCAGGAGCAACAAACATGTGCATCTCAAAGAGCCTTGCACAGGCTGGAAACTGGGTGAAGAATGAACAACCGCTAGTATGATTTGGTAGAACTGGTGGTCTAGGGTTTTCCATGATGATCACTGATGCTTGAGAAATATGTTTTTTCCCCTGAGGGACTGCGTGTAATACATACCTTTTATGTCTCTCTGTGTGTGTATGTATGTGGTTCTGTGTGTGTGTGTGTTTTGTGTTTTCACTCTTAAAGATACAGTAGACTAATTTCCCAGGCTACTACATTTTTTTGCATTGCATCTAGTTGTGTATGCATATCTGACTGGAGAAGTCACAGACACCTTTCTGACCATAGAAGAGAGCCACTGATATAAACACACTGCATCTGATTTTTCGGAACTGTTTGGAAAATTCATTTACGGCACTTCAAAAGTGCAGAACAGAGTATTGTGTCTCTCCATGGATCTCATGTTGTGCCCCCTGTAAAGGGGGTTGCAACTCTATTTCAATGACATTATAAAGTACAAGCATTGCACATTGACATTAATCTTCACTCTATATTCTACTTCTCTCTCTCCCCTCTAAGACGTTTCATTAAACTGAAACACTAAAAGGAAGTAAGGCCAGCCAAAGGCCACTGTAGCTTTATGCCACCATCTCTACTTATGTATTTATAAAAATAGATACAACAGTCTCTGTAAAAGTGTCCTTTTTTACACGTCTCAGTCTGAACAGAATCCCATTAGCTTAGCTGAGCTTAGCTTTAACAGACTGTCTCTTTTTGTGTCCTTCAGTGTGGTAGTTGCCCATGGAAAAGGTCCTTCGGTCTTGAGTGTTTTGCGGCTTCAAACGTGGAGTGATAAGGTGCCAGTAGAGGCTTAGTCTCAGTGAACACCCGAAGGAGGCCCAGAGCTGGCCCACTTGGTTTTTACTGTTTTCTTTTTAACCGGCAGGTCTGCGCAGTCAGCATGGTGATAACAAGAGTTGATTCATATGTACAACTGCAGAGTTTGCGAGTCATACCATTATGTGCCCTTAGTTCAAAAGGGCACTAATTTTTAGGGTTCACCTGCATGGTCCTTCCTGAGGACTTGGTTTCTGCGTCTATGTATTTATGTGTAGAGTGGGTCTGCATTGGGCATGAGAGGTGTTTGGATGTGGCTGTGAAATAAGGACCAGTGGTTCAGGAGTCTATGCGGAAGGCCAGCAGTTTGTCAGAGTGCAGGGTGTTCAGCGTGCGCAGGTCCGGCAGTCTCAGGAGGAGCTTGGGAAAGAGCGAGCAGTCGTCAGGGCGACGGCGGGTGACGAGCGCCCTCAGGGCTCCTATCAGACCCTCTTGAAGCTGCTCGACCGCTCCGACATCAGATATGCCTGCCCTGTCTGTGAGACACACACAGATAATGTGATAATTAGTCAGGAGAAGAAAAGAGACTGTAAACCATGTGTAAGTGATCTACTGTGGGGTTCTAAAACTGTGGGGGTCTTATGAATGTATATATATGTGTGTGTGTGTGTGTGTGTATGTTTGTCTGTACATGTATATGTGCCTGTAAGTATGACTGTACCTGCAGACAGCAGCACAACTGCCATGAACAATGCCATCTCATCAGGCTCCAGGCCCATTGAGGAGAGCTTCTCGCTGAACTCAAACATGGCATCTAGCAGTGAGCCCATGCCCAGTGCCCGCAGCGAAACCAGCGGGTACGTCTGCCCACTCAGGAACGTCACAGTGCGCTCCTTGGCATTGAACAGCGAGCAGAACCGCACCATCAGCACCTGCAGAGGCAATCAGATAAGAATGTTTGGTTAGTCATTGGTTTGTCAAAATGATTAATAAAACACACAAACATTAGTTAATACACAGATTAAACACACACACACTTTACCTGGAAGGTGCCTGCTTTGAGCAGCATGACCTGGTCATGCTGGCTGAGCGCCTGGAAGCCGGGGATGCTCTTGGCAAACTCCACCACCTCTCTGACTGCTGGGGTAAAACACTGGGAGAAGGCCTCCCACACCTGCTGGCTAGTCCGTCCCGCAGGGGACACTGGACTGGCATTCAGGGGACATGCCTGTTAGGGGACACAGGAAGTCAAGAGTTAATGGGATATACAATTTTGGGAAATGTAGTTTTTCAGTCTTTGTATGGTTTGCTTCTTGGTATTTTTCTCTTGATCGCACCTCACAGACACACACATTCACACATGTGCTAAAAATCACTTACCAAGACTTTGGCTCCTCCACCCAACCTGAAGGGACAGGTAGTGGGTGCCTGGGTCTCGTTAATAGGGTGGCTGTTTTGATTGGCAGTGAAATTCTGAGATCCTGGGCACTGTGGACTCTGATTGGATGACACCGGGTGAGTGTAGTGACTGTTGTCAAGAGCAGAGTTATCCCGGTGAGCGACAGGGCATCGAGCAGGGCTAGGATGATAGGCAGACGTGGGCTGACGATGATAGGTCTGCTGCGCGACTCCATGAGGGTGGGCCTGAGCGTGGTTGCTGTCCTGCGCTGCGTTATGCCCTTGGAAACTGGCAGGGGTGGCATTGTTGTTCATGTTGTTGTTGTTGTTGTTGTTGTTAACAACCGGCTTGACCACCTTCTCCTCGCCGTTCACAAAGATGTTGCGGTACGCTTGAGAGATAGCCCCGATCGCCTCTTCCGATTGGCTCTCGTCAGGACTGGGTGGGGCCTCAGGGGGAGGGGAGGTGTCGATCTCCATGGAGGCTGATTCGTTGAGGCTGTTCATGTAGCTTTGCATCTCATCGAGCAACCTCTGCTTCTCCCTCTTAGGAATACGCCCAAAGCGCACAGCTGAAGAAGACATTGAGCAGAAAAAGAGCTTTACGTAAATCAATTTCCAAGTAAATGAGACACTCACTGACCCACATAACTAAATCAATACAGCTCCTCTTGCTCAACACACTTTGGCGGAGAAGACACTAGATCCATTGTGAGGATTATGAATCAACCAGGAGGATTGACAATTGAGCCAAACCGTCCCTAATCTTTTCCATTCAGCTGACCTATCTGGCTGTAACTGAATCATTAAAAGAAAAAAAAAAATGTTTGAATTGTTCTTTGAATTGATTTTATCAACAGAGTGTTCTATCAAGTCCTCTGAAACTAAAAATACTATTCAGTTTGGAACCATAACCAGCACAGATATTTTGATGGCTATGGGCTTCGCCTGAGTGACTAAGAGCTGACGCAATCGATGCAAAAAACTTATCTTAGGTCCAAAAGAGTTCAATGAGTGAAGAAGTGGGCCAGGAAGCTACACTACTAACAGTTATAAGGCCTGGTTTGAGCTTAAGTTTGGCTTTGTGCTTGGATGTGAATCACTATGGAGCACAGAGTGGTAAATACCCCTTCACAACCCCATCCCCCTCTCTAGCATCTGCCTCTTCTACCTACCTCTTTATGCTCCCCCACACTCGCTCTTCATGGGTAGGTCTATTTATAGCTCTCTGCCACTGTGCGACACATATATCCCCCCACCAACACACACACACACACACACACATTTATTTACCCCCCCCCGCTCGTTTTAAATTCTCTCTATCTATCCATCTCCTTCATTCTCTGTGGAGAGCCCCCCCTTTCTCTCTCTCTCTCTCTCTCTCTCTCTCTCTCTCTCTCTCTCT
>JAGFZM010002177.1:130607-141212 GCA_017657215.1 Limnothrissa miodon
TCTCTCTCTCTCTCTCTCTCTCTCTCTCTCTCTCTCTCTCTCTATCTCTCTCCAGCTGAAACTGGGTCAGTGTGTGAGCTAGTGTGGAGGTGAAGTCAGCCAGTGTGGATTGAGTGAGTGAGTGAGTGAGTGGCAGTAAGAGGGATGGAAGGACTGTTCAGTGGTGGCAGGAAGGGTTAAGGGGTGCACAGGGGAGATGGAGATAATGATGGGGCGAAGGAGAAAGGTAGGAGGAGAAAGACAAGGCAATTGGAGGTGACAGTTTTCTGAGGGCTTTGCCTATACACTGGCCCATGGCAATGATTGCCTGCTACAACTGCCTGCAAGCATGACTCATTACCTAAATATAGGCTGATACATTTTGTATTGAATCACAAATAAGAAAAGATTTGATAGCTACACAATGGCTGATGTTTAAGATATGACCCAGTTCTGAGTTAATGACCTACTATTACTGATGCATTATGCTGTACTTACAGCAACTTATAGGTATACTGATTATCACTCTGCATGCTTGTCAGAAACATATTGCAGTTGCTTTCTTTACTCCAAAATGTATCACTATCAACTTTATCAAAATTAAGTTAAATTCCAACACAGATATTAGGAAAAAGCCGAGCAAAACAGGGCCATATATGCTGCGTGATAAAATGAAGAAAATTATGAATTACATTGTGCGTCGCTTTTTCTTTATGCTTTATAGGTCACCCAAATATGTGTGCTGGCTTGTGGAAAAATATGATTTATTATCACCTAGTTTGCTGTGATCCCAGGGGACTACTGTGTCCTAGAGGGACACTGCAGACGCAGCGAACACTGAGGCTTGTGCTGGAACCCAAGCAGCTTGTGATTTCGCAGCCTATTAATGGTTTACACGGGCAGATTTGTATTGAAATTCAGCTTTTACAGTATCGCCCTTTGAAACTGGGTAGGATGTTAATTAATTGCCTGATATGGGTGCGGATGGGAGCCTACGAGTGTGTTTAAACCAAGGCTGGGGTTGGCGATCAGGTGCCTGGTGTCCCCATTTCCCAAAATAAACCGTGTTCGCTGCAGTTTTCAGTGTGAATGATGACTTGTGGGACTTCCAGGCTCCTACTGTAATAAATCACTGTCTACCAGCTAGAGGAGAGAAGAGAGAGGCAAACAGAGAGAGAGAGAAAGAAAGAAAGAGAGACAGTCTGAGAGAGAGAGAGAGAGAGAGAGAGAGAGGTGAGGAGGAGGGGCACAAGGGAAAGCAGGGGGAAAGAGAGTAGCGAGAGAGAGAGAGAGAGAGTGTGAAAAGACATGGAGAGAGATGGGAGGACAACTTGAGCAATGGGAAAGGAGGGAGAAGAAGGTGGAATTGAGGCAGCTTGTTGTGAATCAGGTCACTACATAACAAAAGATTCTTCCCCATGTCCTGGTTTAGCTTCTGCACAGGGTCTCAACTGGCTCCTTTCTCAGTCTGCGGATTGTCTTTGAGGAAACTCTAAAATATGTGCCCCTCACAGATAAATGCATCTGACCTCTACCTAAGTTCTATATGGTTACACTGTATATTTCACATTTTTATGTTCTATGGTGAATTTCTAAAATACTGCAATGTTGTTGTTGAACAGGTTGTGATTAGTGTTCCAGCAAAATGCATGTAAAACTAAGAAGGAATTGAACTATGCCATTACTGCCCTCTTACACAAAACAATTATGGTGGTACTAAATATCATCAACTGCAATCAATATGACACTGATGTATGACTCTGTTATTGCTAATGGTACTTTCTCTGGCTAATACGATAGCCCATGAAGATCGACTTTCACTGAATTCAATACAGCAATGTACTTGAAGGAAATGGATAGAACAGAGGTCATTGCTTGGATACAAGGCTCAAACCCCCCTTTGAATTTGCTATGTATATACTTTTGTGTACGTGTATATGAGGATTCATGTAGTAGACTATGTGTTCCGTGTACACTTGTGTATGTGTTTGTGTGTGTACATATTTTTCAAGTCTACTGTGTTCTCTCACCATCTCTGGACATGCCCACAGACAGGCACTTCTTGAAGCGGCAGTGCTGGCAACGGTTGCGGTTCATGCGCATGATCAGACAGTTCTCATTCTTCACACACATCTTGTAGTGGATGTTCTGCTGAATGCTCCGGCGGAAAAAACCCTAGGGGGAAGAAGTAGGCAAAGTTTGTGATGGATAGATAAACAGATGGATTGACAAATCAATGGAGAGAAAGGAAGGGTAGAGAGGGAGGAGTGTGTAATAATCTGTGTTTGTGTAGGTGCCTGTGTATGCGTGTATGCTTGCTTTTGGGACCGGTGTGTGCTGTTTCTTACCTTGCAGCCTTCACATGCATGGACACCATAGTGAAATCCTGATGCAATGTCGCCACATACTTTACACAGCAGGACCATTCCTCCTGTCTCTAACAAAGAGACAATGGCGAAGTGAGGGAGAGAGAAACAGACAGACTGAAGTTACATTCATGTTTGACCACATACAATGAAGCAAGATTTAAACAATGCTTCTTTTGTCATTTCTCTCACAATAACTCATTTAGCCTGAATTTCCTCTCCTTCCCCATTGACTGAATATTTGGCAGAGTGGCATGTCTTGTTGACATAGTGTTGCTGGACATGCTACATACCACACACAGATAAATCCAGTGCTTACTTGTAAAAGTTCCTGTGAAGCCACACGGTCTCTTCGCAACCATGGGGTGACTGTAGGACTGCTGACCACCAGAAGTCATAGTAGGGGTCACTGCCGTGGCAACAGAAGCACTGCTGACCTCTGGGAACTGAAAGACCAGTCTGCCCGATGTAGGGGTGCTCCCTCCTGAGTTGCCATTGCTGGTGTTACTGGCAGCATTGGAACCGTTGCTGCCTCCAGCTCGCTGCCTCAGGGCCCCTATCTCAGTGAAGGAAACCTCTTCAGGAGAGGACGGCTGAGACTGGGAGGCAGGGGACTGCGTCTGGTACCCACTGGAGGGGCTCCCAGGGCTGGGACTGGCACTGCCAGTTGAACCAGCATATAAGATGACACTACCACCTGAAAGACAGGAATGGAGGAAGAGGAAGACCACTATTTATTAGGCAGTTTTGGAAAACACTACAGCATGTAAATATTTCAGTAGTACCAATAGTCCAGCCGACTATATACATAAGGCCTTTCTGTGTCTCATAAGTACAGTGGTTTTTGACGCTGACTCCTATTTATTGTGTAAATATTCAGATATAATACAGTAAAGTGAGATTAAAGACTAAAAGTAAGATTAAAGACAAAAATCTAGATGGACATACAGTAGAGTAGATGCTGCAATGATGCAAATAGTTCACTGCCTCAGCAAAGATCAACAGCTAAGTCAGTGTTAACCATCAATCTCTCTTTGTTGAGGGTTATTGGATGAAATAGTTGGACTGTTCCAAAGTCCTAGACCTTCCCTATAATGTAGTAGGTAATAAAAGGTAAGTAATAGTAAGTAAATGTAAGAATATGCTAAGATAACACGTGCTGACAGGATGTGGTGGAAAGTTCAACAGAGCTGGCCTTTGGCATCCATGCAATAGAAACATGGACTGGATCAGATGGGTTTGGTAAGAGTCTTAATACACCACCATGAATGATGTATTGACAGAGAAGTGGACAGGTATTTAATTGCAGATGAAGATGCATAACCTGATTTCGTGAGCGTAATACAATATAAATGATACCGCTTAAAAATTCCTCAAGACAGGGGGATGCTTCTACACAACTGCCTTTCTAATAATGTCTCAACTAAGCTAGCCATGTTGTTACTTTAGTACACATTTATAACACACTATTAAGTAGGCCTACTGTGAGAACACGGTTCAAAAACAACTTCGAAACTTGGGATCTCGGAAATCCCTTTTTACATGCATTGCATGTGTTTTCTTGCCTTCTTCCCGCCCCTTTCTTTCTCCCTGTCTGTTCCATGCCCGCACGCCTCTGATCTGTTCATTTGTCGTGTGAGAGCTGAGCGACAGGCTCACGTGTACGCGGAGCCGAGCCAGCTGCCGCCTCGATTACACTCGCGAGCCCCCGCTTCCCCTGGCGGCGCGCCTAGAACTCGCTCCAAAACTGCCAGCCACCTGACCGCCGTCTCACATGGACTCCTAACACAGTTAACGCCCCAGCTCACAAGGCGCTTTCCGCAGTCCCGTGTAGACAACAGCCGCAGTATTTAAAAAAAAAAAAAGACGCGCGCGCGTACACACTCTCTTTCACACGCACACACACACAGCCAGCTTGCTGATCACGTTTGAAAAGGGCTTTAAAACGGTAACCGGAGGGGGGAGTCGGATACCGTGTGTGTACACTTTGGCATTCGGACTGAGTCACCGGAAACTAAGTGGGCGAGCGAGAACGTGAACAGTCACGTTTGCTTAACATATGAGGTTGTTTTGTTTCGCTTTTTTCCTCCCCATTCCTGGAAATGGTAGTTAAAGTCATAAAAATGTGGCAGCAAAATGTGAAGTGCTCCTTAATTAAAACTATCAGACTTGTTTATTTTATGCAGCTGAACAAATAAATACTTGCCCTTATACAGCAACAAAGGAAAAAAATATAATACAAAAACAGAATGTGATGTGATATCTCAAGGCATGCATTTAATGTATGCATGTTTCATTTACCCATTAAAGTGATCTGCCTAGCCTTGTATTTTTCCTTTGCCTTGGGTTATGGGCATCTGATATTCTTGAACAGTAACATGTGATCAGGAGGTTTATGTGTGTTTGTGTGTCTGCATGTGTGCAAATATGTCTCTCATGCCAAAAGCAACAGTGGGCATCTGTATCAGCCTGAGTGTGTCTCCCCCTCACAGACACGTGCACTGATCCCGTTAAGCTAAATTGTGTTTGTAATTCTTCAGGCAGCACGTGTCAGTGACTGCAGTGCATTTTGGGTCATGATGTTAGCGTGTGGCAAGTCTGACAAGTCTCACTGCATTGTGCTGCACTGCCCTCCCTTCACCACCCCCCCACCACACCCAACAGCACACACACACATATCCTGTCTACCAGTTTCAAGTTCGTCTGAATCACATCTTTAAGCAGCTTGCTCCATGTTACCTTGCTGTATATGCTTAGGGAGACTCTAACCTATGCCCTTCTCTGATGCTAATGCTGTTCCTGAAAGCCATGTAAAACCATTTCTTTTTTCTCTTCCTCTAATTCTTCTCTGCCTCTTAATCTCTGTCTATGTAAGAATACAACAATAATACATTCATAACTGCAAGTGGGGGATATTGATTTTCACACGTTATTGAATACTTAGAAGTGGCAGCCCTAATAATCAATCTCACAAGCCTGTTTCACAATAACCCATTAAACTATAGCCGTTACACTACATCAATCCCAGGAACCCCACACAGTTCACAGCCTTTAATGACAATACCATACGTTTGCTGTATATGTTCACATGGATACAGACTACCTATAAATAAATTGGCATCATACATTATCCAGTCAGTAGTTCATGTGATCATGTGATCCCACACTGCACATGCATATGTGACCAAGCATCAGACAATCCACCAATATGTGTAATTTTCTATAAGAAATAAACTACCACAACTTGCATGTAAGTATGTTAAGGGAAACCTTGGTGTGTTGGTAAATTGTGTTGTTTGAATGGCAATTATCACTTCAGCACCAAGGTCAGTACCATGTCGGAACATGGAGTAGGAACTGTCATCAGACATTGAAGTCCAGACCAACCATTCTAGCAAGCTCTCTAAAAAGATACAGTTGTCATGCAGGAATCCTGAAGTGTTCTCTGTCAAACACTTCTCTGGCATTATCAGCTGACAATTACACTCTGAGGTAGCCACATGACCTGCGTCATGCACGTGTTGTCCCTGTATGGCTGCAAGGAGTGGCATTGTCACTAAACGGAGTAACATGAATGTGTCTGAAAATACCAGTCACTTCAAATCAAATGGGTTTTGACAAAAGCCTGCATAGTGCTATGAATGTTTACAGTCATAACCTTTCCAAATACAAACACACTCTCCTGTTTTATTGAATAGTCAATTGCATCCACCATGCCTTTCAGTGAATGACATGGTTGGTATGGTTCATTTGTGTATGGGCTCCTCTCTCTTCTACTATGGTCATGCAGAGATTGAGGTCAGTTAGTGTCCAACCTCAGCAATAGTCAGCAGAAAGGCTCATGGTTGGCTTGCAAGTCTACCCGTGCAAGCCCTAATTTGACAATGACTATAGGGCAGTCCAACAACGTGAGCGTTTCTTAGTTTCTCACATCACAAACAGACCCATCTCCCACAAACACACACACACACACACACACACGCACACATTTTGTTTCACAGTTGGGTAGCATGACTTAAAAAGGAAGGGGAAATGAGAAAGACAGATAATCACATTCTCAAGTCCCCTTTTTCTCATACACATCACTCGATCTGTTTCCCACAGGGCTGAGTGGTGTTACTGTGGTTGCTTTTAAGGCAGACTGAATCAGAAATACATAAAATGGGCTGAATATTTTATCCTTGAATGCCCCAATCAATAGTATTAATGTAAAAGGGACTGGCTGGTGGCATTCTGTGTCTAGATCAATAATGTAGCTTAGAATCCCAGAAATTATATAATTTTATTAGCCTCTATTCTGCCTTCTCGGTTATTGAGTTATAGGCTATGTGATGGACCCAATTAATGGACAGAAAGAGCTCAAATTTATGTAGTGGACAAGTGTGCATTTTAATTTGAGCCAGGCTATTCTGTACCTCTACAAAGATGCTTGAAGAATGTCTATGTGCCTTGGCAGAATTGCACACTATGAAGCTGGGAAAGTAGGTCAGTTGTATGTCTTGGGGCATACCTTATTATGCACTGAACAATATCCTAAACTGCCGAAGACATGTAAGACATACACTTGTTTAATTTTATATTTTGCATTTGGGTGCCTTTGGTCTTAAAATTCTAACTACTTTTTCTCATCTCAACCATGATTCCTCTGATATCATCAGTGTAGTTCTTGATATGCTAGCGTTTACTCCAAGGCGCCTAGCAGCTTCCATTTCAGGAACCAGTAATTTGTTATGGCAGAGGTACAAGAGATAATGTACATGGCAACTTAAAATAACATTTGTTCTGATTCTCTACGAAATGAGGGCTAATTGCGAGAGTCTTCCAGTTCGCTTTTAAACAAAACTGCATCGCCCTGTGCCCACTACAGAGGAAGAAGAGGGTAATTCGATGCTATAAAACCCATGACCTACTGACCAATCTCCCGCCGCTGGCCGAACCAAAACAGGACTCCCCAGAATACCAACGAGGGAGAGGGAGAAAGAACGAGAGAAACAGGGAGAGCAGTAGGGGGTGTGTGCCTGCCTGGGAAATCACGCGCGGCACGTGGCTGTTAGAGCTTATCCACGTGAGGGAGCCTCGAGGCAGCCGAGAAGATGGGCAGTCGGGAGAACTGAGTACTTCGTGCCCACCGTTATCGGGTCTGTTGCCATGCAAAAACAGTCTCTGGGCTCAGCATGAACCAGAAGGATAGATGAAAATAACGAGTGCACGTGTGAACTCCACAATGCTCATGTTTATGATAGCCCCTCACTGCAGTTGTAGCATTTTGCTTACTTTCTTGGTGCTGCTAATCTAAACTAGGCCTAGAGTCAAATAATTTAACACCCACACTCTTGTCACAATTCCTTACGTCGATGAATTGGCAACAGACACACAACATTTGGGTTGTGCATCCTCAATTGCTTTTAAAGCGCAAGTTAGAATCAGTATAGTCAATTGACCACCCACTTACATGTGTAATCGTGACCAATAAAATATGCTAAGCATACAAATCTGTCGGTCAATCCTTGCTTGCACTTTTGGCTCTTTTAGTGGGAAATGCAGCATAAGCTTACTATGCAAATAGGACGTCTTGGTACATGAAATGTAATGCATCTGATGAATTTCTGTATTTTATACTTCAAAAGCAGAATTTTTTTTTGCTGTCTTGAGAATGCCTATTAGGTAGTAGCAAAGTTCATGTGACAGTGTGGCGGTAGTCTGGGCCTACCTAATAAACCTAGAACTCCATATGCCCCTGGCAGGGCAACATCAAGACAGTCTACCACGTTTTAATCAGAATAGGTAGGTTGCCTGGTTAGCTATTTAATGACCTTGAATATTCACAATAGGCTATCATGTTGCTTGTTAACGCACTATATGAATTACATGGCACACCTTTGAGCCATAAGGTTCATTTTCCTAAAAGGTGTAAACCTGTCCGACTACAACCCACAATGTTTGGTGGTTTCTGCACATGTTCGAAGTGGGCATGTGAAGCCCTTTACATTACCTGGTCACATGTGTTGGGAAAAAAATGAACAGTGAAGCATAGTTTATGATTCCGATTAGACTATGGAACAAGAGTCACCGGTCAGGGAGCGTGACTTGGTGCACAGTCGTCAGAATAAAAACGCAAGTGTTTGCAGAGGTCGCGCCCAGGGAAACACCTTTACAGTGGATCTATTAGGCATCCTTCACCCGCCCTCCGTTTAACCCGCCCTCGTCACACTCCCCTTATCCGCCTCTCACTGACACCCGTGTGCTATATCTGCGAATACGTCTAACAGGAAACTTCAAACTTATAGGTTTTCTAGGCCACTTACAAAGTTAAAAAGTTACGCGTCCCTACAGAGCAACCTGGGCAAGGCTGTGAAAAAGCGATGTGTCAATTGAAACGACCCAGCGTTCTGAAGTAAACTTTTTCTGTTCTAGCAAAGTTGTAGAGAATCACGCACGCGAGCAAGGAGAGGTGGAACAGACTCTACACGTGAGATTGTTTATGTGTAGCCAAAGCAGGAAGCCGCTGCCAGATCAATTGCAGCAAACAGCACAAATATTTTACAAGCGTCTTTTGATAATCTACTGTGTGGCTAAAGTGACTGTGTGGTTTTCCCCACTTACATTTTTTCCACAACGTGCATTTACCGCCTAATGTCATTTTTCAGTCTCATAGGCTATACACACATACATACATACATACATACATATATACATACATACATACATGCATGCATACATAGCCTAGCCTACGTACAAATATCTGTTGTGATATTTCAAACCTTGGGTGAGTAAAAGTAGCCTACTGTCAGATAGTGTCCTCTGGTAACCTAGGCTATGTCTGCCCGAGACTATCATAAGGTTACAATGTAAGCAGGTCCCCAACACCGGGACTGTTAGTGGTGCTAACTCGTATAGCCTACAATATTTTAGGTGACTTATTGCAGCGAAAATGTATGCCTCAGGAATGCCATAGTTGTTCTATGCATTTCACTTTTTGCCTTAAGCACAGCCAACTGAAGGCAAGCCAAGTAGCATGCCTTAGTGGAACTGTAAGCAAAAGCTTATTGACATGCATATTGCTACTGTCGTAAGAAAAATATCGCTTAATATTTAGACAAAACATTTTGTAATAAAGAAATGATAACCTAGGATAGACCTTAAATAATTTCACGAAACTGGTATTTTCCTCTCATACACGTTTAAAAGCATGCTATAGCCTATGTTGTCCATCAACAGTATACCAGTCCAAAACAGTTCCATGATATAAACATTACATCAGTTGACTGTTCAAAGCGCAATGGTTTTTAAAATTCGTGAAATGTGTTCCTCCAAAAAAGGTAGGCTACTCACCTGGACTGTTATCCATGGTCGCGACGTTTCCTTGAGTTGGTTGAAATTTGTGAAAAGTGACCTTGCGTATTAGTTGTCCCTATTTATCAATAAAAGCTGTCGTTAGGTTTGGTGAAAACGTCATGTAGCCTACCCACTGTGAAAAACAACGATTCCCAGAAAAGACAGGGTATGACCAATGATCGCAGTGACATAGGGTGGTGTTAGTCCCGTCAAGAATGAATAAACAAGTTCATAAGCAACTGTGGAGAAAATTTCCGACAGGAAGACGAAATTGTCAGTGTTCCTCAGGTGAGGGGGGAATCGACAGAGCGTCCTCTACCTGTGCTCCGCCTGATGTTTAACTTGGCTGAGTTATCCTGTACAGGATATAAGGTACAGTACAGCTAGGTTTTCTGGGAGAAAAAAACAATCCAAAGAATTTCAGCACAGGTGCAAGCGCAGCCACAATACATAAGTGGAAGTAGAGTTGGAGACGGACACCCATTAATAGGTGCTCACACACAGCAGCACGTTTTCAGGTGTTTTAGAAATGTGACTGCCTCTGTCCTCGTTTTTTTCTCTCACTCACTACATTTGTCCTTTCAACCTCTGTTGTTATTGTTTTTGTATGCCAAGGATTACACACTTGCACACACCCTCTTCAGTTCTTAGTCTCTTTCTGTCACGCTCCCCTAACGAATAACATCCACCTTTTCCGTTTCCCAGCCACTGTCTTTATTCTCGCTCACGTTTTCATTGGCGGATGGTTAGCGTGAAAGGAGGCGAGGCAGTTGGACTGATTTGACATTGGAATGTTTCGCTTGAGTCCCGCTGCATGTGCATGCAGCATGTGAGTCGCGGAGACCGCTGTCCTACTGACACACATTTTATGCAAATACACGGGGCTTGCGAAGAGAAGGGGAGGAGTGGCGAGCGAAAGCACATG
>JAGFZM010002177.1:175796-192317 GCA_017657215.1 Limnothrissa miodon
GTGGAGAGAACAGAGCTGGCTGAGCCTGAGCAGCCCAGTTTCTGGCTGTGTGTCACAATGTGTGTGTGTGTGTGTGTTTGTGTAGGAGAGAAAAAAGGGAGAGAGAGCAAGGTCGAGAGAGAAAAGGGAGAAAAAGAGGGGGAAAGGAGAGACGCAGAAAGAGTTTCTGAACATAATGCATGTATCTGTACATGTGAGAGTGGGATGCGTGCACACACACACACACACACAAGGCGATGTGTGTGAGAGGAGGGGGCCCAGCGCGAGAGAAAGAGGACGTGTTGAAAGACAGGTGAAAATGTTGAGACAGAGAGAGCAGAGGTAAGGGGTGAACAAGAGGGGAACGTATGGTGAGAGGAGTGCAGGAACGTCTATAAAATGAGGGCGAGAGCGGTCTGCTTTTCTCCTTTGCACAGCAGCTCAGTAACTAAGTTACAAACTAGCTATGTGTGAGAAAACATGATCCCGGCTCCAATTTTGTGTGGGCAGCCAAATTTAACTTCAGCCTCCATCAACCATAAGTTAGAGAGAGAGATACAGACAATGGCAAGACGTGTGGCCCCACATTCCTTTTAAATAAACATGTACGGCAGCATAACAAAGGGTTGGGTTTGGAGTGGCTGTGTTGGGATGGTGGGATGGTGGAGGCTCCATAATGCAATAATAGAAAATCAAACCGCGTAACGAGAAAATGAAATGGAAAAATGAACACAGCACATAGAGGGAGAGAAAGAGAGAGAGAGAGAGTGAGAGAGAGAGAGAGAGAGAGAGAGAGAGAGAGAGAGAGAGAGGGCCAGCAGCAGGAATAGGGCGCCAGAGAGAAAGAGCGAGAGAGAGAGAGAAAGAGAGAGAGAGAAAGAGAGGGGAGAAGGAGGGCAGGAGAGGTTTTGGGGGAAAGTTAGCGCCCCACTGGGGGTGTCTTCTAGAGTTCAACCCTCTTGCATGAGGGAAGGAAAGGAGAAGGGGTGGGAAGTGAGGAGGGGGAGGCCGTGGGGTGGACCGTATAGAGTGCATTAAGTGTCCAAACTTGCAGCGCTGAAGTTTCCCTTGCGCTGTTTTCCTCTCAGTCTCTCTCTCTCTCTCTCTCGCTCTCCCTCTCTTTCTCTCGGAGGAAAGGCTGCAGGGTTTGGCGTGCTTGGGGAGGCCAGCAGGGGCCTGTGCCATTGGACTGATTTGATTTGAATTGTTGAGTTATTGAGTTATGGAAGGGGAGAGACGCCAGACAAAGAACAGGAGAAAGAGAGGGAGAAAGAGAGAGATAGAGAGAGAAACAGAAAAGTGGGGATACAGTCCAGGTAAGAGAGAAAATAGAGTCAAATGAAAAGAGTCAAATGAAAAGAACGGAATGAAAGAGACAAGGAGAGTCGTAGAGTGTAGAAGGTGAGTAAAGGGGGTGGGCGTTGCTAAGCCGACACAAAACAGACATTTGATGGACGAGACGTCCAATTCACTGGGCCAATCAAGGAGGAAATTCTTTCAGAAGGGAGAGAAGCACAAATAAACACCAGTGCCACTTTAGACCTCAAGAAATGGTGGTGGGGATGGTGTGTGGGGGCTGAAGAAAGGCAGTTTGAAAAAAAACATCTCCTGATCACGTCAAGGCACATCCACCAATCCCAAGCACACGGCAAGCAACACTTTCATTTGGAAAAGACTGTGACACATTTAGGCTGGATAGCGCGGTGGCCGCCATTTGGAGTTAGCTACAGAGCGGAGTGCAGCCCCTTCCCAGCGCAGCACTGCGTCGGATAGGGTTGAGTGAGTGTTCACTTGGATCAGATCCGCTCCCTTCAGTAGCGGCCATTTGGCCTCAAACCACACAGCATTGGCCCACGCTCAGTAGCTCGTGGTCTGCTGTGGATGGAGGGAGAGTGGGAGACCTGAGCGGAGGAGCCCCTGAAAAACGAGAAGGAATGGGAAGAGCAGAAGAAGGAGTGAAGGAGGAGAGGAGAAGAGAGGGACGTAGTACACCATGTGCTAGCATGGGCAATTCTAATGTGATCCCAGAGTTATTCCAATAAAAGCCTGGCAGGCTTACAGCAGGAGGGGTGAAGAGAGGCTGGAAGGGAGGTAAGGAGGGAGGGAGACTAGGCAAGGAATGGTCTGAAGAGAGATAAAGGATAGCAGCAGGGAAGAACAAGAGAGGAAAAGACATTGGTGAAATCAGATAAATATTTCTCCTTGTTGTCTAGGGAAGACAGACAGACAGAGAGAGAGAGAGAGAGACAGACAGACAGATAGATAGATAGATGGGTGTGTCATGAAAGAAGATACAGCTAGTCTGCCAAAGAACTGACATCACAAGCTACAACAACTGCAAACAACTTTTATTGAGGGGTGGGAGAGGGGGCCATGGCAATATAGAGAGAGAAGAGAGGTAGAAAATAATCCAAACACTGTCTCAGACACTTTTGTGTTCATTTTCTGCTGCAGCTCTAATGTCTGGCCTTATGCACTTGCTGGGAACAGTTGTGTACATTAGATGATAATATATCTTGATCTCTGTTTAAGTGGGCAAGTGGTCAAGTCCAAGTTTACACATCTCAGGTCCATTATGAGATTATTGGGAAATCATTCACTAGCGTCAAGATTAAAAAGCAGCTATGGTGTGTGTGTGTGTGTGTGTATGTGTCTGTGTGTGTTAGTGAGCGGACATACATATATGTGCTATGAGTATGTTAATATGGGTGTCATGCATTGTATAAAGAAGTGGGTAATGTGTTTATGTGTGTCTGTATGAGGGCATACCTTCATGGCAGTTCCACTGTCTCAGCTCTAGGTGGAGCTACATATCACTTTGTCACTCCCTTGTGAGTGAGTGTGGAGGTGGGGAGGGGGCAGGGGGAGTTGGCTAGACCACAGCCATTAGCTCTCAGCATGGGGTGCCATTCATCAGCCGAGGCCTTGCTCTTCCATTGGCTTTGAAGCTTAGGTCATTGTCATGTGCACTCTGGTTCCTGCAATACATGATCCACACACACACACACACACACTCACACACAAACACACACACTGTTGTTTAAAGGTGGGGCATATGACAACTTTGTGCATGGGCTGTTTACCTTGTGTCAGGTTTATTGAGGGAAACAAAACATCTGAATTGGTGTTTACCCTCTAAGAGCTTAATGAAATGAAAGAGAGCTGGCCTTGTGAGTAGCTGTTGTCCATGGATAGGGTTGAAGTTATGAAATCTGTCCGACAGATAAAGAAAACGGCCCAAGATGATTTTCAAGTCCCCTCTGGCTATTATGTTTTATGGGAAAGTAGACATGTTGACGTTGCTAAGGCCAGAGTGCGCTCAGATATCACTGCTCTCTACGGCCTGCATGGAGACCGCTGTTCGCACTGGGAACAGATATAAATCGCGCTCGACTAAAACTGTAAATATGTGCCTCTTTAATCTAACGCTCTCGCATCTGAAGCATAATTGCCTCTGCTGGCCACAGGAGTTTCCATGTCCACCCGGGCCCTTCCAAATTCTAGCATGCTGGATGCGCAAGCGCGGCTGACCGTGCAGCTATCCTATAGAGAGGGTTTTCTTTTCCGCTGACTGTTTATTTTATGGCTTTGATCCACAGATGGGATCGCCAAGACCCGGTTTGATGTCCCTATCTCAATCTGTACTTTAAGAGAAGATGACATGAACTGGACGGGGATGGCTGAAATCTGAACTAGTGCTAGTTTTCCTTACAAATGGAAGACGTGGAAGACATGATGATAATTTAGACAAAAGGTCTCAAATAGGATTCTCAGTGACGCATTTGACTATTGTGATGGGATAATGTGATGAGAAGAAACATCTGGACTAATTTCGTATCGTTTCTTTGTCTTGTGTTTCTTTCTCTCTCTTTTTCTTGTTTCCTTCGTTCTTTTTTTGGCACATTGCAGTAATTCCAGCTCAGACTTGAACAATCAAGCTTGCACACATGAACCTTGTGCTTTGGCTAGGAATGTGTGTGTGCCATCTGCAGAGGGAGAGGGGGAGAGGGGGACTGTGCATTGAGTGTTGAAAGAGAAGGAAGGGGGAGAGGGAGAAAGAGAGAAAGGGAACAAGAGAAGCAGGGAAAAGGAGGGGCATTGTTTGTTTTCATTTGTAAAAATATGAAATGTGATGCGAGGGGAAGGGTGAATTTGCTTGTGTGTGTTTGTGTGTGTGTTCGTGTGTGTGTGTGTGTGTGTGTGTGTGTGTGTGTGTATGTTGGAGGCGTAGAGAATCAGAAAGTGGAGAGTAAGATAGACAACAGAAAGAGAGAAAAGGAGTGTGAGTTTTATGCTCTGGCCAACCGGCAATGCTCCCGCCTACTTTTCTCCCTCCCACTCTATCACCCCTCCCTCCCTCTTTCTCTCTCCTCCCTTCCCCTGTCCCTGGTGTGGGCACAGTCAGTCGCTTCACTTCTGACTGCTTGCGTGCATGCGTATGTGTGTGTGTGACAGTGAAAACGTGCATGTGTTTGTGTGTGTGGCCATACACACACATACACTCATACACACATTCTCCCAGCGGCCCGTGTAGGGAGTAACAGTTCACTCAGTCGTCACTGAGGCTACTTCTCACCACTGGTCCAGGAGTCGCAGACTATCTCCAAACCCCAAAGACAGGACACCGGGTCTGGGAGCGAGGTGGAGGAGACGCAGACCACAGTTCTCTCTCTTACTTTCTTCTGGAGCTTCCAGCCACGTTTCCAGCAAAGGGAGGAAAGAGAGAAGCCCAGAGAGAGGGAGAGAGTCTCTGAGACAGGCAGGCAGAAAGGCAGCCAGATCTTAAGGTTTCACTCCCAGCTGCACCTGGAGATCACTGGTGGGACTCGTTTCTTCTTGACAACTCCGTGGCTCTGTCTCAGTTTGTCACCTGAAGACTTACTCATGCCCGTGGACTATATTTCATAGACTTCTCTCTCCTGTCTTCGAAGGGGGTGTGTTCTGATTACAACGTGACTCGTGTGTGTACACGCACACACACACACACACACACACACAAACAGAAAGACTATTGACTTGAGCGGCACTGCAGAAGCACTCCAGAGAGCTGGCACTGTTTTTCTACTGGTTTGACTTGGTGTTAGACTTTGACAACTTTTTTGAGTGCTTGCTGGCTTGAGGTTGAGTTGTACCAACTAACAGTGGGCAGCTTTATCAGAGCTTCTTGAGGGACAGAGAGAGAACAAAACCAGAGACAGCAGCATGTTTGACTGTGTGGAGGCCCTGGGGGTGGCCCCGAGACCCCTGTATGATGTGTCCACCCAGGGCTCCTGCATGCTGCGCAAGGCCAGCTCCTTCTTCCCCAACCTGGAGTCCTTCTCATGGGCCACAAGCATTGCCATGCAGTGTAAGTCACTTATCTTTCATTCTGCCCAACACCCCCCATCCCTCTGACCTGTTACTTTCTTTTTCCTTGCCACTTTGTCTTTATTTCTCTAAGCTCTCTTCTGACAGTATGCATCAGTGCATCAAGCATGTAGTGTTTAGTTTACATAAATTGGAGCATAAAATAGCTCAGTTCAGATAGGCTATGAATAGAACAGAATGGGGTCTTCCCTGCTCAAACGTGTTCAAATGTACCTTTCACCCAGTGAGCAATCTCATAATCAAACATATCAAACAAACAGAGGAAAACAAAACAAAACTAAACAGTGGCAAAACGTGACACTCACAATGACGCCACTGTCCATGTGCTGTTTGTTTGTGTGGACATCATTAGGTCTTTCCATGTGTCTCTGTGTGTGTGTGTGTGTGTGTGTTAGACAGGGGGGGGGTATTAATTTTAAAGTAGGACCTTTGGAAGCCAAACTTCATGCAGATTCAAGCCAATGTCATGTACTAATTAAGACTATATAATCATGTAATTTTGTGTCTGTTGTGTGTTTGTGTGTATGGGCACTTTCCTTATCAGGCTAGGGGTGTTGTTATCATTGACTTCTCTCCACAGGAAGAGCCAGATTCTATTCTATTCCGTGTGCCATTCTCACCCTTCTTACTGATTGTTTGTTTGTGTGTGTGTGTGTGTGTGTGTGTGTGGGTGAGGGGGGTGGGGGGGGCAGGAGAGGAGGTGTCTGCATAGATGAGCTTGTGTGGAAGAGATTATGAATGTTTGTTACTAGCTCTTTTTTCCTCCCTCTATGAGTGTCTTCCTTGTAGTAGCATGTTTGTTGTGTTTCTAGTCACTTTGATGAATCACCCATGCTCCTGACAGTCAGAAAACTGGCCCATGCTCTCATCACTTCATGGCATGTAAAGGCAGTCCCTGAAGCAATTTGTCTTTGTCATCATCTTAACAAAGCAACCAGTCTGTTGACAGTGTTAAAACAAACTTTGGAGCTGTCTGGATCAACCATTTTTTTCTTCCTTTTTTGTGTAATATTTGTATGGCTGATGGCCTTTCAGTAACCAGGGCATTTGTTTGACAGATCATCGAGGGCATGTTTATGAATCACAGCCCTACATGAGCTCAGTGTTTTAATAAAGTTGGTTTGACAAGAGGGTTAGCGCTTGGATTAGGAACAGAGAAGGAGGCATGAACCAAAAAGGTTTGTGGAGCTCTACCACACAACAATAGTTGCGTGATTTGGAGTAGTCTACTTTACAAAGGTTATTCTGAATCTGATATTCAATATTATATTTACAAATATCTTGAGCACTAGGCTGGTTGTAGACGAGTTTACCCTGTCTTTAGGCTACCATGCGAATTGCTGAGGAGTTACATTCTTGCGGTTATTTTTTATATTTCGTTGGTTTCTACTATAAATAACTAGGCTGCCTTGTGGCTTTTTTGTGCAACATTAGCTTTTGTCTGTGAAACTGCCTGCTTGTTTTTAAAGCGCAGATTGATTCGGTTGAAACTGACTGGAAAAAAGTAATCTATCTTTATTAATTGCGGACACACACGGCGGTTTGGAGTGCTGTCGTCTTCATGGCACTTCTTCTAATGATGACGGATATCCTGTCCATGGTAGGGGCGAGCTGTGACTGAGAGAATCCGTCTAACCTGAACACAACCTAATATGATAAGGCTACATGTAATTCACTAGCAAAACGAGTATAGTGATACCATTCATTAGAAGAAATGACATTATAAAATAATGTGCTAAGTGACGTTTGTGGTCATAACAAAGATAGACATTCATCGAGTTGCATCAACGTTAATGAAGTAAAAGATGGCACGCTGATATCTCGGCATCTTCCCTAACAATCCTGCCGAAAAGTTTTCCTCACAGAAAAAAATAATTCGAAGCAAGTTTTTCCTTGGGATAATAGGGGAAAGACAGAACAAAAAACTGGGCGGGTTCACGTCGTGGCGCCCTCAGGCGACTGAGCGTTCTTTGGCGCGGTGTTCAGTTACAGCTGAGCGATCAGAGTAACCATTGTAAACATTGCAGGACAAAAACACGTGAAGCGGCGGAATCAACCCGCATTTGTCTGTGTGCTCCAGTCATATTGTTCGTTTCCATACAAATGAAAATATGTTTGGACTGAGGCAGACATTAATGAAAGGGATTCACACAAACATTGCCTTCTCCAAAAGGATTAGCAAAAAAGCTTGAATTGCCATCAGATATGAAATGTATCTTTTCGCTCACTAAACAACTTTAGTATCAAAACCAAAGGCTTACTCACACGAGCACAAGCAACTCATGCAAAAGTAGAAGAGCTAACAAAAATAGGATATACAGGCAAATTAGCACAAATAGTTTGAGGGGTAGGCCTATAGCCTAATTTGTAATTATAAGTAGTAGGCTATTTGATACCGTTACAAAAATAATTGGGCCAATTATTGTAACAAATCTTATTTTGTGTGTCGCATTTTTTAGCTTATTGGTCAACAACTAAATAGAGAGCTTTAAAAGTGACCAAATGAACCTGTAAACTTTTACACGACTTTTACACAAAATTTCACACGGTCCCTGTCTCTGTTTGTGCCACATGTGTGTATGTGTTTTAAAAGCTGTCCTTATTGAAGTATCATTTTAACTAGAATTTCTTTAAAAAAAAGTGCAGTAAAGCTGTGTGTGTGTATGTGTGTGTGTGTGTGTGTGTGTGTGTGTGTGTGTGTGTGGTCAGCTTTCCTGTTCCCTGTTGTTTTTTAGCTCAGTGGTCAAGACCTCTGCCTCTCTTTGTCTCAGTGTCAGGGGTTATAGAGAGTGCACTACTAAGCCAAAGTCAGGCCATGTGTGTGTGTGTGTGTGTGCGTGTGCGTATGTTGTGCACATACGAGTGTTCAGATGTGCTTGTGCAGAAAAGACAGGGGAGTTAGAAAGAGTTGATAAATGGCATATGAGAAATAAGATTTGCATGTGCACTTGTGTGCAGTGAAGTCTAAGTAGCTAATTAATAAGACAAGGATTGTATATAATTAATAAGACTAGAATGGCCTGAATACAGTCTATCATCAATACTGTGAATAGATGAAGGGCAATTAATTTTTTGTGTGTGTTACTGTGTTGACCTGGGTGCTTATGTGTGTGACAGAGAGAGAGAGAGAGAGAGAGCGCACACCAGCATCTGTGCCAGGGAGATTGTGAAACTGAGCTGATCTGTGTGTGGTGGCAGTGGAGGTAGGGAGGGGGGTGGTGAGGTAAGGGGTGTAGGGGTGTAGGGGGGTCCCTTGTCCATCAGATGCTTTTCACATCATTTGTTTACCCCTAATGACGAAAGTCTTTAATTATTCAATTATAATGACAAAGCACTCAATTAAGAGATTAGGCCGCCTGGAGGGACTAAGAGCGAAGAATGAAAGGAGGAGTGTAGGGGGGAGAAATGGATCTGATGGAGGATTAAGACTTTCCCCGTCCATGTGTCTGCCAAACTGCTGTGGGCAGGAGGTTTATTCTCTCTCAGTCTCTTTCTTTCTTTCTTTCTATCCCACTGTCCTCTCCTTATCAGTCTTTCTGTTTTATCTACTAATATTTGAAATCTAAAGCGCTCTTCAATCTTCTATCAATCTGCTCTTTTCTTTTTTTTTTTTTTTATCTTTCTTTCTTTGTACTCCATCACCCCATCCTGTAATTTAACACAGACCTTATGTAAATTACTTTTTTTTTTTCAAATTCATTAATTCCCCAAGACGTCTGTCTGTGTGACACTCTTTTGAAGAGAGACCAGAAATGACCAGACTTGGTCATTTCTTATATTAATTACGTCTAATGTATAGAGAAGTCATGCCATAATAAATTGTTAATTAGTGGCCATGAAAGATGCAACATATCAGTATACCCTCCATCTGTCCCTCTTTAAAATTCTACAATTAACTGAGAATATATTTTCATTGTCTTCCTTTTAATTAGATCTGCAATTAGTTAATCTCTAATGAGACAAAAGTAATAACAATAGGTTGCCATCTGGTAAATTTCAAAGTATCGATTTCTTAACATTTTAGTGACTGTAGGTCAACCAATGACAAAGTGCGAAAAAAATGCCTGCCACAAGGTCTTAAAGTTTACTGGACACAAGAGACAAGCAGGAGAGATGCAAGTGGGGGTACTGACCAGTGCTTGCATTTTCCCATGTTACGAATTTGAGAAGCCATGAAGACATGGGAGAGATGATGATGATAATGCTAATATAGAGATTTCAAAGGGCCCTCTCGAGACGCATGATGTGAGAACAAGAGGAGTCAATGCACAGAGCCCTTGTACTAAACAAAAAGCTAAAAGAGTGAGGAGGGGTAGGGGAAAGTAGAAAGATTAAAAGGGTATTGTAAAGATAAAGTCACATTTTGACTTTATCTTCACCATACCCCCTCCACCCACACACATACACACAGAGGAAGAAAACGTGTCTACCACCCAGAGTCGCAGTGTCTGTCCAACTGCTGTGTGTGTGTGTGTTTGCGTGCGCTTGAACAGATTTCACAGGCCCCTGACGGAATTCAGCCCAGAACTGCCTGTGGCATTTTATAGGATGACTGCTGCGGGAGAAGAGACCACTGTAAATAACACTCATGCTGGCACACACACCCCACCCCTCCATTCCCGTCCAGGAGCCATTTCAGGCTGTCCTCATAACACGCAGCCTCCCAGGAGCGTCCCGGGACAGCAACTTGGCGTAGGACGCCTCCCTGTTCCAGCCCCCACGGGGGTCTGTGTGGCGTGGCCAGGCCGACAACTGTCTCTCATTTGTTTGGGTTTGGAGCTGAATGTTTTGGCTCAAAGACCCAGGTTCAGACGGATGGATGTTCGCTGGTGGTGTAGGGTGTAGGGTTCACTCTGGTGTGGGGTGAGCCTGCAGAGAGAAGTTCGAGTTGTCGAAGCTCAGGTGTAGTGAACACTTGGCGGAGCATTGCATTTCAACGACGTGTGTGTCATCAACACTTCACAGGTAGCCGTTTTATTTTTTACAAGATTGGACCCTGGATCAAGCAAGCTGCAGGTAACCGGGTACCAATTCTGCCAGAAAGCCTATGATATTTTGCTGTCTTTTGTCTTCTCACTAGTGTTTACTTACAATGCTTTTCTTGTGGAAATTGAACTGGCTGGCAGTGGTCATCAGACTACCCGGCACTCAGCCCCTCCCAAATACTTTCCCCTCCCTGTAAACCTGGCTCCTGTCAGCAGTTATCAGTGGAAGGAGTGTGGAGGCCAAAGTCAGTGCCACTTTGGTGCCACTTCCTGGACACCCTCTCAGACGAGGTGTGTGTGTGGGGGGGGCAGTAATTAGAGTCGAAAGTGCTTGTCAGAGCTTTGGTGTGACATGAGGACAAAATAGAGACAGAAAGGCAGCTAATGTTTGCAAACAACCAATGAGCCCTGGTGCTTTTTACACCCACACGGTGGTGTCTAGTCAAACTGAAATGGATCCAGACAAAACCTGGGTTGTTTGAGACGTTGTGTCGTTTGACAGACCCAATGCTGTGTTGACGTTATTTCCATCAAGTTTTTAGCCTGTGTGCACCATACATAGCCTGTCTCAATGTCTCATTTATTGTTATCTTAATGTAACATCACTTGGATCCAGGGTGGAACGTCTCATCTCGCTTTATACTGTGTATAGGGCTGAAATGACAATAAAAAACACTTGACTTGACTTGACTTGAGTTGACAACTGAGTTGACAACTGAGTTGACCTAAAATGAATTGGATAGATTTTGGTTGAGTTGAGTTGAGTGGAGCTCAGCTCAGTTCAGATGCATTGTTCACCGAGAGAAATAGACAGGAAGCAGACCACACACTGGAGAGTATTAGCCAAATGTTGACACTGTTAATAAAAAAGGGTGGAAATGAAAAGGTATGTTTTATTGGGTGTTGTAAAGAAGAAAGGCTGCTCTGTTTGCAAGCTACTGAATAAGGGTGACAGTCCTGTTCTAACAGCTCTGGATAGCCCCCTCTTCCTTTTTCTGTCCATGCTCAACATGCATGCACTGTGTGTGTATTTACCTGTCTGTATATACACAGAAGGTTGTTGTGATTAGGAAATGGTGAGTTAGCAGGCTGTTGCTAATCTCTTGAAGCTAATTGCATGCCTCTGTCTTGTTGTGTGTGCTCTAGACAGCAGCTGGGCATTGAGACTGGTACAGCCGCGCTCTCAGACTGATTCACAGGTTCTATTTATATTCTCTACGTTGGATGCACGCAGTGTGACCAGTTCCTCGTGTTTGTGTTTTGTCCTTATGTGCACACTGGTGAGGCATATGTGTATTTGAGAAAGAGAGGGAGAGAAAGAGAGGGAAAGGGAAACCTAGAGAGTGGCACAGAGAAAGAATGTGTCTTTTACCTGTTTATATGCTTGAGTTTGTGTGTGGTTATTGCAGGCAAGTGTAAAGGCCATCCAGCTGGACACGGGTGTCTTTATTGAGGCTACTCCTGGAGGGGAGCCTTGTGGGTGTGTGTCTGCCAGCCCGTGTGTGTGTGTGTGTGTGTGTGTGTGTGTGTGTGTTTTATTGGGTCATCTCCTGGACAGTGGCTTGCTTTTATCACAGGCTTCCTTTCAAAGACAGGAAGAGCTCCTCCTCCTGACAGAGCAGGAAAGGGGGGGGGGGTGTTATAGGACTAGAGGGTTCATGTCTGTGTGTGTGTGTGATTGGGGGGTAGCTAGTCTCCATGTAATAAGCTCTTGGGCAGCTGTTGAGTGAAGCTGATTCTGCCCTAAAACCTTTGGCTAGCTCTCTTCCTCATTCCTCTTCCTTTCACCCCAACCACCCCTCCTCGTCCTCACACATACACACACACACACACACACACACATACACACCTCTGTCTCATCACGTCACTTCCTCTTCTTTGTGTTGTATAGGATCTTGAACTCCCTCAGAATTTGAGGGATCCTAAGAGTCATGAGAACTCTGTTTGGCCAAGGAAGAGGGAGTCCTCGCTAAAGAGTTTTTTTTTTTTGATGGTGGATGGTGGTGGTGGTTAACTCCACTGTGGCCCTATCCATTCTATATGAGGGCAGATATCATTCTATACGATATATGATGATATGAAGATCCCACCTCCTATAAATGCAAACAGGAGAAAGACCTTTTAGAGCATGGCAAGTGTATGGCAACAGACCAGGAAGTGGCTTGAGATTTTCCCTCGTCTGCTGTTCTAAGCATACCATGTTTTCTCTCACAGAGGTATCACAGCACTCCAACTTATTTGAGGATTAAAAAGTAGGCAGTTGAGCTTTTGATTGGGTGTCTTTGTTGTGTACCTAAGGCCTTTCGGCTAAATCGGATTAGGGTCAGATTAACAGGCTCTAGAATGGTGGTTATATGACAAAGGAAAATATGTGTTTTTAGCCATTGTGTTGGAATGCCATGGTGAGCATTGATTAAACCAGCACGTGTAATAATATATCCGCTATTATACAACAGTTAGGTCCGGTAGAACCATTTAAGCATTTCTCATTGGGTGGGATGTATTCTACACGTCACCAGCCATGAGTACATCTCACTAGCCATGAGTATATCCAACGATATATCACTCTGCATTTACCATTGCATGGACTGATGTGAACATTCCATTCATTCAAAGGAACTTTTGGGCCGTGATGTTGTTTGTGGATATCCTCCTGGGTGTGGTTACCTATGGCCGAACCCCACCCTTGAGGATATCCACAAACAACTTCACTCCCGGTCGTTTTGTAGAGCTTAAATGTATTAAGGGAAAAAATAACAACACATTCCATAGCATCTTAAAGGACCTTCAAAAGCCTGACGGTATGCCCAAACTTGAACTTGGGTTGGCACTTACTTTTTTATACATGAACTTAATAAAGATTTATAAGCAATGCAAATGTCTTGAGCCATGGGAGCAGCCATGTACTGCTGATATACTAGAATAAAACAGGAATCAGATATCAGTTCAGATCAGATTAGCCTGAAACCTAAGTTGCATCACCTCATAAAAAAAAAAGACTCTCAACTCTGTGAAAAACACGTCTCACCTCTCTCAACTTAGATTTGTACGAGGCCACATTGTTTATAAACTTCATGACCCTCTGTACTGTCAAAACAACATCACCACACTCACATAATCCTTTGTCTAGTGGGGAAAGAGGAATTCTGTTGAAATAAAGAAATGTAACAATTTACAGGGATCAGAGTGATGCCATTGTAAGTGCTCACAGTTATGACTGAGGAACTTGGAGGCCAGCAAGGAAGATGGAAGCTAAGGCAGAGAATGGAACACAAGGTCAAGTATTCAGAGCACTTAAGGACTCATTATCCTCAATAGACAGAACAAGAGCATGTGTGAACCCACAAATACACACACACACACACACACACACAGAGAGAGAGAGAGAGAGAGAGAGAGAGAAAGATGGCAAACAAAGAATCCATTCATTCATCTGTATACTCTTTAATACCTCAGGCTACTTTTACATGTGTGTGTGTGTGTGTGTAGCACATTAACATTCATGTGACACACAAGATAAGTGTGTGAAAACTGATGATTTGCCACTGGCCAAACTATAGTAGAGTGCCTGCCAGAGCTCAGAATTACTGTGGTAGCACTGTAGGCCTATCCTATAGAACAGGCAGCAGCCAGATGTGTTGATCTTCATGTTATCTCAATAGCAATGTCGACTCTATGAAGCAGTCACATGTTAAGTGTGTGTTGTCTGGCATTACATTATGCTTCTGAGTGGACAGAATGTCAGTTTAAGGCACCTTTCCCCCACCCCCAGCAGCCCTTAGTGATGACAGAAAGAACCAGCGATGTAAGAAGGGAAGGATAAAATGAAGTGAATGATATGGAAACAGAGAACGAAAGAAAGAGAGACAGAGCAAGAGAGAGAGAGAGGGTGTACGTGTCACGGGAAGGATTAGTGAAAGCCAATGATGAGTCGTGGGGTGGCTATCCTCCCCTGGCCCTGAAGGGCCTCTGGTTTCTGTCTCTGACTACTGATCCTAAGCCAGCCCCCTTTTTCCTCCTCCTCAGCAGCCAACCGCCATGAGATTAGCACCGCCGCTGTTCCCAGATCAGGCGCTCAGAGCAGGAAGGTGAGAAGCCGAGAGGATTAAGAGAGAGATGATAGCGAGTGGCTTGCACAAAGCCCACCGGGTGCTGATGACGGACCCACTTAAGAAGAATGGAAGCAGACCATCACCCAATAACCCACCCATCCTCCTCCCACAAACACCACCACCTCTTTCTTCGCCACTCATGCTGACAAGCCCAGCCTGACACAGAACCCTCAACACCAGATTGTCATACTAATAGAACCCCAGGTTTCTATGCTGATTAGACTGAGGTTGGCTGGCTTGAAGCATGTGTGTTTTCTAAACAAGTGTGTGCTGAGTGTCGGAAGCAGACAAAATCACGCAGACAAAAACAGAGTGAGAGAGACAGTGAGAAAGAGAGATAGATTTATCACATACAATTTGAACTATTTTAATTTTTGAGGGAAAAGGGCAGAGCTAGTCAGATGGAGAGGGAGAGAAAAAAAGAAGAGGTGAGATGAGTAGCCAAAAAGATTAGTGACCGGATGAAGCATGTGTGTTTTTGATGGTTTTGTTTCCAGGCTAATAATACCAAATGCTAGGTCTTGTGAAGCTGGTGACAGCTCCTGACACGCTCGTCTGAATAGAATGCCTCCCCCAATCAACATAACACCCTTTCCATTACCTCTTAATCCATTTTCAGTCCCGCAAGTAACCCCCTTACTCATATTACCTTTCTCTCTCTCCCTCTCTCTCTCTCTCTCTCTCTTCCTCTGGCTGTCAGTTTTTTTTCTCTCCTTCTCTCTCCACTCATCTCTCTTTTCCCCTGTTCCCTGCCAATCACTTGTCTCTTTCTCTCACTGACTCGTTCTCTCTGTTGGACTGTTGACAATGGAGCTTGTTTTTCCAAGCACATTTCTCAAAGCTTTTCCAGCGTTATTGGTGTATAAACAGAAAAAAACCCAACGGGTTTAGTGTTACTGCATAAACACTTTGCTCAGGTTACACTTACACACAGAGAGACAGGCGCACACATACACACACACGCACACACACACACACACACACACATGCATTCCTCATCACCCCCTCATAAGTGTGCATTGACAGGGCTTCAGAGGAGAACACCTGAATCTGCCAGACTACATAATGGCCTATTATGGTACGGTGCCTCCATGGAAAACAGGCACCAATGCGTGTACCACACAGAGCCCACTGTTGCTTTTAATAGCAGTGGTTACTCACTTGAAACAAGATGCTGAATAGAAGAGCAGTGACAGTTGTGTTTAGGTCAGCTCTCTATGTAAGAAAGAAAACTGCATTTAGACTGAGCCAAAGGCAGAGGTTATGCAGACATAATAGAGATGCGTGTTTCAATTTACAGCAGAAGTTGCACTACCTCTGCCATGATTGCATTAATGCTGTAGCTACAGCAGTATTAAAATCAAGCTAACTTATTGGAGGCTGTGTGTGCACTTTCAAACATGTTTCTCATTTGTTTGGCTTTGCTGACCGAAAAAGGACCCAGTGGAAAATTTGTGAAAACCCCAAACGCCATCTGGGCCTGAAGACAGCCTCAATAAAAATACCCAAAGCTTTTGAAAGAAAATAAACAGTCCTCCCCCTCATCAAAATCCGTACATGATTAAGAATTGCAGTTGTTTGACAGAGTCCATTAATATATCTGAACTGGCAGCTGGTCTAGTTTTCCTATTAGGTAAATTGAGGAGATATTCAGCCTGTGTTTAACAAGCCGAGCAGCCGTGCTTGTTACGCTAATAGGATTAGTGGTAGTTGAGGTATTAGCTGTGGACACAGATGTAGAATTAGTTGTAATAATGGTAGTAGCAGAACCAGTGGGTTCACTGGCCGTAAAATCCTTGAGCGAGCCTATTGGTGGCCTTAGCTGATGTTGAAAGGATCTCTCAGTCAACGCCAAGGTCAAAGCAAAAAGGACACGGCTCCATTCAACCTCTTTTCACCATGGTGGCTTTGCCCTCTCTCTCTCTCTCTCTCTCTCTCTCTCTCTTTCTCTCTCTCTGTCTCAACACCCTTCCTCTCTTGCTTCCTCCCTCTCTGTCATTTCATCTCTTGTTCTCTTCATTTGCCTCTCTCTCTCTCTCTCTCTCTCTCTCTCTCTCTCTCTCTCTCTCTCTCTCTCT
>JAGFZM010002177.1:192327-270719 GCA_017657215.1 Limnothrissa miodon
TCTCTCTCTCTCTCTCTCTCTCTCTCTCTCTCTCTCTCTCTCTCTCTGCCTTTTTATTAGATTATTCCCCCTCTGCCCCTGTCTCTCCTTGGCTCTTTTTGAAGTCTGGCTTGTCTTGTTAAACGGGGACCATGGTGTGAGAGAGGCAGAGAGAAGGGGGTTGACGGTGGGGAAGTGGGGGGGTGAAGGCACCCAGGCTGCACATTTGCCCTGTGGTATCCATTGAAGGCCATGGGGAGGGAGGCAAAGAGAAGGGAGGGCTTCTCTTTTTGCGAGCAGTAAGACAAAAAAATTGGGGTTCTGAAGGCCTTGGGTTTTGGGGGTGTTTTTTTTACGGGTTGGGAGTCGAGGGTGCAGCTGGCGGTGTGAATAGCTGCCCAAGGTGACTGCTGCCCAATAAAGTGCCGGTCACCCTGGCCGGGGGCCTCCTTCCCAGCCCACAGACGGCCTTTATAGGCCAGGTTACGAGCCTGGACCTCTAGTAAAAAAACGGCCAGCCTGGACTAAGGAATTTAGGGCCAGGAAACAAGAGAAAACAGGGGGGTTGAAAAAGGCTAGAGGGTGACTGGAGGTGAAAGTTGAACTAAGTGACAGTTGGGCAGGGGGGGTCTCCCTATATGTGTGAATGAGTGTGCGCATGTCCAAGTGCAACCCTGCCAGTACATATGGCAATAATTGATTGACACAGGCTGTCCAGTGTGGCAAATGGTGTTATATTGGGTAGCTTGTTTGATGTAATGCACTAATAGGCTGAAACCTTGTCCATTTGTGCATCTCCAAACACACAAACACACAAACCTACTGCCCATGACACATACTCTAAAACACCCAAATGAAACTGCTAAGCTACTCTACTAAATTTTTGACAAAGCCTTGTCTTGACCTGAGGCAGAGCAGCCACGTTGCCTGTCTATCTCTTGTGTGCTGTCAATCAGAACTTGTTTGCTCACCAGCACCTTATCCAAGTAGCAATCAAGGTGACTGCTAATTGTTTAGACTTTTCTACTCTCTCGTTCCCTCTCTCTCTTTCTCTCTGACTGGCTTTATCTAGTCTGTCAGTCAGACTGCCCCTCTGTGACTGATCCATGGAGATATTTGCCCTGGAGCTTGCCTCCTGGGTGGCAACAGCTACCTAATGCACATGGCTGAGGCTTGTATAAGCACCCAAATGAAACTGGCTCCCAAAAAGGGCAGTAGTAGATTTTGTTCAGCTGTGAGACCTGGATGCCTTTCTAAAACTCGTTTGGAAATTGTGTGTGTGTGTGTGTGTGTGTGTGTGTGTGGCAGGGCCCAAACGTTGCCCTCCTGCAAAGATTCTTTTTTGCGAGGTGGGGGATGGGAGATAGGGGGTTGGGAGGAAGGGGGTGGCATGCCCCGTCCCTTGCATGTCCTTGGAGAGTCTGTTTTACTCATTTTTGTTCTAAAAAAAGATCTTGAAGAATCATTATGAAGAAAATGATCTGTGTTTGCTTAATGAATTCACTGTTCCTCCATCTTTGTCTCCTCTTGTCCTCTTGTCTCTGTCCTCTCTCTCTCTCTCTGTACAGCGGTGGAGACGCAGAGCACAAGTTCAGAGGAGATGGTCCCCAGCTCCCCCTCCCCTCCACCTCCTCCTCGAATCTACAAGCCCTGCTTCGTGTGCCAGGACAAGTCCTCCGGCTACCATTATGGCGTCAGCTCCTGCGAGGGATGCAAGGTGTGTGTGTGTGTGTATGTGTGTGTGTGTGTGTGTATGTGCTTATGAGCACACCTATATGCTTGTGCACTCATGCATGCATGTGTGTTTGTATATGCATGTATTTCAATGACAGAGACAAGACAAGAAATATTCTTTTTAAAATGCTACATAGACAAATAGTAATACCCCAAAGATGTATTTTCTCATAGAGAATCAGACAGTGTGAAAGTAATTAACTCATCACTTTCAGAAAGCAGACAACAAGAATGTCAACCAGACAGACTATTAGTAGTTTCTCTTCATGCCCAAAACCGTAATCAATCAGAACCCACACTGAACTCCACAGCCCAATCTGAACAGCAGACAGCTTAGTATGCCCCTGACAACACTTAAATGCCCCCAGATACCCTCAGCTATAGGGTCACTCTCCAAAATGAGCTCACTACTGGGCCACATCAGCAGTCCATATGCTTTTAGTACTGCCCCCTGGTGGCTATTCTAGGTCACTGCAGGGTTTTTTTGTGCTTTTAATTCTCTGGCAGCTCCAGTTGAGTGATTCAGCTCTCCCTGGCCACTGCCCGGCCCATACCCAATAGGCCCCAAACAGGACAATGGAGTCCTAGGCTACCTTTATTGAGGGCATCCAGTTCAGATTCTGCATTTCGCTAACAGTGTGCCCACAGGAAAGGTTAGACTGCTCCCCTGCTGGGGTAGTTTTCCTTCCCCTTGCCAATGCTACTGGCTGTTGAGTCACTGTTGTGTGTGTCGCCATATCTCACACACACACACACACACACACAACAGGGGAAAAAAAGAAAGAAAACCCACTGCGTACGCAGACTCGGTCTCCAGACAAAGCAAAGCGTAAACAACGCTGGCGTCGTGGCCGCTCGATTTACTCCACCATCGTCATGCCCCGGTGTAAACTTGATGTGGCGGGCGTCATCGCCACGACGGCGAGTTTACTCAGCGGCGATGTCGACGCAGCATCCATGGAGGGCCGTGGTAATGGGAACCAGATGTGGAATGTGGCAGTTATGTGCGTGTTATCATATAATACGCAGCCACATAAATGTAGCAAGCACCTGAGAGGGCTGTTTACGATTGCCTCACACCCCCGGACTGTTAAGCCACTGCAGAATCAACCTCCTCGCCTAACCCTATCTCCTGACCTTACCTTACCCCTGTCCTGTTCTTCTCCACTATGCCTTTGCCTTACGCCTCTCTTCCCTTCTCCCCATTTCCCAATGTCCTCATCTCATCTTTCTTTTCCAGTGTCTTCTCCTCTCTCTCTCTCTCTCTCTCTCTCTCTCTCTCTCTCTCTTTCTCCCCCACCTCTCATCAATCACCACACTTCTGTTATTAACCTCTCTCCATCCTTTTATCATCTCCACCCCTTTGCCTACTTCACATATCTGTCTTCTTATCCAAATAATCGCCCCACATCCATAGTGCTCATCCAGTTTGTCTGTGTGTCTGTGTGTGTTTGTGCGTGCGTGTGTGTGTGCATGCACATGCTGGCTGCAGGGCTTCTTCCGTCGCAGTATCCAGAAGAACATGGTGTACACCTGCCACCGAGACAAGAACTGCCAGATCAACAAGGTGACGCGCAACCGTTGCCAGTACTGTCGGCTGCAGAAGTGCTTCGAAGTCGGCATGTCCAAAGAAGGTGAGTCACTTCTGCTATGAGCCACTCATCATTCCCACTGACAGAACACACCTGCAAGCAAACACACAGTCACACACCACACACAACAAGTTTCAGGAGGGACACCTTGTAAATACACCCAAAAAAACCTCCCTTGGTTATCACATTTTTCTGATCACATTTGCATGTAGGTTTTATGTTTAACAGACTAACGCATCACACACACAAAGACACACAAAACACATAAGATGAAAGTGAGACACAAAATCGAGTCCCATGGAGTGTAGATGGTAGATCTTGAGCTGAGTGTAGAGTGTAGAGACAGTGTAGCTGACTGGACAGGCCACTTACAGAAAAGGCCCCGAGGGAAACAGACTTTGTGTCCAGTTCTCGAGAGCTGCCTACACAATGAATGTATTTGTGTGAAGGCCAAGTACATCTGTGCCTGTGTGTTTGTTTACAGTACTTCTGCATGTTTGTGTGAAAGTTTGTGTGTTTGTGTATGTGTGTGGAGTGTGTTTGTGTTTGTGTGTGTGTATGTGTGTATAGTCTGTGTGTACTTGTGTGTGTGTGTGTGTGTGTGTGTGTGTGTGTGTTTATGTCTGAATGTGTGAAGTCACGCTGCGCCCCTGCTATAAGTGGATATCCTGCTAGGAAGGAAAGCGTGGGATGGGGTGGGTTTGGTCATGTACTGAAGTCATTAGAGAACCAGGAGAGTGGGTGGTGGGGGCTCATACTCATGCATCTCAACACATACAAACACAGAGGCCTGAGCACTTGTGTTTGTACACACACACACACACACACACACACACACAGTCAAAATACATTCACATTCATGCCTTGGTAATAACACATACCCACATGAAGTTTTTCCTTACAGGTTGTACACACACACACATTTACAAAAACACACAAACTTGCCACCCACACCCTGTACCCTTGTCTTGTACAATTTTTCTCCAGCCACCACACTTTCTTATTAGGGCAAACAAACCTTTGGAAAATAAGCAGTGTTTCAGTTTCCAAGGAGGTGCCCTGTGGGGTACGTCAAGGCAAACGAACTGACAAACAGCCACTGAGCAAATAGTCCGCTCTGTTATTTACTATTTCAGTCTAAAATTCCACTGGCAGCTCATTGTAGCCTTTTCTCTGTGGTAGCTCATGAAGTAATGCCTCAAGAATGCTCCCGCCACGGTTGTCCCTTTTGGTATTACAACACCCCCTTGTGTTGATCAATGGTAACAGCATACGGGATCCTAATGCCTTAGACAAAATAATTGGTGAAATCCCATTGTCTTCCCTTGCCACAAGCCCTGAATATGTGACTTTCACAAAACAGACAATCTGTAAGGTCGGGTAAGGTAGGGCTAAGAGCATGAAAGGTATGTTTGGATTTATCCACTTTCTACCTCTGACACACACTTTCTGTTACTCTCTCTCTCCCTCAGCTGTGAGGAATGACAGGAACAAGAAGAAGAAGGACATAAAAGAGGAGGTGGTGATTCCGGAGAGCTACGAGCTGAGTGGTGAGCTGGAGGAGCTGGTCAACAAAGTCAGCAAGGCCCACCAGGAGACCTTCCCATCACTCTGCCAGCTGGGAAAATACACTACTGTAAGAGATACACACAGACACACACACACACATACACTCAAAGTACATTATGGCATGTTCTAGAGAACAATGTATTATGGTACAATGGTCTGACCACAAGTGGCACAGTATTGTAACGATATAAAGGAACAGAGGAGGAACATGAATGAATTAAAAACTCGAAAGAATAATTTATTGTCTTGTCTTGAATCATTTATAATTTATTACCTGTCTTTCTTGTGTCTCCTTCCGGTCTGAGCAGAACTCAAGTGCAGACCACAGGGTGCAGCTGGATCTGGGGCTGTGGGACAAGTTCAGTGAGCTCTCCACAAAGTGCATCATCAAGATCGTGGAGTTTGCCAAACGCTTGCCTGGCTTCACCTCTCTCACCATCGCTGACCAAATCACCCTGCTCAAATCAGCATGCCTAGACATCCTGGTGAGAGTCTGTAGACTGGGCACACACAACTACACACCACACATACTGTGCACAAAACATTCAATATTCTCGTTTTACCTCAAGAATGGCATATCATTCCACCCTATCATTCTCTCCTCTTTTTCCTTCCCTTTTTTCCCCTTCTCTCATGATCGATCTTTTTCCTCTCTTTCTCTCTCTCTGTGTTTTTGCCCCCCTTGCCGGTTTCTCGTCTCCTCTCATCAGATGCTGCGTATCTGCACGCGCTACACACCAGAGCAGGACACCATGACCTTCTCAGACGGACTGACGCTCAACCGCACACAGATGCACAATGCTGGCTTTGGCCCTCTCACCGACCTGGTGTTCGCTTTCGCCGGACAACTGCTGCCCCTGGAGATGGATGACACAGAGACAGGCCTCCTCAGTGCTATCTGCCTGATCTGTGGAGGTAAGGAGATAGAAACAAGAGTGCGTCTTTCTGCCTGTTGGCATATTCATTAGGCTAGGTTACATACTGCAGTCTGATCAAACTTGACTGACTGCTGAAGGCCCCTGTGCATTATTAATCTCTTAATTATCTTTTGCCTTTGACCTTCCTTAATTATCTCCATAATCTACAGATGACTGAATTCACTTCAGCTCAGAAAAGAAATTCCTCCATCTATACGTTGCTGTCTTTTATACCTGAATGGTCACAGGCATTTCTTGTCTGACTGTGATTGGTTGCTGACTCTGCTGAACTGCCTGTGATTGTCTGCAGACCGCATGGATCTGGAGGAGCCGGAGCGCGTGGACCGGCTGCAGGAGCCGCTGCTAGAGGCGCTGAAGCTATATGCTCGCCGCCGCCGCCCAAACAAGCCCCACATGTTCCCACGCATGCTCATGAAAGTCACTGACCTCAGAGGGATCAGCACTAAAGGTACACACACACACACACACACATTAATATACATAGGCACACAGACCTAGATACACCCGGACACCCCATGAAGTTAAACCCTGATGCACACAACCACAGATATACTGCACACACAGAGAGACACACAGGCACACTATAGTAATACACATGCTCAGGACACACACAGATTTAGATACACACATACACTCACACACACACACACACACACACACACACATAAACACACACACCAATATAGTGAGAGAGAAAAAACTGAGTGCCAATGTTGGCTGTGTGTACCTGCAGGAGCTGAGCGGGCCATCACGCTGAAGACAGAGATTCCTGGGCCCATGCCCCCTCTGATCCGTGAAATGCTGGAGAACCCTGAGGCGTTCGAAGAGGCCGCAGAGAGTGCTGAGAGCTCCGGCGGGGCCCCTGCTGCCTCTGCCTCCACCCAGCCACCGCCTGCCATCCAGGCCATTAAACGCGAGCGAGAGGAAGAGGAGTCGGCCCTGGAGGAGGAAGATGATGACGATGATGATGGGGATGAAGATAGGGAGAGGGGAGGTGAGAGCGATGACGAGGCCTGGGGCCTGACACCGCCCGACCCCGCGAGGAAAGGTGCTACAGGTCGAGCCCAGTGAGGAGGCAGAGGGATAGAGAAAGGAGCAAGTAAAGAGAGAAAGGAGTACAGCATCCCTAACGACTGTCAGAACTCCTTTGCAAACTGCAGCAGTATGCAACCCCTTGGTGTCTTATTTATCTTAGTGCTCGAGGGATGCATTCTTGAATTTACACACACACGCATGCACTCTCACAAACACACATACACACACACACACACACACACACACACACACACACACAGACAACAAAACACATACACGTACACACACACAAAATAAATTTCACTGCACTCTATATATATACGGGAACAGGCCCATCTCAATAGATAAGCCAACCAGCTGGGGTCGGTTGTCCTTGGAGACAGACACATGCTTGAGATCATAAGCTAGTGTACTTAAAAACAAAGAATCACACAAATGAAAGCACTACACATCTCCACCTCTGGACTAGAATAACACAGAGGTGACAAAATGAAAAAAGACACTACAGTGCCATACCAATCACTGTGCTTGGTAATAAACATAATGAGGGACATTGTTTACTCCATAGAGAATGCAAAAAAACCATGCATAACAGCTGTTTTTACCATTGCTGAATGTGAGGGTAGAAAAAACTCAAATACCCACAATCCAGCATGTTTTACACAATGGATATAGCACCATCTTCCACACAAACAACTGTTATTTTATTTGACATTTTTTATTGTTTCATCTTTCTAATGGTATATATAAGCCTTTATACATAATATTGCCTTTGCATATGTTCATGTTTCGTTTTCTCTTTTTCTATTGTGTTGCTCCAGACATTTGAATTTGTATAGTGTGTACACCTCTCCCATGTGTTGATACAGTACTTACATTTAAAGTTTCGAAGATGGAAAGATGGACCCTCACCCTTCCTCTGACATCTCCCAGTCTTCTAAACAATTTTACTATTAAAGAAACCCTATGCAGCATTTCTATAGTCATGAAACCGTTTAGAAATTATTGTTTTGGTTGGCTGACCTGTTGTGGGAAAACTGCTGAATTTCGGGAAACCATACATACAATATTTGCAAAGTGGCTCATCTTTTGTTTACAACAGTACATTGGAATCTTATGTTCTCCTTGGAGCTCCCCCTACAGCTTTTGGGTGCATACTGCAGCAACAAAATGAAAAAGACAACCAGGGTTGCTGTGCGCTTCATTAACAGAGCAAAATATTACAGAGCCATTCAATATTCCCTACTCCCTTCCTATTGATAGAACTCAATGTAAACATTCTTCAGATAATGTATTTAACATTGGGACCACAAAATGCACACTGCCTTCCCGTTTCCCGACATGCTTAAACATACTGTGCCGTTTTCACACACAGTTCTTAGCCGTTAAAATCCAGTGCTGCCCTTGTTAATATGTGTGTGATAGCAGTCAGATAGTAGGCCAAATGTTTGACTCAGGGCATCTTTTCAAGGACCAAATCTCACCTGACTGGTGATCACACCTCTATCCCACTCTCCATGGATACTATAAGCATTAGCACCAAGCATCACCAAGACATCACTTGTGTTGTCTAAAAGAGGCTAATTTTAGCGGTGTTTTTCAGCAGAGGGAGGGAAGAAGGAACGGGTTGTTTGAAGGTGCTTAAGAATGGCATGTCAGACAATGGCAATATTCAGAGACATAACCATCTTTAAGCACTGGACAGTGTTTAAGGAAGTGTGGTTGTGATTTACGAATGTATGCATCAAATTTAGAACAATCATATAATTCATACATAGGAGTCCTTCTACCTGGTCTAACTGTTATAATTACATGTTTTCATTGTTGCATTCCCGAAACATCTCAGTGTGCTCCCTTGTTTGGCGTGGTCGTCATGCTGTCGTCTTCCCTCTCGCTTTAAGCCCTGATGGGATCCATGTGTTTCTGGGGCCAGCACCTCACAGGGGGACGAGAAGGCATGGCGCTTATGAGCTCAGTGTATTTATTTGTTCTTATTTATTCTCAGTTCCTCAGCTTGTACTTAACCAGGAGTTCTTAGGGGTGGACTTCATACTGAACCAGATTGTATTTCCACCACACCTGACAGTTCCCTTAACTAGTATGGCACAATATGTAGACTCGAAAAAGCCTACTTAAGACAACACACCATTATGCAAATATCTGTCAACAGAGGAAATATATTGCATTATATGTACCACCAAAATGATACACTTTATAATGAGGGATTTGTTGTGGACATGATGCAGTGTAATGTTTAGGCCACATGAGGCAGTCCTACCTTACAGAGCTCAGGCAAAGAATGATTTTTAAAAAACTTGTATGGTTGCTGGTCAGGTCTACAATATATAGACTGCAGCTGTCCACATGGTTTATGCATCAAGGATATGCGTGCACTGATGTCAGGTGGTTTGACAGGGTATCTTTGGCCTGCAGTTTTTTTGGGGGGTTTGGTTTTACTGTAAATACATCCATGAATGGCTAAGAAAACGAAGCATGGAGAACATGCGGTTAAAAGCTGACCATCATCAGTCCTTTGGTTGGTTTGTCAGGTGATGTAACATTTATTGGGTCAGGACCACAGGTGCCAAGTGTTATACGAAAATGTGTTAACTTGTCTGTTTTCAATATGAACCACCTCCTGTCTGTACAATTCAAAAAGCCATTGTGTGTGTGTGTGTGTGTGTGGGCACATGCATGCATATGTGTGTACATGCACATGAATGCATGTGTGAGTGCATGTTTTTGTTTATCTTATGTGTGAGAGATTGTATGTATCTTTATGCACAAATGTTCATTTTCTCAAAATATGGCTGAAAACCATATGTTGGGAAATACAGCCATACCTCTCTAACAGACACAGTCATGTATCAGGTGCTGGGACAGAAAGACATAGCAATGTAATAGCAATAATTTCAACAGCATGAACTTTTAGCTTTAGCTTTCATCTTGTTCTGGAACAGGCTGACCTGTTTCAATGTAGCAGAGAGCCTACAGCACTGGAGTGATATGGAGGGCCCAGGATATATGAGAATATTGTATATCTATATATAGTAGTTACACATAGCATTTGATCTGAAGAGAACAACGCATATAAGTACAATTAGTAAATCATGCTGTTGTTTCCTCCTTCAGAGAGCCAAAGCATTTATTGAGACAAGACATATAGGTCTATCTGATAGAGGTTTAGTAGTTGACATTTAGTAGATGTACATTTGGACCTTTAATCCATCTTGGCTGCATGTCATATGTACCATTTTTTAATGAAGAATCTCAAAGTTTGGTGACTTGGAATGTGTACATTTGTAAATGCACATCCTCTTCACATTGTTATCATTATTTCTTGTGTGCCTGTGTTGTATCATTTTTAAGCTTGATGCCTATGTTTGGGTCTACATAATGGGTTAGAATTACATAATAGAATGTATCATGCTATTTTATGTTTGTATAGTCTTTGTTGGATTTGCTAAAACAGTGTAGGCTACCTTTGTTGTTATTGTTTGTTGAAAGAAAGAAAAATCAGACAGATCTCCAAATTCAGGGAATTAGAAGCAGCCTTACAGATCTTTGAAGATATTTTGATACACCCGTCTGTGAATTTACACACTATTGGGAAAATAAGAGTGTGATATTTTGGCCTAAATTGTGATAGCCTGTTGTTTTTCATGCCTTTTCCATTTGTATTGTCTTTTTGTTTTGTTCCTTTTTTTTGTTTTGGTGTGCCTTTAAACATAATTGATAAAGGGCTTCTTTTTGCACAGAGGTCATGGAAAGCTAATGCAACACCTGGCATGTTAGACTAAGTGGATTAGTAGGCTTCTTGGACAGAACAAGACGTTTTATGCTCATGCTTTACTCATTTCTTGCATCAAGCCAAATTCATTTTCTATTACATTTACTCCATCGTTGAAAGCTCTGTTTTGATTTGTTGTTGCTGTTTTTCAAATATCATTTTATAAAGAAATTTCTCGTTCAGAACTGTGCAGCTGTGTTTTTCTTCAGGTATTGTATTATGTTTTCAAGTTTACACTTTTCACAAGGGGGCAGTGTTTTGCCACTGACATAGATCTGCGACCAGTTGGTAAGGAACATGGTTGTGGTGAAGAGGCCTACATCCTCCGGAGATTCAGGCGCGCTTGAACACGCCTCGTGATTTGCAGGATGCAGGCCAGTATCAATTTAACGCTAGTTCAGTAGTGACCAACCAACATATTTCGTCAAATCGTTTTACTTTTTCCATGTTACTACGCTTCAAGGTTACAACGTAACGTTCAGTCGCCAGCCAGATTGATACAATGTATTGAGATGATGGGAAAACAACACAACATACAGCACAAGAATTTTTTTTTTTTTTTTTTTAAACGAATGAAGGGGTAGTGCATGAAAAAGGGGACAATTTGACTCCTGAGAAAGATTATCAGCGTTCCAGACAGGGTTCGAATAGGTCACCCATGTGTATTCCCTGATAAAGGTTTACCGGTATCTGCGTTTAACAACAAAATGGCAGACATTCGCAGGCCAATAGCTTCACGCCTGCACGTTCCGCATCGCCTTTTAGCAATAGGCGTATTATTTAGTAATTGGCCTATTTTATGTTGACTACTATGATTAAGGTGAGTTTTAGGCGTCTCTGACCTTCCGAAGAGAAGATTTGGGTAATTAGGAGATTCTATCATTTATTTAACTAGACTAGAGACATCACGGGCCTTAGTCTGGCCCTGCCAAATCACACCTAAAGCGAAAATGTTAAATTCAAAATACGCGGCAGCTCCAGGTTCTTTGCAAAATCTAGACATTCTTCTGTCTTGTATTTGGTCGATGACACTTCCAGCGGAGACGCAGCCGTGGGTGTCAGCCATTAGCTCTTCATTCCACTTTGAAAAGCAAGCTAAATTAATTAAGGTAAGATTTCTTACAGACAGACAAACATAGTAGCCTACGTGATAGTGAGTATTGTCCAAGCATTTAGCCTAAAGAAATCTACATTCTCTAGAAATATCCAGCTTTATATTATTTGCCTAAAGTTATCTCAACAAGCCACCAATCTTGAAAAACGCACTTACATATAGCTGTAATGACTGTTATAGCCTTTTCCTTTTATTATTGCCTAAGTAATTAAAGGAGGAGGCACATGGATAGTTAACGTTACTTTTCCTTCATTTACCAAAGTGCATAGGCCTACAGCTCAACATGAAAAGTTGCTGTTCAGTGAAGTTGGCTAGAGAGAATGATGTATCACTTTAGTGATCAATCAAACAAATGCTTGACGGTTTTACAAGCTGACATGACCAAGCAAACCTTGGACATGGTCAAGTTCATGTTCAGAGTGACAGAAAGAATCTGAATTATGGAAATTGAGGGTAGGCTAAACTATGGAGTAGACAAATCTATGCTTGTTGGGTACGGTTTGGGATTTTTACTGTTCGACACTGCCTCAGTCCAATCCTTAAAAGTTGGTCTTAGCATGTTCTTACCACACTTGGCCACAGGGCTTTTCACAAATAGGCTTTGCCAGTAGGCCTACATCTTTCCGAGGACAGGCCCTTGCCACAAAGACTATTTGCGGTTTATCCCTTTCTCATACCTCACATACCAGTGCTAAAGTGGTAAGGAATAAGAGGAAGAGTGTAGTAGTAGTAGTAGAGTGTAGTCTATTTTGCCTTTTGAACTATTTTGTGTGCCATCATGGACTGTGAATAAATGAGATTGCAGTTGAGTGCATGTAGGCTTGTGTGTGTGTGTGTGTGTGTGTGCTGAGTGTGAGGGAGATATTAGAGTGAATGTGTATGTATCTATGCTTTCAGTGACTCATTTTAGGAATTATGTTAGATAGTTGGTGGTATGTGTTTGTGAGGTGCACAGCTCTTGTAGTTTACACCAAATTTAAACTGATTAAACAACTTCAGAGAATTATTTAGGAAGTCAGAAATGTGAATGTTGATAGCTTGCAAGTGTTTTCTGTTTTTTAGCGGTGTAACAGTGCCTCCTGGAGTTTGATCTTGTTGTTGCATGTATACTGTCTTGTTTTTGTGCGTATTAAGGCCATGCATTGCATAGGGTGGCCATAAATTGCTGCTGTTGTGAAACTTGACATTTTCCAATAAAAGTTTATTGCTTTCTAACATTTTTAAAACATTTAATCTGGCAAATTATGCTTGAAGGACAAGGAACATAAGGGTTTAAAGTCTGCATGGTTCGCCTTATAATTTTTTGTTGTAAGGAAGTTTGAATTAGAAATGGGTGTTCTATGGGACTGATCTATATCATTCCCTCAGTATAGACATGGGCTTAGTCAGTAGGTTGCAAATACTAGCAAGGTTGCATTTTTCCATGCTGGAATTACACTATTGATCTACTACAATGTACACCTTGATCTAAGACAGTTCTCAGTTCCTTAATTCTGTGCTGCTTTCACATGTCTCCTTATCTCTGACTAACACATATTCTATGTTTAAAAATTATGTGCAAAATGCCTTTTCACTGGTCAGTCCTGTTTCTGTAAAGGGGAAACTAGGTGTCTTTGAGCCATACACTGTTCGAGGTAATGCATTTCTTCAGGAGAACTTTAGGCAGGGGTAAATGTTGTAGTGCTATTGAGCTCAAATATCAGCCTTTTGCCATAGACACTTGCACCTTTAGCATGAAACTAATTCTGGGCTTTAGGCCTGCATGTGGTAGGGAAACCAGGTGCTCCAAAGGAAACATGCCGCACATTCCAACTTAGCAGCTCTCAGATTTTTAGTGGTATCCTGTTCTCTTCTCGTTGTGGTTTTCAGATTTCTTTCTGATATATTTATTGTAGCGTAAACTAAATAGAGAAGTGAAGTGGGTCTGGTAAGTGACTTTTTCAGCATGATGGTGACTTGGTTTAAAAAAATGTTAAGAATACAGTTCTGTTGCAAGTGACTGTAAATCTGACCTGTTCTTAAATTGGGGGAATAGAGAAGGCTGCATGGCAACGTAAAAAATCAAAAGTTTTCACAAACAAAAAATAGATGTCTGGAGATAAATGTGAGATGCATTTTCTGACACTTGTGTTCTTTCATCACGCTGGGAGGAAGGCACCTGGAGTGGCCCATAGCTGGCCCAGATGTAGCCCTTGTCAGATGCACTCACTGGGGCAGGCAGGCAGACTTGCGTTCTCCCCAATCTCACTGGGTTATGGTGGGAAATAACTTTCCTAGAAGAATCTGTTGGCTTTTGATTTGCATGTCATCGTTGCCAGTCAGCCAGGTCAACATGCAGATAGGCCAGGGCTCTTCCCCACACATTCATCAGCTTGGAGTCCTTTTCACTTTGGCGGGAGGAGATTTTTTTTCTTTGTTCTAGCTTTGCAGTGATTTATCAAGCCATCAACATCAGAAATGGAAAACCAAAAGGGAGTTACCAAAGATAGGCTTGTAAATTTTTTGTAAGGGCTGTATATTGTTTAACATACCCAATACCATATGCCAACTGAAAGGTGTGTGTGTGTGTGTGTGTGTGTGTGTGTGTGTGTGTGTGTGTATATATATGTGTGTATATATCACACACACACACACACAATCTTAGGGCTTTTCCACATTCTTGTACTTTAATACACACACACACACCGTATATCTATAGCATATATAAACATGCTAACACACACATTGATGCACTCACATATGTACTCTATTAATGGAAATCACACATCTGTCCTTGTTCTGCCCCCCCCTCCCCCCACCCACACACACACACACACACACACACACACACACACAAACAACTCGTGTCACAGGTCGAATTGCTTCCTTTCCTGAATGATAAATGTATTTTGTCCGCATGGTCATTTTTAGTAATAGGCAGAGAGAAAGCGCGCTGTAAAGCTGGATGGGACTCTGCTAATTAAATGATTGCCATAATTAACGTTCATTAAACGGAGATCGATAAAGCGGCGCAAGAATTAAAACAAGGTCCATACATTATACACTGTTTTACAAGGGAGCTTTTAACGACCCCATATATCCCGACCTGCAGCAAAGCGCGTTACCATGGCGACATAGGCGGGGTGGCAAGGGCTTTAAAGAGGCAGTGCCGTATATCTCATTCCCCTGTTTTATGCGTTTCTGTCTTCATTTATATTTGATCTGCCTTCAGCTCCCTGGAATGACTCTGTCCAGATATAAAACCACAGGGGTAGGGAGGGAGGCTGGGGGAAAGATTGAGGTAGAAAGGAGAGGCTGATGGGTAGGCTGAAAATGAAAGGAATTTGGTCAGGTTTAGTGGATAGGGTCTCGTAGATTTCTAAAGAATTCTTGTACCACTAAATTCTGAATTTTAGGAAGGCTTAGACTTTGACTTTGACTGACAAAGGCAGACAAACAGCCAAAGTCTTGCTGTTCAGTCCTTTTCTCCTAAAGATTAATCCATTTAGCTCTGTACCAGATCATCCAAATGTCCCGCCCACTCTTAGTCTGGCATAACTAGCCTAAAACCCACACATTCCTTTTCAGCTGATAATTTGACTGGAAGTCATCTGGTAAGAATCCCTTAAGCATGATGCTATACATGGTCATGCACCTCAGAATTTTAGGTTTGATCCAGGTGTCTCTGCGAGGTGTTTATACGATATTGGTGTTTATAAGATATAAATCTTATATATATCCTAGCACTAAAATGAACTGAAGCACTGTCCCCTAGCACTATGCTCCTTAAGGTTTCTGCTATGTAGCTTGATTGTTATCCTCGTTTTGTAAGTCGCTTTGGATAAAAACGTCTGCTAAATGCATAAATGTAAATAGTCTAATCTGACTGAAGATTGAGTCTGAAGTCAAATAAATATGTATGACTTTCTGTGATTTAAGAAGACCTGACATTTTCTGGTCCCTTTGACGTTGATTAATAATGTCATAACAGTCTGTCCATAATGAAGTTAATTGTAATCTGGAGAATAGAGAGTTTGTTGAGATGGTGAACATGATTACAACTTGCCATTTAGAAATGATTAATTTCCCAGAGGGCATATAAGTACTGATGAAGTGCTTATTGCTCAACTTGGATAAAGGTATCAGCTAAATGACCGTGTAATTTATTTATTTATTAGTCTTGAACTTGAAATGAATCAAGAACAAGTGCTTGCATAGGAACCATTGCCAGCTGCATCAGACCAGTAGTCATTTAAGTGTGTGGCAAATGCACAAGACCACAGTTAAAAGTAGTCCATTCACATTTAAGGTGGTCTTGTTTTGTAATTATTGCCTCATTATTACTGAGATACAAGGTCTCCTCCACCACTATCCCCAGTTCCATCAAGGAAAGAGAGCGAGTGAGGGCTAAAGATAAAGCGAAGATGAGATGTCAGAATGCCCAGTGCTTGGATTGGTGGTAGAAAGGTGAACGTCAAGGTCAGGCAGCCCATTCTGCAGCAGATGGAGGAAGGGCAGAGAGACAAAAAGAGAGGGGTGAAAGCAAGGAGATGTGAAGAGATGGAGCGATAGGTTGTAGACGCTGGGGTCTTCTTACATCTCCTCCATTTCTAATTAAAAGTAGGGAGGGAGCAGGGGAACATCAATCCCCCACTGATACCTCCGTTAAGGGTTTAGGGGAGGCCATAAAAACAGCTATGCGCCCTCATCGATTTCATAATGAGAGAGCAAGAGAGGGGGATAAGAAGAGAAAGGTAAAAGAATGCTAGAATGGAGGGCTAGAAAAGGCAAGAGGCAGGTGCAGGTGAATGTAGAATTACATGAAATCTGTTTTAACAAAATATATGTTTGTATGTATGTGGGTGATTTTACTGAGGTTTTAGAGCAAATAGGGGTACGCTTCTATGTTTGTCAGCATGTGTTGTTGGCTAGGTGAAGGTTTCTTCTGTGTAGCTTGATTGTATACCCTCCTTTTTAAGTCGCTTTGGATAAAAGTGTCAGCTAAATGAATAAATGTAAATGTTTGTCAGTATTTATTGTCAGCATGTCTGTCTTCGTATGTGACTGAGTAAAGCAACTTTTTCCACCAAGCCTTGTTTGGGTAACCACCATTGACCAGCAGACTTTCATTTGGGGGATATCAAGGTTCAAGGTTCAAGGAGTTTATTTGTCACATACATTGAGTTACTAACGTAAAACCATGTAGTGAAATTGCATTGAAGAGAAAAGATGGATAAAGGGAAAGAAGAAAATAATAATAATAATAATAATAATAATAATAATAATAGTAATAATAATAATAATTTGCCATTGCCATTAGTAGCTACTGTACATGAATAGTCCATATAAATAGGATTCAGGATCCATGTAGAAGAGATGTTTTGAGGTCGTGGATTTGTGGCTGAAGTCGGGACGCAGGAGTGACATCAAGTATAGGGGATGACCAACATTGCGTCGGTGATCACAGGATAGCAGCCGACACGCAGGCAGCGCCGTCCTCCTCCAAACACAGCCCCCCTGTGAGCCGTCCTCCACTCCACAGGCAACCCCCGCAGTCCTCCACATCCAACACTCACAACGGGTCCCTGCCCGACCTCCTCCAAGCTCCGCAGATAAAGACGGTAGGGTAGACAGTGAAATGACGGTCGGTCGGAATGCATCATTTAAAGTATATTCACTTCGCAAAAAATGTCCAAACCAATAAGCTCCTCCAAACTCACAGAGACTTTGCCGAAAACTAAACAGAAGTGACAACCATATTCAAGGCTACTTGTAGGCTACAGCACAGTGTTAGAAATGAAAAAGAAAAACGTAAAAAAGTCCAGAAAGGGTGAAAAATAAAGTGGAGGTACGGTCAACGGCAGCCATCGTACAGCGCCATCACCATAGCATATGTTTACCGTATAAAGAAAAAGGTGTGAAATTGTGAGTGTGGTGTACTTGTGTGTGTGTGTGTGAGAGAGAGAGAGAGAAAGAGAAACAGGGTGAGCAATTGAGGAGAGCTTCGTAGTGTTGAGAGAAAGCTCAGGCAGATGGGCAGACACCCTTCTGTCTCTCTGATGTATGGTTACCCTCGCAGTGATGTTGTGCAATGCAGAACGGGGGTCAGTTTCTTTTATCGGCAGTCATTAAAGTAACGGCACAGACACATACCAATTGGTAAACAGACAACATTTTATTACCAAGACTCAAAGTGAGTAAAAATACACTTAAGGGCAGAAATACAAACACATACAGTGCACTGCATGTGGTTCACTTGAAATAAATAAGTCACTCATTTATATATTTATACACTTAAATCCTTAAGTTTTGAAATCAACATGCAAACACACATCACTCGCAGCTACACTGCACTTCAATTCAAACTTAAATTAAATCAAACATTGCTGATAACACTTTTTAATTTTTATTCAAAAATAGTTCTATAGATGGCAGGAAAACTTGAAGAAATACATACATGTTCAAGTACATGTTCAAGTTTTTATTACATTCCCTTTAAAATTAGTTTTAACAATATTTGAAACCTTAACCCAATTAATAACAAAAGTTGTATTTTTGTGTTTTTGTTTTTCATAATAAATTTCATATAATGAATTAATGCTTTCATAATAACATATCAAATAAAAAATACAAAATCAAGCATATCGTATGAACAACTCTTCACAACTCACTAAACAAAAATATTCAGAGATTCTCAGAAGTCACACACTAAAATAAAAATACAATCTAAGTTTTCACTGTGGAAATATTGCACACTCAGGAGGCACTTTGCACACTTTGTGTTATTGCACTTTTTTTATCCCGTGGCAAATCTTTCAGACATTCAGCCGTCTTCTACCACAAGGGGTATTCAGAGAGATAGCTGTAAAAGGGAAAAGAAACGATATTTAAACAACCTTATTCTCCTAATGCTGAGTATGAATGTGTGTCTGTGTGTGTGTTTGTACTGTCGATGGATGTGAACTTGCATGGTGTCCAACATAGAGAATCATATTTTGTTGTATTGGAAGTGGTTCTACATGAAGAGAAACTGGAAATGTGCAAATGTGCTCAGAGAAGGAGATTGGCTTGGTAATGAACGACTGCTTCAGATGGCTCTCCCAATTAATGTTCTTTCTCTTCGTCATCACTCTCAAGCCCCTCCACCCCCATTAACCAGGATATCTCTCTGATAGTCAAGTAAAACATAATTCAAAAACATGTTTTCCATCTACAAAATATTATTACAGCTGATACAAAAACCTACAGCTAAAATGCTGCAGACTAGACCTTCCTCTTAGCGGCGGTGCATGGTGAATCATTCGTCTGATTGGGGAAGTCTGCCTCTACAGTTGCCTCTAGGTATGTGGGGCACGATGTCCACTGACCATGCCTGCTGGTGGTGTGCCATGCGCCATACCTTAGTTATGCTGCTTTAGCCTAGTCTTGCTACAGATCTCTCATGTCATTCCGTATAACTCTCTCCCTCAATCATCTGGAAGTGTCATCGCATTGACTCCTCCGTCACCAACTCCTAAGTGGATTGTAACCAACACCACAGAGCACCCATGCCAGCGACTCAATGTTTCCTATGCTTTTTTTAAATTGCATGCTGAGCCAAAATCATGGATAAATTGTAGTCTTTTCCCCTGGTAACTACAACAACTCCTGCATGACCCCTGGCAGCTGGGATAACTCATTAAGCTGTGGATCTGCTTAGGGTATCTTCCTTTAACCAGAAGAGAGTTTTTCCTTGCTCCTGTTGCTCTTGGGCGCTCCGTGTTTATGTCTACACCAAGACACAATTCTTTTGTAAATGGGGACATAGGAACATTGAAGGGTTACGTGCCTTGGTCAAGGCACCTGCTGGTTGGGATTGAACCAGCAACCCTTTGGTTTCAGGCCTGAAGCCAAGACCAGTAGCCCACATGTTGCAGGGCTCAAGCACTCATTTCAAAATAATTAATATTTATAAATGTTATTACATTTAGATTAATGGGCCAACTATATAGGAGGAAGAGGAATATGAGTACAGTAAAAAGGTTGAGGGGTTGGGGGGCCTCCCCTAGTACTAGAGTAATGGCCTAAGAGAGGCACAATGTCTTTGCTGCTCTATTGGTTGGTGCGTTGTTTCACAGTTACCTCATGATAGGATCTGTCGGTGACTTCTCCTCTGCACATTTGTCCTCCTCAAAGTATTGGATGTATGGAATCGGCGAATCCTAACATCAGGAAGACAAAGCAAATCGTGTCTGTTGTTAAATCGCGTTGTGCACCTACCTTTTTGACATTAAAGTTTACACTTGCCATGAGATCCTGATGCTGGTCATTATTTAGGTTGACCCAAAAATGTTTTGTGCAATTCCCACATTTCTCTGGCCTATACACCATGTAGCCTACTACTTCAGCCAAATAATGTTAACGAAACACACTGTGATTCTGGGCGCATGGCCTGTGTGTTCTGAGTGCTGTTCACTATTCACAGTCTGAAGGAATTATGTTAGCTGCTTCTGCTGCTGCTGCACTACTCCACGGGCTCAGCGTCTGGCTTTCCTCCTCTTTCACATCAATTATTCAGCACCTGGAGTACTGCCTCATTCGAGCTTCAACAGGCTGACAGCGCAGGTTGATGATTTGCGGCTGGCATGCAGGGATGTAGATGGCTAACCCTTCCAGAATGTGGCTCGCAGACAGTCCTTTTTAGATCTATCTTTGCTTATTAAGGTTATATAACAAATGAGTTGAATCAGTTGATGGTGAAACTTCAGTAAACCTGATAGAAGAACCCCCCCCCCCCCCGCCAAAAAATTAACTATATAGCCAGAGAGGTTTGCAGTGTGTCAATGTCAATCCTTATAAAGCTTCCTTTAGGAATTTTGTTGATTGTTGTCTGTGTAATGAGTTGACTTCCTGGCCTAATGCAAGGTATGTGTTTGGGCTCATCTGACTGGAGGCAGGCAAGTCCTTACAAAGAGGTCCTCTCTCAAGTCTGTGCTAACTCTAGAGGTCATAGGTCAAGTGAGCTGTACACCCATCTGTTTTCCCTCCCCCAACAGGCTAGACGAGAGGAATTAACACTTTTTAAGCTGAAATAGTTCTCTAGGCTCTCTGTTGACATTTCAAGCAACATTTGATTGGAAGAAGTGTGTTCCACAACATATTGTAAAAATCAATATTAGTATAAATAAGAAGGCATACTAAATATTAAATTTAATACTAATGTTGTATAATTTGGATTATATAATGATTTAAGATATGCTAATTTATTTTTCAAACAAACAAAAAAGCTTTTCTTCTGCACCTCCCAACTGTCTCTGTCCTCTTCCTCAGTGGTCTCATGGGCTGGGATCAGCTGGCTGATCTCCACTAGCCTGCAGGGTTGGTCCTCTGACTCAACCGGGGCTGGAGGCTCTGTCTGGGCTACGTCCTCACAGGTGTCTGCTTCCCCCTGGGGGGCCACAGGGGTGTCAAGAACTTCCTTTTCCTCCTCCATCTCCTTCTCCTCCTCTTTCTCCTCCTCCACTTCATAGGGCATGATGTCTGTTATGTCAAGTTGGTCTATGGGGAAATGGAGGGGTGAGTTGTTTGACGTTTGTTTTGTTTTTGCCAAGCTTGAGGAGGCTTGGACCATAATTGTACAGGAGCATTAAATCAAAGAAAATACTTAAAGAAAATATTTGGAACACATTGCGCAAATAAAAAATAGAATTTGCTTTATATTTCAGTACTTCTCCCTTTTTTTTCTTTGATTATATAAATATGCACATTGCTGATGACAGACTTTAGGGCTGAGTGTCTATACTTCACATGTGCCAGCCTTGATTTGGAATTGCAGTAGAAAAGACACCTGTTTATGTTTGACCCTTCCCTCAATGCTTGAGTGTGAGACTAGTCAAGTAGATTTATGACCTTGAAGACTTTCACTGACCTGTAGTGACCGAAGCAGCCTCAAACCACTTCGTCTCAACCTCAAGTTCCAGCCTTTTCTCAAGATCCCTGATCTGCTCCAGAAGAATCTGTTAAAGAATATGCAAGCCACCGATGAAGAACTTGGGACCTGAAACTCCCCAAACCTGTCAGCTGCTACTGAAGAATTTGGTCATGCTTTAGCAGTACAAGTTACTGTCTGTCATCTCATGTTCTAGCCTATATATAGTCAGTGCTAATCACCACCTCTTCACTGTAAAACTCGGTCTACACTAAAAGGATAAGAAAAGCATTTCCGAATATAATTTATTTATACATGTATATACATATACAAAATATCATATTACAAACACACATTTTATGCCATAAACCAATGCAGAGAGGGATATTTGGTGGATTAGTGAGAACATGGCTGTAGCCTACCTCTTTCTCTAGCAGCTGCTGCTCCATCTCCTTCTGGGCTGCTCTCAAACTGGCCTTGAGCTCCTGCATCTCTTTGCGTGCATCGCTAAGATGGGCCTGCAGGGGGCAGCACAGTGCTATGTTAGAGGACAGAAGAGTAAGGAATTAAGCAGTAAATGTTATCGGCCATTCTGTCCTAATTTAACATTACTGCAGTTTGTGTTTCCATTAATAGACAGTTTGTCTCCCTGAAGGTTAAATGCAGATATTGATTGCTATAACTTTTCTGGTAGGTATTTGCACATTTGCTCAGTTAAGATTTGTTAGATTTACCCCCAGGTTGACTAATGTTAGAGTTCTATTTTTAGAGTTTTTTGGCCAGCTGTTGTATCTGAGAGGGGAAACCCCTTTGAGTTCTTCCAGTGTTTACTCAGAGGGGACATTTAAGCTGTTGTTTATCTGAAACATGAGTCTGCACTGCGCAAAGGGCATGGCTTGTCAACTAAACCTTGTTGTCTGCATGCAGCATGGAGGTGTTGTTTGGTTACAGTTGTCTTGTGATTACCCCCCAGTCAGTGCTACTAAGACAACCCGAGGACAATTTACTGTTTCTTTCCTTTTTTCAGACTTGCTGACTTTGGCTGGTCATGTAAAAACAAAGATTTCAGAGAAGCATATTTAGCAATGCCACTCATCTTCCCTTTAAAAATACATGGAAATGAGAATAGATTTCAGAGGGCACGTGTAGCTTTTGACATGCCCTCTTAAATTCTCTCAATCCTCAGACGTTTATTTCTGACAGTTGTATTAGTCATGTTAGCTTGTGTATTGCCTGCTAAACTACTGTGTGCCAGACGTGAAGCATGTGTAAGGCAGGCATTTTTTTTCTGTGACCTCATCCAAAACCAGTGTCTGCTTCACACATGCTTTGGGCAGAACTTAAAAAAAATCCACCTTGTTTACTTTGCATGTTCAACATTTTACTTGAGACTAAAACTGTTCTTATCCACACTTAGTAGATAGCTAGACATGCATGCCTGCAGCTATGGCATGCCCCATAGAGTGGCTCTGGTGTGCAGATTACCCGGTTTGAGTCATTTTCGCCTCCAAGCTCTGCCTCCAGTTTCTCGCGCTCTGTCCTCTCTTCCTTAAGCCACTCCTCTTTGCGTTGCAGCTCACGAGACAGCTTCTGAATGCGCTCTTGATCCAGCTGTGGAATGGAAACATCATTTGGAATCTCCTGGAAAAAGTAGTACAACCTCTTTTTCCAAAAGTGCGTCTTGTGACTTGGAGCATTTGCCCCATCAGTTGCAGAGGAAAAAATGATTGTGGTTGTTAAAGTTAATGTCTAGACACATATGTGGTTCAAGTGGCCTTTTGATGTTTCAGCGTTATTTTATTTATTGAAATGGCTTTGGTTATAATGATATACTCCTCTGTCTTAAACTGTGAAATGGCCTGGACAGTGTAAAGAGTTTCACTTAATAAAAACCTGTTTTTATTGGCTTTTAAAGTACCTTACCACATCCGTCTCACAATAGTTTTTTCCATGGGTGAAAATGGTTCTTGAAGAACATTGCCTGATGTAAAGCGTTTAAGCTTCTCAGTTTGTCAGTGGTGTAGTCGCTTATGATCTGTTGTTACCAGAAACACTACATACATGATTTCTTTTTGGCTCGCCTGGTGAAATACTTTAACCTGAGGAAAATTCCAGTATCATACGTGCCAGTGTAAAACCACCATCATCAGCCTTTCATACGTTTGTGAGAAATGAAATGTCGTAAATAACTGCAAATTTAGCGTTGTGTGTTTGTGTGTGTGTTTATATTTGAGTGACAGAGAAGGAGACTTTTTAGTTTGTGTGCATTCTTTTCCTTGATGGCAGACATTGGCTTCCATAGTGTTTTTTTTTTTTTTTCTCCTTCTCCCCCTCATCTTCATCCTCACCTCTGCAGTCTGCCTGAGCTGCTCCTTCTCCTGGGCCCAAGTGGCCTCTCCCTCGCGCAGGGCCAGGTTGGCCTGGGAGAGTTGCAAATTGACCTGGGCCAGCTGCATGCGTGTCTGGTGCAGCTCAGCGTGGCTGTGGCCCTGCAGACTACTCAGCTCGCTAAGTTCGCGACGCAGCACGTCAGCTGAACGTTCGCTGGCCTCTAGACGCTCCCGCAGTGTACGGACCTCGCTCTGTGCAGCCTGGTTATCAGCCTGGGAAGGGTGGATAGAAGGAAAGGGGGCGAAAAGAGAGCTGATTTATTGTCTATTTATTTTCTATCCCTCAAGGCATATCTTGTTCCCAGTGAGATTATAAGATCTGAAACAAAACTAAAATGATTAATCTTTATTTAAAGGTTATTCTACACAGTGGATTACTAGGTAATCCAGATCTGCAAGATCATTACCAGTTCTCTTCCTCACATCTACCTAACAAGAAAGAAAGCAACAAACCTGCAGTGTCGTCTTTTCTTCCTCTTCATCCTTCCTCTGCATTGTCAGCTTCTTGACTCTTTCCTTGGTTCTGTTGGATAGTTATGGTGATAGTCTTTTGTGATCAGCCTATTTCTCTGTCTTTTGTGGTTATCCACCCTATTTCATCTACCTGAACAGTCTTCTTGATAAATGTGTACAGAGAATACATGTCTAAAGACCAGAATTGCACTTAGAATAACTTTTTTTTTTTTGTTCTAAGTAGCTAGTGTAGACTTGCCTCTCAAGCTCGGCCTCGGCCTGTTTCTTCTGCTGCGTCAGGATGCCGTTGTCGTCAGCCAGCTCCCTGATATGCTGCTGCTGCTTAGCACGCTCCTTCAGCAGCTCCAGCAGCTCGGCAGACATGCTCTGCTGTGAGCTCTGTACATCCTGCGGGCACAAACAGGCAAGCAGAAAAAATGACTTTTAAGAGGCCAGCTAGCTGATGAAAAATATTTTTCCCTCAGCCCCCTTCCATGTTCCACCTTTTACGACCATTTTGAAGCCTACAAGGAATTGTGCTATCAGCAGTTAAAGTCAACTTTAAAGTGTTGACCCAGCAAATTGAAAACTCTGGATGTTGCCATTTTGTTTCATATTGAGGTATACATACAAGGCTCCGAGGAGCCCCAAAGAGCCATCCAGTTGACCGTTTGTGATTTATGCATCACCACTGCCCAGTAGGAGGTGTCATATACCATATGAAATAAGTGTATGTGTTTTGTCTTGTCTTGGACTTTGGCCTTAGTTCTTGAAGTACAGTGACCATTTAATAGACCCAATATAGATGGTGGTATATGGCTAAGTAGTTTGCTCAATTTGTAATCGTGATAGGACTGATTTGTTAAAAAGATTGCCTTTTATAATTATATTGACATTTTTAAACATCAGTTTATGACTCAGCACTATTCTCCAAATGGCCCTGCAGTGTTCCATTGGTAGTTTGGCAAAATGTCAAGCGCTGCTGTGCAGCCCAAGAAATGTTCAGCCATATAAAAAAAAGACTTGGTGAAAAGCCACACAGCATACATTTTTATGCAGTGGGCACAAATATGAGCTGTGCCCTGTGCCGTAGCACTTGTTGATAGAGGGTTATCCACCACAAGTGCCTGAAATCCCTCAATTGGCATACTTTTTTTCCCTCATTGGCAAATACAGACAATTGAGACAATAGAGAGGTGCCTGACTGTGCTTGAGGGGCTAAGGGGTGCTAGCCTGGCTAGTTGTCTTGACCCTTGGGGAATATTAGTACGCTACTTGCTTCTTATGGTTGCTGTTCTTAAACCATGATTTAATATTTGACCACAACAACAGTAACAGTAATACATCCCACTACACTACCAATATCATACACCTGCTGTTCAAAGGTACATGACTGCAGTGTAACAGCCCTGGGCAACACAATAAGCTCTAGCATTGTTTAGCAAAGGTGTTTTTTTTTAACTGTCTGCACACCAGAGAGCAGTTCTTATTCGACAATTAAATGCAGGGAAATGACATGGTGAATGTTTCTTCTCAACTGAAACAGTACCTTGTGTTTGAGCTCCATCTGTTCCAGCTCTTCCCGTTGGTGTCTCAGGCCCACCATGAGTTCGCTGATCTCCTCCTTCATCTCGTCCCGCTCTCGTAGTAGCTCCACCTTTTCTCGCTCTTGCTTCTCCCTCACCTGCTCCTTCTCCTTCTCGTTGGTCTCCAGGGTGAACTTCAGTTGCTTTAGCTCCTTCTGGCATTCCTCCAGGTCGCCCTGTTGAGTTAAATAAATGTGGTACTATGGAAAATGGATCTCTCCAATAGATGTTGTATTGGAGTAATGAAAGTTCTTAGCCAATACTGTGCGACTTGTATTTGAAATCCAATACATATATAAACTAATACAATATAAAGATTTTTATTTAAATCCTGAACACGTATTGTAACACTACATAGAAGATTCTGGTATCTCTTATGGCACCAAAATGGCATACTTTGTACAATGACAAATTTCTTTTGGTTAAAACCACTGGAGAAGAAGCAGTGTTGTAGGGCCGACCTGCAGGATCTGAGCTTTAGGCACCACCATCAGAAGGTCCTCCCCTGCCCCCTCTTCTCCACCCCTCTCATTTTCTAGGGTAACCAGCTCATCCAGGGCTCCAGGGGTGGAGAACAGGAAGGGTGAGCTGATGCCACACACCTCCCCCATGGCATCCACGTACACAAACTGGTACATGTCTGCACCAGGGTTGGGGAGGTAGAGAGCTGCAGTAAAAGAGGAACATAAGAATAAAGGGGGGGGGGTGCAGATTGCACAGAGACAATATGCATGGATTCAATATATAAGCTCATGCTGTACCAAACAAATGGCGATGTTGGAATATATATGAATACAATTAAATGTAACGGCTTAGTTGCCCGGTGGTGGCACAGTGCCACGTGTTCTACACCATTCTCTCACGGTGTTGAAAACTTACTCTGAAATTGGACACAGCAGTCAGTATCACGCCTTTCAATATAGCCCTCCGGCACCAAGGCCCACACATAAGTGTAGTACTCTTTCACTGTGGACCAGCCTACCTGTGAACCACCAGCATACATCTCACTCAGCTGATATCTAATATGTACACTGTGTAAATCCTATGCAACCTCATTTGTTATTATATGTTTGATATGTATGTATATCTTAACTGGACTTGAATCAGGGCTGTGTTACCTTGAAAAGTCCGACCCAGTCATGGTTGGCCCATGTGTGATCGCTGGTCAGCTTGTAGTGGCATTCAACTCGAGTCTGGGGGAAGTAGCTCCTTCCCACATTCCGGAAGTGCACTTTCCGAATGTTGTCCATGTTACCTTTACGGAAGACATTTACTATGGTCATTTTTATTATTTTTTTTAAATGGGATTAAAAACAAGTAAGCACAAGACCAGCTGCTTTCCCACTGTTACTATACTCTCCTGAAATGCTGATTGAAGTTTGGTCATCCCCACTCCGGCCATTCACTCACTTTCCAACACAGTATAGACATCTATCACTATTACTTTACACATGATCCCTATACTTTCTCTTGAATACTGTGGTCTCTATTGTAGAATGTGTATGTCAATATTTAGGGTAGAGTACAGTATGTGAGTTTTTCTATTTGTACATGTTTTAACTTGAATGTATAGAGTTGTTCTAAGGATAACAGAGAGATGTTGTTGGTTTATCTCTAGAAATAAACATAATAAACATAGACATAAAAATATAGACATAAAAAACAACATTTGGCACATGCTAAATATATCTGTATTGTCACAAGCCCATAATTTGCCATTGGCTTCATCAGTTGGTTTGGGACTATTTATATTTGTAACTGTTCTAGATTTAGGTCATTGCTTGTCATGTCCTGTACCGTCGTGCTAAAATTAGACCAGTTCAAAAGAACTCAAAGCCTGAGGAGCCGGATGAGAACATGGGTATTTGGTTTCAAAGTGTTGTGAAATAAATTTGTTGATGGTGTGGAGCAAAGGAACTCGACGACATATTTTGCCGATGCAGAAGTCATTAAATTCCGCTAAATATGTAACCTGAAGCGACTCACTCGCCCCGTTTGTACGACACCCCTAGTGTGTCGTGTTGTCGGGTCACAGGGTGGATGCAATAAATAGGCCAGGTAGGCTACTAAGAATAGGGCCAAAACATTGCTATATCTGCGTCAGGCAGCGCATTTGGTAAACACTATTGCGATAGAACTGTCACTTAATCCCTGTCACGGGGACAACTACAGTCATCTACGAAGGTGTCCTCGAAAAACTAAGGGAAAGGTGCCGAAGAGTAGCCTACCTATGGAATATTTCCAAGCAGTTAATTTATAATACAGGACAAATGCAAAATGCGTTCTAATCAGATATCACAAAAAATACTGCTTATTTGTGTAGGCTAGCCTAATTTAAAAATTCGCATATAGCCTAGCCTACCTAACACATAGCCTAACCATTTTTGCACTATTGTTTTTTGTTTATTTGTTTTTTATCTTTTGTTTTTGTTTGTCACCTCTACGAGATGCTGTAGGTCTAATCCATACTTCCTTAATAATAATAAAAAAAGAATTCCAGTGTTCTTTGATTAAAGCCCTCGTGTAGGCTACATATTCTTGTTTTCAAATGAGCTATAAACTCTATCCGTATTTTGATCCCAATTGTGAATTTGTGAAATGTATACATCGCACAGTAAGGCGAAGCACAGGCCAGCATGGAGTGGACTGCCTTAGGTGCCGTGCTCAAGGGCACTAAAGTTATCCACTGGTCAAGGATCGAACTGGCAACCCTTCGTTTTCAAGATCGAAACTTGTTACTTTCTACATATGAGTAGTCGAAGCATCAGGTTATTCCACAGTGACGGAATAAAGATACATTAAGTAAACCCTTTTTCTGAATGAAATAATTGGCACGGATAAATATCCTATTTATTCTGGTTATGTTATTATTAAAGTTGCAATTAATGTACTCACCTATGTACAAAAATCAAAAAGTTGAAAACTTGATTGACCAGACGTAGCTCAACCTCTTTGTCCGAGATGCACTTGAAAAGTTATGATGTCTGGTGAGCTCGTGCAGCTGTTTCATTACCAACAATAACAAACGCACATGGATGCTATGACGACACATGGATTCTGTGGAACCATGGGTAATGCAGTCCAGCTACTAGGTCTCACTAAAGGGAACTAACTCTGTTGGCCCACACGGTGTTTTCTTGGTTGCTGTAGGATGGCATGGATTCTGTACAGCAGCGGTATTCGTGCATGTTGTTTTGTTTTTGGTTTGGGTTTTGGTTTCAGTCGATCTGCCTCAAAGGCTTGGGCCTGTGTACGCTGCACTCTGAGCGCTCCCCACCCCTCCTTTTATTCCTGGATACCTGCCCAGGACTTCTTGGGTGATAAATTGCGCAGCAAATGCGTGGAAGTGACACTGTGAAACTAGTTCCCAATCATTAAAGTTGTCTAGCTCCTAGTAAACAGTATCAAGTCTCTGCTGACTCATTGAAACTGAAGATACTGCGCTACTTGGCTTAAAGAATGTGATTGAGTCACGCTGTGGCACAGTAGCCCACTATAAATATGCATTGCCATTGTGAAACGTCAGGTAGTGACCAGTGCGTCGTTTGACGTCTTATCATAGGGAGCTGGTTTGAATTCTTGACGAGTTATTTTCCTCCAAATTGTATGGTGATGCGTATATATATATTTTTTTATTATTTATTTATTTATTCATCGAAGAGAACGCTAGATGGCAGTATATTTCAGTGCATAATCAACTAAAAGGCCCATCATCTCACTGGAAATATGCGCAGTGTATACAGAAAGGCTTTTTGACGCAGGCAACTAGTCTTTCAGATTGACCATTACATCCTTAGTGTAAAACGCTAGAAACTGATTGAAATTAATATTGTGTCTGTGATCTTGGGTCGACATATAGTCTGTAGATAGATCTGTATTGGCCTAAAGGAAAATGAGCAATAGGTCCATAAAAAGATGCCTTTTGAAAAGGAGCTTAAGAAGTTGTCCATGCTCCTAGCTTAGGCCTAGGCCCTACTTGTAGGCAAGATGTTTACACTGATGTAACAGCTGAAGAATAACTATGACAGAAGTATTATAGAAGTATAATATTTGTATTAAACATTACATTAAACATTAAAAGTGTTAAGCATTAGACTTTGTAAATGTCTCATGTAGGGTTAATCAGAATTTACAGTCATCATACAGATTTAGTTAATTTATCAATTATTTGTTTATTTTAAGGGGATTGTAATAATCCACTTGTTAGTATGGTTCCTCAAAACAGTGTCAGCCATTTTGTTTCTGTTTTTTTTTTTTTTATATATATACAGATCAGTGCATTGATCCCCCAGACAATAAATTGCTGCTCCTATATACACCTTTTTTAATTGAGGCACAGAGAATTGTGTTTTTTCCCCAAATGGCTCCTGGTGAAGATTTTGTCGCCAGCTCCATTTCAAAGTCAGTTACTGTCATGGTCGGAGCCACTGAGGTTTCCCCATGTCGTGACAGCCTGAAGTGTCTGGTTTCCCTAGTGTTTGTTTGACATGTGGCAGTGGAGGAGGGGGCATCTCTACTAGCACCACCGACAGAACCCCCACCCCCAGCCTCCTCCTCTTCTACTTGCCTTCAAGCCTGACTGTCCCTGGCCATTATATGAGCTGGCTACCATGGGCTGGTAATTTTATGCAGGCAGTGGGCGAGGCAGCCCAATAAAAGGCTTCTGAAGTGGTTTTAACGGGGCAAGCATGTGCTGAGAGAGGAGTGCAGTGGGGGAGGAAAAGAGAGGCCTGTGGCAGGGAAACGAAGGATAGCAAGTGTGGAAGAAAAATAGTATTTTATTTTGTTTTGTTTTTTTGTAAAGAGAATGCCAATACAAATTTCATGTTTTTTTTTTTTAAGGAAGACACTCAAGTCAAGCAAATATGTATGTTGAAACAATGGCAGCAGACAGGTTTATTTTTGCGACGTTAACATGCTCTTGTCGTACAGATAAATTGGCATTCATGATTACTGGAGTGGACAGCTGCAGGATGTTAGGGGAAATGAACAGCCCCATGTTAGACAGTAAAATTCCATCTTGCTGCATGCGTATAGCTGTCAGTAATACTTGAGGGAGGTATGGAGCTTTGGGAGATGGGAATGTTGGTGTGTGTGTGTGTGTGGGTGTCAGATGGGATGGGTATAAAAATGAGGGTGATCTTGTGACTGATACCTTGGTGCTTGGTAGAATGAGGGTGTCCTTAGGGTGCTTCTGTTCTCTTTATATCTCCTCTCTTCTTCTAATCCTTTATTATCTATCTTTTCCATTTTTCTTTTTCTTTTTTGCCCTTTCTCTTTGTCATTTCCCCTTTTCTTTCTGTTGTTTCATCTGCTTATTGCACTCCACCCGCTCAAGCAGTTCAATACCTTTTCCTTTTTATTTTTGCTTTGAGAAATCAATACAGGAGAAGTGCAATTCTCCGCCTCTGTTTCCCCACACAAATGCGCTCACAGCGCCCAAGGATTTCCACTCTCCCCAGTCCAGCAGTCACTGCCAGAACCTGCCCCACCCTCCCCTCCCAAGGCTCCCAAATGAAAGAATGAGTGCTTCACCCCCAATGTTTGATGAAGCACTTTTCTCCATTGGCTCCAACACCACCACACCCTCACCACCACCAGCATCTCCTTGGTGCTTGGTGCTTAGAGTTTCCAAAAAAATGGATAAACAGGTGACGCTAGTGAATTTAATAGCCAGTCTATGGGACACTGCTTTATCACTCGCCTCATTTTAAATTAGCAGAGGTAATCACACAAACACACACACACCGCCTCCCCAACACCACAAGCACCAGATGGAGGAAGGTGTCACAGCAGAATGTAGATCCTTATGCTACCTGACATTAGTATTAAGATTCTCTAAACCCGTTGACTGCTGCTGCCACAGCCCTTTTGGGAGGGATTTAGGCAATTAGTTTAGCCTTTATGGGTCTCTCGGCTGAGGTGTCCATGCCTGATTCCAAGTGGAAATGTCAGAGTAATCGTAATGGAGGCCTTGGTACACCCACAAAGAGGTCAAGGGAATAAAGTGTGTGTGTGTGTGGTGTTTATATACCTAGTTCGATAAGCAACTCTGTGTGTGTGAGTGTGTGTGTGTGTGCATGCTAACAGATTCGCTCAGCATTTGCTCAGAAGTGCTGGTGTACAACATACATGCCATAGTTGGGCAGAAAGGGGCGGTGGCCCACTGAGGTGCATGATGGGAAATAGGCATGTAAAACCAGAAGGGGAAATAAGTCAGCATGGCATGACAAGATAAGACGGAACGATGGAGAAGGAGAGGGGGAGGGAGGAGGCGGAGGGGTTGCGTGTGGAGAGCTGGAACGTAAAAGAGCAAAATGTATGACAGCAGCGAGCTAACAGGGAGTGGCGGATGGGGGGATTGACAAAGAGGGGGAGCAAAATGATTGAAAGCATGGGGGGATAAATAGAAAATAATTGATAGAGACCACTGAGCAGAGAGGGAGCAAGTGAGAGAAAGAGTGAGGGAAAGAGAGCAAGCAAGGGAAAATGGAGTAGAGTAACCCACATTAAAACAATTGTGAGTGAATAGAGACGGAGGTTGACCTGCAGATGATAAAAAAAAAACAAAGAAAAGATGATGGAAGGATGTCAGAACAGGAGCTGAAAAAAAAAGGCATAGCAATAGCGATGGAAAGCTTGATGGAAGGGTGAATGGAGGAGAGGAGGAAACGGAAGACTATGAGAAGAGGGGGAAAGGGGGGGTGAAAGCGGGAGTGAGAGGAGGGTAGAGAGTAGTTGGATGGAGAAAGGGAGAGATGAGGGTAGTTAGTATGCAAAGCCGAGCTGCCCCATCTGCTTAGCGCAGCAGTCCCTGTCGTATAACTGTCGCCGGGCTGCGGGCTGCATAAAGAATGTTCTGGATTTGATGTAATTCCACAAAATTAATGACAGCTTTATGCTCTGCGGGCCGAGAGGGAATGATTAGTGTTTGATCGCCCATCTGATCCGCTTCTACAGCCCCAGCTTCCACTGCCCAGTTATCCTACTCACGCTTCTGGGACCCTGCTAGTCACAAGGACACCTACACAGACACTCTCTCTTTCTTTCTCTCTCTCTCTCTCTCTCTCTCACACACACATTGTCTTAAAGGTTTGTTCTTTAAAGCTGGTCTGTCACACACTAGTGTATGACACTGCCTCTGTGCTGAAGTCCGCACCAACACACGTGCACACTTACATTTCACCTAGCACACACTGGCACACATAAAGTATCTGGTTTATTGCTAGTTTCTCCACCTGCCACACACACACACACACACACACACACACACACCTCCCTTTAGACCCATTTACATACCTTTGTTCCAGTACGCAAGCTCACTCTGGTTAGAAACACAGCCCTGCCGGGACCACACCGCATCTGGCCCGAGATTGGCTCCATGTCCGTTACTCTCTGTAATGGCCCCTCTGTATTCTCCCAACCATTGACACATGACTTAAATTAGATAAGTGCTGAGTACTAGTATCATGTGATCCAATGAATCAAGATTTCATTTTGCTCATTATTTGCTTGTATTTCTTGTGGATATGTGGAGGACGGCCTATAGAAAAGATTTGAGGGGAAAGCCTGGGCCGTTGCAGTGAGTTTGCATCAGATTTTTTATTAGTGTTATTATTCTTCATGCTCTTGGCCTAAACATGCATGGAGTAGCTCTCGTGGGGACCTCGGAACGTCAACAGAAAATGGAATTCCAATCCGATGCATGTGGGGGATCAATCCCAGCATTCATCTTCAGAATTCCTTTCAGGCCTCTTAAAAAGCAGGCGAAGAAGAAGTGGGGGTAGAAAACAAACAGAGACGTTCACAAGTCATTTTTTTCAAGTCAAGTCTCAAGTCTTTATGGTAACTTAATTACTGCAATATTTGTTATACCTATTGCATTTAAGCAGTATCATCCAGTGTCCAGCTATTTTGTTTACATTGCGTTTGTCTCTGTAAAAGGCAACATATGATGTTTAGACTACTGAAGCAGGCTAATATTAGGCTTAGACTAATGCATTGGAATATGACTGTAGTATTCTTGTGTTAGACATTAGGAAAGATTTTTTTCTTAACTGGCAAACATATAGGCATCTGCACAATGTTTTAGGATGATTAATCCAAATCATTAATTGATGTGTAAGGATAGGCTGCTGTTATGGCATCAGTGACAACAGCAGTTCTAATTTCACGTTAGGCGCCACAGTCTGGGGCTACTACTAGTCTACCGTTGCAGCAGTTTATATTGACGGTAATGTTGAAAGGGGAGCGATAAAACTATAATCGGCATACAGTCTGTAGCCTACAGTTGGGGTCATTTAGTGGGGGTGTAGTTGAATTGGTTTTCCAGCGGTAGCGTTACCTTCAAGCTAAATCCCCCCTCCATCTCAACACGATTTACTGACCAATCCTTGTGCGTCTTGCGGTGCCTGATGAAATTCGAAGTTGTTGAGCCAGCATGATTTATCTTTGGGCCACAGTTCTTGCAAGTGTCCGTGCGCTTCTTTAAAGTTTGCGTTAAATTCTTAAAACAAATGCCATCATGATACAACTTGAGCAGCTCCAGTTAAATCTGGCGCCGCAATGCAGTCAATGCCAGTGTTTAGTGAAATCTGTGGCTGGCTGCACGCATGCGTTATGAAGAGGGAAACGGCAATTTTGCCGTAACGCTAGACAACACCAGGAAACCGAATTATGAATTAAATTATGAAATAAATTAAATTATGCTACTAAATGAACATTGTTCACGACTCTCGAGTCACACCATCGAAGTCCAAGTCAAGTCTCGAGTCTTTGAGGGCAAGTCTCAAGTCAAAAGTCTTTGTTTGTGCGACTTAAGTGCGACTCGAGTCCAAGTCTCAGACTCGAGTCCCCATCTCTGGAAAACAGCAGCCATCACACACACAAACACACCACAGTACACCACCTTTGCCACCCCTCCTCCAGTCTCCAACACTCACACACACACGCACACACACACCCATACAGCTTTTTACGAGCAAGCAGAGCATTCCTTCCTTCCCCTGCACCACCTGATTCCAAAGCATGGCTGGCGTGAACACAGCCCATTCTCTCTGTGTGTGCCTCCTGCTCCCCCTCTACCATAGCCCAGAGAGTACTCTCTGAACAACCATAACCACCACCCCACCCCAAAACCCCTGTCCCCTGTCTGTGTCTCTGCCAACCCTCACGCCAGGCTTTCATTAAAGCCATGGCTCGCATACTGGTAAGTGCATGCTGATAAAATCATGCTGTTTTGCTGTCCAAATGACTCACTCTTGTCTAATGAAGAGCAACATCCTGCAACACAAATCGGGATTGTTTGTGTCTTAATTGGCCGCCATGGATGCCCACTTGTTTTTGGAAGTGTGGAGATGAAATGAAAATTGGATTTGACTAATGTAGGTCTGAAGTTTTTTGTGCTTTGGAGAAAACTTCAGTCCTTAATTGTCTTGTTGTTCTGTGAGTGTGTACACTGTGTGCACATGCATTTGTGTTTGCACGCGAATGCTTCCCACCCCTGTAGAACCATCAGGAGTAATCCTAAACCATCTGTCATAACCTTTGTACCAGCTCTTCAGGTGTTCACTAAATTACTCTTTGTGGCCATGGCTTGACTGAGCTTGTCTGTGCCTTTCACTTACCTTCACCTTAACATAGCTCCTCTGTTGACTCAGTTTGTAGTTATAGGGTCAGGTCCTCAATTGTGTGGTCTGGCCATGATTTACCGTCTGTAATCACCATGTTTCACTGTGATGACCGCTTAAGCATTACATTCCACTTGTAGACCCCCCCCCCTTCAGATGGCTGTGGTGTTGGAGTCAGTGATAAATTTTCCTTTGGAGTTGCTTAACTCCCTCTCCAACTGCCTCCAGGACCATTTTGAAGGTGTGTTGCTCTGGAGTGATTGCCATTAGGACAATTACTGTCAGCTATGTCCGCACTTGGTGGGTTGACGGCGACACAGCGCCATTATCGGCAGGTTAAAGCGCGCTGTCAGGAGGGCCTCCTGGCTGTCAGATCCTCATTGGCGAGGTCCCGACGAACGGTGGCGTAATGGTGTTTGTATTGACATTTTTAGCAGCCCGGCAGAAGCCTCAGCGCTGTCCTGGTTGAGGGGAGATTTACGAGAAGCTGTTCTGGGACGATAGTGGTGATGGGGTGGGTAGAGGGGGTGTCTGGGAGCGGGGAGAAAGTGTCAAAGGCAGCCATTTTCAGAGTCTGTCTAAAGGCGTGCTCTCTGGGTGGGGAGAAAGAGGAAGGGTGGGGCCGAGATGGGCTGAAGGAGAAACGGACGGACTGGATGATAGAGGAGATGAACGCATACTGACAAGGGGAAGAGGCATAGGTAACTAGATTTGCAAAGACAACAGAAGAGCATGGAGGAGACTTGAGTGTATTGTATGCTAACAATTTTTTGCAAGTTTTTGAGGTAAGAAAGGAAGTGAGCAACATGGCTTAGCAGTGGAGGGTATGGGGTGGCCTCCCCCCTACTCCCCCATTCTTCACTTTAATTCTTCTGTTATTGGACAAAGAGATACATCAACATAGAGAGAAATACATCAATGAGACATTTCATGAGACACAGAAATTGCACAGGCCCCCCCCCCCCCACCCACACACACACCTGAGACACAGCCTGGCAGCAGCAAGCGGCAATCAGTAGAGTGGAGTGGAATGACATGAATGTGAAACTGTCTGTCTGATTTCTCCCAGATCCAACCCATTACTCCACTGTGTGGCTTTTACGGGCCTCTCCACTTTGGATGTGCTCATGCACAGAGCTGAGCAGAGCAGTGTGCTGGGATGATGAGTGGTCTGTGTGCCGGGATGGGGGAGTTGGGGTGGTGGGAATTTAACATCCTGTGGTCGACGTTTAATTCACAGCCACAGTCCGCAGGCAAGCCCTTGACTTCAGAGCACATTTTACCTGTCCATCTCCACACACACATACACACACAACACTACCTCAACCACTGTGTCCTCATATTGCCTTTGCACGATGGGGAATGGGGCCTTTGCTGAGCCAATGGTCCAGCTGTGATATGCAGTTCAAGTGCTGGTGACCAGGTTAGTAGAGCATGATATTGTATAGTGCAGAATAATACAGGAGGGACAGATGATGTGGTCAGATGGAGCCTGCTTCTTCTACTCCATGGTGTGTGTGTGTGTAGGTGTGTGTTTTGCAACACAACCAGCCCTGGATGAACAGCTTCCATATTCATTTGGTCAGATGTGTGCTGCCTTAACCACTGTGTTGTGCGACATTGTGTCACACTGTATTTAAAAGAATAAGAGATTCCCATGAGGCAATTGCATTCAGCAGCTGCTGAGTTCTGAAAGACATTTATAAGTACATTAGACTGCTTGTCAGCTGGTTTCCCTTTCATCCATCAGACCATCTGACTTCATCAAGGTTTTGCCAGAGCAAATCCAATTACTTACAGGTTGTCACTCATTTTTTCCACAGGATCTGTAAGTGATTCAGTGAATTTCGATCTGGCAGCTTCTCTTTTTTTTTGTCTTGGCCTGAGTGTGCGTGCATATGCTTGTGTTTATATGTGTGTGTGTGTGCGCGTCCTTGCACATGCTCTGTTCTTGATTGTGGCGCTCTGATCCTTTTTACTGCCCCCTCGCAGGGCGTCTCCCCTCTTTGCTGGTGACCTTTGCAGTTGACCTTTCCCAGTGTCGCGACCTCTGACGGCCTAAATTAAATCCCAGTGTGAGCGGCCTCTTCTCACACGTCTCCTCTAACAAGTCTTTGGGGGTCCACTTTGAAAATGGAAAAGGACAAACACTACAAAAACAAAATGGAGTATTGGATGATGGGGTAGTGGAAAATGAGGGAGAAAGGAGGGGCTGGGTATTACACCAAGCAAGAGAAGTTGGTTTGGTGAGCAAAAATAAAACAGAGGCCCAGAACTAGGTTGAGCATGCCAAGAAATCCCATCATCCCTGCACACGCAAAGGGACACGTGAATGTGAGGACGTAGTGTTCTACCAATGAAGAGGGGGAGAGAAAGATCTGGAAAAAGTGGTGGAGGAAGAGGAGGGAGAGGGAGACGAAGGCTGCTGCCCGTTTGACTTGGATATGAGCGCATCCACACTACCCACAGTGCCACTGATTTATAGAGGGGGGGAGGCGCAGGTAGCACAGAATAGCTGTTTGATTGCATCGTTTTCCCCAGATAGGGATTTATCTCTGATTGAAAATCCAGGCTCTAGTCTTTTCCCCATGGTTCTCTTGCTCTCTCTCACTCTCCACCAGTCCCTCCCATCTTTTCTTCCTTTTTTCTCTCTCATTTTCCCTCTTTGCCTGCTGTGAGCGCTGAAGTGCATATAATTGTCCTTCATAATTACTAACTATGGCGTATTTATTATGATCTTCTGTCTTCCAGTTATGCCAAACATGATGCAACAGGAAGATGAGAGAAGGAAAGTCCCTGTTGTTCATACTTCAGTAGTGCAGAAATGGTTGTTTGTACAAATAAGACACCAACACTCTGTGTGTCTTTGTAAGCAGACAGATAGCAGGTGCTGTTGAATGCTGATTTCATTTCTGTAAATATGTGGGTTATGGTACAAGCTAAGATGCTGTTTCAAAATTTAAAGTCAGGGTGAGGACGTATAAAGAATATTTTGATTAGACACACAAGGCTAGGAATGTTTATTGGCCAATTGTACATTTAATGCACAGAGCCAATTCAGTGTGCTGTACTTCAATAAAAATATATAATAATAAATCAAATATATAATAAAAATAATAATTAAAGCAAATAAACACCCAATCACAGACATTTTGTAAGACTTAAAAATGCATCTGCCTCTCTTTCTTTCTGTGAGGCAAGGAGAATTTCATGTTAATGTGTCGATCTCGTGAAAGAGGTTCCATGATTTCTGCCGTTATCAGTTTGTTGATTGTAAAGCTCTGGCCTCTATCTCTTCCACTATTGTCTCTCGTCCTCTGGAAGATATTAGCACCAGGCTTTACTGCTGGAGAAGACCACAGGGGTCATCATGGACAAGGACCACACATTCTTTCTCCAGCATTCCCTCTTTTAAGCTGCCCCCTGTAAAATTCACGTTGTCATACCGGGGCGTGAAAAAAAAAAAGTGGAGCAAGGGAAGAAGGAAATCCTCTTCTTTTTGGCTTAAACGCAGGAAAATCTGACTGTGTGTTTGTTGTGTTTTACAGTAAAGACAGCTGTCAGTTGTCAACACAAAGACTTAAAGCATACATTTTAGGGCAGACTAATGCAAGGCACACAATTTTTGGAGTACATATGCTCGGTACGCTCCACTCCATTCTAACTCTGCCTGTTTTGCCTTCTCTGCCTTCCATCGCCCCTCTTTCTTTCTTTCTTTCTTTCTTTCTGTCTCTCTCTCATTCTCTCTCTTTCTTCCCCCATCTCCTATTTTCCTCCTCTCTGCTGCCCCATCTTTTGCTTTAACCCTTGTCTGAGAAATAAGCAGTTTTAGTGAGTGTGAGTTGTAAAGGGCCAGGCCGGCAGATAGGTGGTAAATCTGGCCATAAAAACGCCAGGCTGTCAGAGCGCTCGTCAGCCATCAGTCGGCCTGCGCTGCCTTCTGATGAAGGGGAAATAGGTGATAAAAAAGCAGCATTTTAGGGAAATTATGCCCAGCCTTCCATTTGCAAAGTACTGCAGTCGCATGGCAGCAGAATCCTAATGATGGAGCTGGTGCAGAGTGAGGGAGGGGGTGAATGAAAGAGAAGAGGGAGAGCTGTTAGTGTGAGAGAGTGAGCGAAGAGGAGGAGAAGGTGAGCGCATCTGAAAGGTGTTAAAAAAAATGCGAAAAAGTGTAGCTTGAACTTGATGGAGAAACAGAGAATGATTGAGAGACAGTGAGAAAAGGGGAGAGAAGGAGAAGAGACTTAGGATGGAAAGAAGGTTGGTGGTAGTCAGAGAACAAGTAAGAAAGAATAAGTGGGGTACTATGGGATTGGGGGGGGGGGGGGCACTGCAGTGTTTTTGTGAGCAGCAAGTGCAATCCCTCATGTTTGTCTTTTCCTGTAAATGAGAGGAGCAGCTCAGGAAAATCCATGGCCACAGTAGCTGCGCTATGCTATCTCTTAGGAATAACAAGGTAGTAACTCACTTACTGTCACCCTGCAAGTTCCGCTGCATGACAATCAGCACTAGTGTTTGTGGTTAGGCATCACGTTCCTCAACCAAGTGACTCACTGATGTCATTCGTCTATGATGTCAGTTCATTATGATGTCACTTGGTATGTTAGAATGCCCCCCTTTTTTCTGCAGTGGGAAGGGAAAGGGGGAAATGGAAATGATGGATAATGGAAAAGTTTTGTGAAAACCTTGAGTTTTAGAGTTTTAGTTCAGCTTTTGATTAACAGGCTTTGGCCTTTTCTGTCAGGGACTGAAAGGAAGAGAAAGCCAGTGAAGCAATGACAGACAGAGACGGAAAGAGGTGGGGCGCAGGCTGCACAAAACGGCCGTTAAGCTGAGAGAGAGAGGGTGAGAGCGAGAGAGCAGCGAGCCGTATCTCCCCCTGCTCCGCACCATGGTGATGGATGCAGCCATCGTCTGACCTGTGACTCCCCATCTTAATTGGACGTTGTTCCTTAATTAATTTTAATCGGCTCTTCGCCTCTGGCCTCATGCCAGAGATCGTCCTTTGAGTGATGTAATGTGAGCTATTTAAGTGTGTCCGTGTATATTCCTGTGTGTGTGTGTGTGTGTGTGTGTGTGTGTGTGTGTGTGTTTAAAGGAGGCTGATGAGGTAAAAAGGGAATGAGAAGAGCCATATCAATGATGCCCATCTGGCACACAGGATCAAGCAAAGAGCAGATCAACTATCAGAACCTGCAGATGAGGTTGTGGAGAGTTCACACATAACATGCCACAAAATCATGTTTAGCTTTAATGAGAGTCCACAAAGGAGCTTTTTACTGGTATTGGCATATAACAAAAAAAAATCGACAAGCATATATTTAAGCCATCAAACTGTTATGCTTTGAATTTCCACCCCAGAGCTGCATAATCATGACAAAGAATGTGCATATAAAATCTTTGTTGCGGTATGTGGAAGTAGGTTATGGCCCTATAGTAATTAGTCAGTAAGTCAGTATGTGAATCCCTATAGTTGCCTTGTGCTGCTGCACTTGCTAAATGATGAATAAATGAACATTTCTGAGCCCCTTATTGTTGTCCAAATGCTATTCAAACTGAAAATGAGGGGCACTCTACTTCCAACAGTCGTCTTGGTAACTCGAACATAGAAATCGATTAGATTGATTGTTGTAAGGGGAAGAACCATGACCACTGGCACTCTGCTCCTGCTTAGACTGTGCTGATCCAGGGGAACAATGCTGCCACCTACAGACCTTTTATAATAACATGCAACAATTCTAAATCAAAGGAGAACCTTAATGTGTGTGCCTTAATATAAAGTTGTAGATTTAGATGGCCAATAGGCACACCTGTATGATTTTGTGTAGCCTAAATTGTGTTTTGTTGTTTGGTTTGGTTTTGTGTGAGTGTGGAAGTCTGTGTTCAAAAGTGAAATGAATGAAGTAGAAGTATTTTCTTTTCTTAGAAATGACATTTTGACTTTTCACTAGTTAGCCAGATTTTTTTTGTATTCTGTATACTGGTACTAGGTGTATTTCAAGTGAAAAAGCGATACTCCATTTTTTTCACCTGGAAAATTTTTCAGTGCAGGTCATTGCTGTAGCTATGTGAATGTCTTAATATTTTAAGGGCAGTAGTTTTACAGTTCACAAAAACAGCCCAATCCAAAAAATGCTGACTGTGTATGCTTGTATGTTTGTTTGTTTCTGTCCATTTTTGCATTCTTTTGTCTCTCTCTCTTCTCTCTGAATTCCTTCTAACCCATTTCTAAGATCTCCAAGATTTTTTTTAATTTGGATTCTTTAAACTTTGTTATCTAGTTGGGTGTTTTTGGTGTAAAATTGTGATTAGTTCAATTTTATTAATCCAAACTCACGCCCAATTCGCATCTGTTGCACATTATATCATCGCACCACACTGATGTCTGTTTATTTAACTAGCATGTTTTACATCACAAAAAAAGATTATAAAAGGAAATGTGTCAATGACGCACTAACTACGACTCTCGTTTTATTTTAGTGGCCTTGCAGTAGTTGTTGCCATTGTTGCTGCACCAGTAGTCTAGATGTTTTAACTCTAGTCGCAGTGTAGCCTCCACCACCGCGCTTTAGTGTAGCAGTTATCTTATATGGCCACCGCAGCCCTTTTCTCCCCGTCTTCCTCCTGAGACCCGCAAATGCATATAAAACCCAGTAGGAAAGAGAGAAGCTGCAGGAGCAAGCAGAGCGGAATGGAGCTGAGCAGGGCAAAGTAAAGCAAGCAGTGTAGCTTCAGCCAGGCTCTCCTGCAGGGCTGCAGGGTTAGAAAAAGCCCACAGGCACGCAGGCGGACAGCTAGGCCGTAAAATGGGTGCTTTGTGGCAGAGGCAGTTGCTGAGGTTTTTTTTTTGCAGCTGAGTGGCTAGGTGGGGGATTTAGGCTTGTACAAGTCAACAAGGTGTGTGTTTGAGACTTCGCCGTGAAAATAAATACATAGGCTATGCAGTTGTGTTATGTAGCATTCACTGTGTGTGTGTTTGTGTGTCTCTCACAGAAAGGGGAATTCATTCATCATAATCCTAAAATTGCACCCTGCAAGTATCATTGCGGCTGTGAAACATCAATACAGTTGTTTTTGATCAGGGGGTTAAGATGCACATTTACGTGTGTTTACGCGCGCGATGTGTGTGTTCTGTAAATGTTTTCTTCATGCTTACTGACAGTCGTCACCACTTCAGCCAGCCCCTACCTCTCTCCTGGATCCCTGCTTTTGCTGCCAAGTCCAAATCACCAGCCTTTTGTTGCTCATTCATATTTAATAAATGTAATTAGAGTCCCTTCCTTCCCTTTCTTGGCTTGTTTTGCTTGGTGTCGGTCTTTAGCATACTCATTGTGTGTTCTGCCCTCTGCCAGTTGTGTGTTGTTTGGCTTTTGGGGGAAGGGGACAGCTTTTATGAATGGACAGCAGTACACACACAGAGAGAGAGAGAGAGAGAGAGAGAGGAAGAACGAAGGGGGTTGTTGGTTAGAAACACAGTTTGGCAGTACCATGCAAGGCCTCCAAGGGGCAGTGGTCATCCCCTTGAAAACCATCACCACACAAAGAAGGTGTTTCTGCAGACAACCAGATACAGATGGGCAGCTAGAAGGGGGAAGAGCCCAGAAACAATGCTGACTTGTGCATTTAGTGCCATGTGCGAAGAGGAAGAAAAGCCATCAATTTGATTTTAATAAACTTCTACAGAAAGAGAGAGGGCAAACAGTGCTAGTCATTTAGTTTGTGGCTAGTTGGTTGTTTGACTGCAGAAATGACTGGATTTGGGATCTAAATAGTGAGGCAGGCGTCACAACTGTAGTATCCAGTTCCAGTATCTGACAGCGCTCTCTGTTTTCCCCTTCCCTCCAGTTGACAGATGATTCTCATTCCAGGGTCACTTCAGAGAATTCCTAGTTAATGGTGGCATTAATATTTTATTCCCATTAAGTAACTCATGTCAACTCTTTGTCATTTTTATGCTTTAATTTTTATTCACAGTCATCCTTTAGTGTCCGTTGTAATTTTCTTTTATCCCCTCCCCCCTCATCTTTTTTTGCCGCTGGCATTGACTGTGCCTGTCTGCAAGATGGAGATTATGTTCCTCTGCCTGCATTGACCAGCCTTTTGGTTTGTACATGTTTCTCTCTCTTTCAGCCTGTCTTTCTCCCTCCCTTTCTCTCTCTCCCTCTCTGTCTTTCTCTCTGTTTCTGTCTGACTCAACCCCCCTCCTCCTTTCTGTACCGTCGTAAAAGGCTCCTTTTTTGAACCAGTGTGTAAAAAGAACACCTGCATGTCGATACACACACACTCACACACACACACACACTCACACACACTGAGCTGTGGTGAAATGTCATTGGCATATTTATGACGTTGTGGTTCTGTGAGGCCCACACACAGATACACACACAGTCACATACAGACAGACAGACACAAACACAGACAGACACACACACACACGCACGTTAAGGGTGGGTTTCCTAATCCTGCAGAGTGACTAACCCTTTGCAGATTTATGCCCTTTCCTCACAGTCATTACTTTTGACGCATTCTAGAAGGATGACCAACAAAGTAATCAAGCAAACTACTTATGACAAGAATCACGCTTCTTGGGCAATTGAAGAACAAACAGCCCTCGACAAGTGAAATCTGTAGCATTCATTTAATTAGGCACAGTAGCAGTGTTTAAAAAAATAAGACCAAATACATCAGTTTAAAAAAATAAAGATTTTTTTTTTTTTTTTGTTGAAGTGGGTATGTCATGTTTTGCAGGCTGCACTGTTGCACAGGGCATTTGTGTGACGCAAACAATGAGTAACACTGGTCTCAATGTTTGTGAAATGTGACATGGGGGTTGCCTTCAGGCCCCAAGGCCTTTTCGGCTAGCTGTCAGCAAGGGGAAAGATTTCCAGAGATTTCCCATCCGAACGAGTCCAGTCCCCACAGATCAGCAGTGATTTACAGTGCGCCGGGACATCTGCAAAGCCTTTCCACGTCGCTCTGTCTCTCTCCTTCTCTCCCTCCCCCTCCCTCCCTTTCTCTCTCTCTCTCTCTCTCTCTCTCTCTTTCTTTCTCTCTCTGTTTCCCCCCGCCTGTCTGTCTCGTCCCTCTTGCTCTCTCTCCCTTCTTTAAGCTTTGCTCCCCCCCCACTCTTTTTGTGCCTATGGCTGCTTGAGCCTGCCGTCAGCTCTGACCACAGACGCAGCCTCTCACTCTCCCGTCCCGTTTGTCCCTCTGCAGTGGGGCTCATGCCATCTCCTCTATGCCATTACGCACTCTTTGTCTCTCTGTCTGGCTGTTTGTCGGATCTCACTGACCGCAGACGCCTCTCTCTCTCTCTCTCTCTCTCTCTCTCTCTCTCTCTCTCTCTGGCTTCAGCATGTTTGTTCTGTTTATCTCTATCTTTCATGGTTTTGTCCTTCTCTCTCTCTGCCTCATACTTATGCTCCAAGACTAGTTATGCATGTCTTCCTCTAAAAACTCTACTGCCTCTCTAACTAAATTCTCACTCGGGTAGTTAAATCATATTTTCTTTCTGCATTAATAGGCACTGTACGTTGTTAAATGCCTGTTTTTGAAATGCAGTAACCATGTATTTGGCTGGGCTCCCCACAATGGCTTTTCCCTTTTCTGCCTCTCAGCCCCAATTGCTCCTGCATGCCTCTGTCTCACAGAGAGCTCTGTCTCTCTGTCTCCCTCCATCCTTAGTCTGGCAGTTTTTGTTGAAGGCAATTGCACACATTATTGATTAATGTATGAAAAATTAGGTGCCATTTATTGTTTCTGTCTGTTTAGGAGATATACCTGCAGTGTTTTACACCCTTACCCCCTTTATTTCTTTCTGTCTCTCTCTGTCTAACACAGTCTCATTCCTTCGTTCTTTCCCATCTTCGTCCGAGTTTTTGGCTTCCCAAGTTCATTCCTTATTTATTCTCCCTCCTGGGTTTCCACCAACTCCTCCGTCATCCCTTCTTCCCCTCCCTAGGCTTCTTCTTTTGCTTTTTTAACATCCCGCCTTCCTTCTCTCCATTGCTTCTTCTCCTTCCAGCTGGACTCGTCAATCTCTGTGACAGCTGGCAGGACTTCATCAGTATTTTGGGAGTTTGGCTGGAGTTCAGGGGCACAGCCAAGGAGAGGGATATCTGTATTTATTGATTTTTGGGCTTTCTAATGGAATCCCTCTGGGAGCTTTTAAACCTTCGGCCCAATTCATCAGGACATGGCTCCTTCTGGATGTCTGTCAGTCTCTCCTGTTGTGTGTGTGTGTGTTTGTGTGAAAAAGAGATGGAGAGAGGTGTGTGTCTTGTAGGTTTGTGATTCTTTAACATCCACCAATTTCTGCCATCTCGACTTGTTTAATTCACCATAGCTTTTACTTGACAGAGCATACAGATATTCCTGCTCAGGCATGATTATAAGGGCTAGGGTTGGCGGAGGGAAAATATTTTTGGCTTGAGTGTATGACCACTGAAACTTGGAGCAGCCTAATAAATTGTCCACCCAGAGCTGTACCAGAGCATTTCAGAATCCTCATTAATCCTGGGTACTAGGTCATTAATAAATTGTGTAGATGAGTAGTGCTATTCTAATTAGAACAGACCAAAATTGAAAATATACACCTATTACACCATGTTAAAACTCAATCCACCTTTACTAGAAAATTAAGTGGGACAAATAGAATTTCCTAATTTTCCTCAGTATTCGAACTTACCAGTTGACTTATTAGGTCACTGTTTGCATATTGTAATAAAGTAATGAGGTTCTTGAAGAAATTTCAGTTCATTCCCATGAAAGTCCTATAATGTCTGGCAACAAGGGGTTGGCGGTGTTGTAATAACCTCTGTGGAAATGCAGTGGTTTGATGTTTTTGCCAGTTTTATGGGGTTTTGGAGAATTGCTATTGATGGTATATAAGGCCCCTCTAAACTTGCTGCCGTTTGCATGCTACCTTCTCCGCAGAGAAAATGGCACCCCAGCTAAAGTTTGTTTGGATGAAATGCTCACCCTAACCAGCTCTGCCATGGCTGAGAAATAAAACAACAACAACAGTAATTAAAAAAGAAAGATCCCTTGAAGTTTATAGAGTAATTAATGTAACCCATCTAGGGCGAATAAAAGAAATACAAGCAGTCCGCTCACGGCCGATGCCCCTCTCCTTTTCGTGTTGTTGCATCACCACAAACCAAAACCAACAAAATGTTCCTAACCGGAGTAACTCCACCCATTTTGCAATAAGGTAGCCAATGTCTAAGAAGCGAGGTTCTATTTTTTTTATTTTTTTTGCTTTCACAAGCAAATACAGGTGGTAGTGACATAGCTTATGCTTATAGAACATCAACATTACATTTTATCATTAATCAAGTAGGGAGAAGTGGATAGGATAATTCTGCATGTAATTGTGATGCATTTTTTGCATTTATTTATATTTCTCTTATTTATAATATTATCACAAAAAACATCATTATAGGGTTTTATTATCTTGTCGTCTGTCAAAAATTAAGCACAATAACAGTTTTTTTTTTTTTAACAAAATGCGTGTATTTATCTTCGATTAAACCCAGCACAGAACCCTTTTCTTTAGTTTTCCCATCAAAAACAAAAGTTATTTTATCTGGTGTTAATCTAACTTAAATTGGATGCCTAAGCAGTTATAATTTTGGTTAAAAAATGATGCAGTGTCTTTTTATATCTTTTCAGACAATGTTGTTTTAGCATTACAGGTCTGTGCTGACAGTTTGTGTCGATTTTGAGCAATACCAAGATGGAGCATTTTTATGGTTAGTGGGACTTTTAACATGCTCCTTATCTCTGTCATTACTTTGATGTCAAAATGGCCAAAAGACGACAATCCAAGATTTTTAAGGCTCTCATCTCAACTGAGATATGTAAAATAGATGTGGCTTCATCTAACCATCAAGTTTCAAAAACTTAACCATAAACCTAACCCCTGGCCTCAATTGTAATGATGTAATAATGTATTTGGTATTTGTAACTTCACATGCAAAGCTGCGTTCATTTCTCTCCTGCATAACATTCATAGAGCATTCACAGAATGCAATGTAATGTAATATAATGATGGAAGAAATGTTACATGTTTATTAACAGTGGCTTCTCAGAATGTTAGAAAATAAGACTGTAAACCTAATCAGACATACACTGATAGCTGTTGCCATGTAATTAAAAACAGCCATTCCATTTCAAGGCAGATCGTATTGGACCAGATCCTTGCTGATTGTGGCCACAAATAGTAATAGTAGGGTTGTAAAAAGGCAAAAAATTATCAACTGGATGGAAACTTTTTAGTTTTAGAATTTTGGAAACATTGGAAATGTTTAGCAGGACCTATTTTCATTGTCAAAATAAAAGCCCAGATATGACCAGATGGCTATGTTCTCAAGTGCTTTGTATATTAATAGGGTAGGTGTGTGTAATTTCTGAACAGATTTTCATAATTTCTGTACTGAATAGTGTGTGAAGCCCACTATACCAACAACATTTAGTTAATCTGCTGAAGCTTTAAATCTTTCAGCAAACATTCACACATTTCACTGAACAATTAAAACGTTAATGTCGACTAGAATGTTTGTTAAAGTTTAAGTAGAAACTATAAAATGTATTGTCATTTTACTGGTAATCTAGATGTGTTAAATGTTGGCTATCTACCACCGCCACAAAATATGCTAGCTTATCATTGTGCTCGCCACCGCAAATTCCTGCTAGATTCCTGCTTGATGCTTTTAGCCATAAAAGATTTCATAAAGGATTTTGTAAAATTTTGAAAGTGTCTGCAACCTCAATGTAACTGAGGTAATATGACTGTCTTTTAAACTTTCATGGCACAAACAAAAAAATTCTACAGTCTGGTAACTACAGGTATTATTGTAACTACAGATTAACTAGGAATGGCGCTGATTGGTTTGCATGACTATTCCATGCTAAAGGTAAATGTCGATGTCGCAGTGAAACAAGGCGCATTTAGGGAGCGTGTGAAGCTAACAGATGAGTCCATAATCCAATGTATTGCTGCTTTGCGCCAGCTAGCGTCATCAACTGTGAAGACAAGACCAGTTTTCATATTACAAATCAACATACAAGAGACACTGTTGCTAAAGGCAAAATTGAAATTGGAGGAGGCCTTGCTAGTCTGCTGGGGAACAATCATAGTCCATAACTAGTAGTAGCTGACCTTCAGGCTGTTCAGTCTGTACAAGTCAAAACATACGGCCACATATGAATGCGTCATCTGTCAACTAGCAAACTAACAAATGCCAATCCTTACATTGGCTTCCCTTGTGTGCTTTTAGTGTCTGAAAAGTGGTCTGAAAAGCGGTCTGAAAAGCAAACACACCCAATTGCAATTTTACACACTGTAAAAAATATACACTTTCAACCAAATTTGGTCAACTGAAAATAGTTAGGGAGCCCAGACACTAGCTTTTTGCAGCTGAAAGTGTGGATTTTTTTCACAGTGCAACAAAGAGCATCCATGAACAAAAGAGACAAGGATAAAATCTATTTTATCTGACTTAGTTTTAGAAAGAACCTTTTGGGAGGTCTACGGCTCATGGTTTATGCCAAAAGATTACAATCTGCAGTCACTATGACAGACTGCAATTTGTCCATGGTGTTAGCTAAGCATGATAAACGCCAGTTTTCTTATTTATATTTTAGGGCTTTTGCCTTTAATCTGATAGGACAGTGAAGAGCATGACAGGAAACAACTAGGAGAGAGATGGGGTAGGATCTGGAAATGACCTCGGACTCGAACCCAGGTCCCCGGATTCATGGTATGGTGCCTTAGCCAACTGAGCCACGGCGCCCAGGGAAGGTCCAATTTTGACAGTGCTAACATGAAAAGTGGTCGATTACAGGGCCTTTGGGAAGCAAGGTCAATTCTGACACGAATGTGTTGTGAAGTAGGACACCATTCACCAAGTGGGAGTTAGTAAATGGAACTCAGTTTGGTGAGAGGCAGGGATAATGCACCCCACATATGCTTGTGGCATACATGGACAGAAGATGCTGATTCTCTAGCTCTGGCCTGTGGTAAAGGATTTATGTACAGAATTCATGTCAAAATCTGTCAAAAAAAAAAAATTAAATCTATTTTTCAGAATCTATAGAAAAGTTGTGTCTGATGAAGTGACTGTCTGATGAACTGACAAATTTTCCCCACAATATCTGTTTGCGCATTTCACTAATTGGTCATGCTGCAGCCAGTGCAATATCGCCGATATGACGAGATGCGACCTTCTCCCAATCACGCCACTAGCTTTCCGTTAGTAGATGGGTGGGCAAGTAGTAAATACTACCAACCAATCAAAATGTTCCCTTTTCAATTTTGAAATTCTATTCATAGTTTGCTAGTTTAGCAGTCCTTTAGTCATGATGATAGAGAAAAGCAGTTACAATAAAGCCATAAAAATACAGTAACATATCACATAGCATTACACATAACAGGAAAATGCTAAGCTGTGGTTGTACGTTTTGATGGACTGGCCCTGCGTTGTTGCTCTGATTGCGCATATGAATATCCATTAATTTGCATATAGTTCGGCATTGCTCAACTTTTTGATGCGCCAGAACCAGAGATCACATCACATACCCACAATGCTTTGCGGAAACGGTTAGACTCGTTCCATACCACTGAGCTATAAACACTGGAGGCGCAGAACGATCAAGCCGCCCATTCACTAACATTCGGTTTCAAAACCAGGAAGTTGTCCGAGGGGGTGGGACAAAGGTGGGGTCAAGGAAGTGGTTTTTAAATCAATGGGAAATGAGTTTTGATAAGGTCTCATGGGACACTTAAGGGCCAAATGGTCATACCGTTGGTCTTGTTTAAAAGTGTATGGTATGTAGCACAATCATATGTGGTGTATGGTTAGCTGTGTTGGTGCAAAACGGTAAAAACTGTTTCAAAATGATTTTGATTCTGATTCTGATTGGAGAGTTGAACTGTCAGTTGAATGTGGTCCAATCAGAATTCTTTTCATGAGGGGCGCGAAGTCTGTAACGTAACATTAGCCCCATCGCTAACAGTGTTTAGCCGAGTTACCACCAGTAACATACTTATAGATTTTACGAACAACAAAGGTATCTACTTTACTGACCGCTAATGAAAACAATTTGTCCGATACATTTCTATCTGTTCTGTTGCTGTGTTGACCGAACAACTGACTTTTAACTACTACTTTTCCTTGAAACAAATCGATAGTGGCCGTATAAAACAGCCCAACCACGTGACCTACTGGGCCAATCACAATTAGAGAATATTAAAACGTTTAAAGGTCTCATTCCATCGTATTTTCATTAATTTTGTGGTGGTCTCTTGTCTATAATAATGTCATGAGAGTTGGTTTCGACAGAAAATATGCTGTGGTTGTCTTGTTTCAAGCTATTTTAGTTAGGTGAAAAGGAGAGCAGGGATAGCTCGAGAGGATTCTTATGAAAATTAATGATATGTAAATGTATCGCCTCTGATTGGCTAACAACACTGTGACGCTCCCTCTAGTGGGTCTGTCTGCAGGCAGCCTCAAGTTTTCTTGAGGGCGGGTTAACTGCATAGCTAATGTTCAAATTGACGTACATTTGCACTGCTTTTCCGATTCGCTCGTTTTTCCCAGCAGTTTTCTATCACAGGCGAATACAAACTACAGGGATACGAGAGCATTTTGAAGTTGAGCACAGAAGTATAACTTGGGCTGACCTATGGTAATGTAAAAACATCAAGTCTTCAACGGTTTATTTTGGAAGGAGACCTTTAAAAGAAAAATCTAAAAACAAATTGGCCGAGTTCTGGATTAAAAAAAAATTATGTGGCTATACTTTGGAACATGCCGATAATAAATCCACACAGTATGTAGACATAAAAGATGTGTGGTAATTATACTAGAGGACGCAAGGTCGCAAACTCGCTTCGGACAGATACGTCACAGGCGTTGCGCCTCCAGTGTTTATAGCGTTCTAGTGAATAGCCGGCATATTACTTGCATTTAAAATACATCGCTAAGAACTCCTGAAACTTGTTTACAAAGCTGCTGCTTTTAGTTAGGATGAATGACAATTCTGAGGATAAGATAAAAGCTCCATAATTGACGTTGGCACTCATGTACATGCCTGCCTGCAAATACATCTGTGATTTGTTGATGAGTGACATGTTTGTCCAGGTAGGCGTGCTCTGTGCTATGGTGCTGTACTGCTAAACCAGTGTAGAGATCACAGGTTATATTTAAAAAAAAAAAAAAAAAATAACAGTAGAATGCCAAGGCATCTTTGCACTGCTTGTATACTCATTATTGTAGACATGATTGCAAAGATGGGAAAGGACTGATTGAATTTGGTTATTAATTACTGCTCACACCTCAAAAGTATTTTCGTGGTGTTATTACATTCCTTGCAAGCTGCATAAAAACTTCTCAAAAGTTATGAATTCCGTTTTCCTGTAAAGAACCAAAAAAAGGCACAGTACTTTTTTGCCTAAACAGGCCAGTCAACTAAAACAATTTTTTTTTAAAGCCTTTTTTCAGTACACTTAAGCTCAAGTTCATAAATTCCGCTTTTTGCACTGGAGTGATTGATATGCTATTCTGACAAGCAAGGCTGTAACATCAAAATCTGTAGTCTGGCCGCAACTGATTGATGGGTTAAATCCTTGGGGCAGAATTAGTGGCTGTCTTTCAAGCTGCCTCTGTACACTATAGGATAGTGCTACAACTGACTAAAGCAACCTGACTAGAGTTAAACTGTCCGCTGTTCTATTGCCACAGCCTTAGTCCGTGTCCCAGGCCCTGTTGTCATTGTGCAAAGCCCACCCAGTGACTCTCTACAAAGCAATGGCAGCAGCTTAAAAAATCACACACAACATATACTACAGTGTACACAGGATGATAAGAAGCAGATCAACAAAACAACATGACTAGATCAACATTACTAAAAGGAACAATAGAAGACAAATACTAAGGGTAGAGATGTGCATGAATGTACTTTACTGTGGTCCATGAATGTTCTGTGGTCAAGTTTCCTGTGATCCTGTTTGCTTTCTAAATTCTGTTCTTTCAGAGACTTTTGCTAGGGAGGTATAGATTTACAGTAGGAAATTAAATCCTACTGCCAGGAAACAATTTGTTTGTTTTGTTACTGTTGTCAGGACAATTCAGGATTTGATAAGAAGGTCACACAATAGTCAGGATAACTCAAATTCTTTATGATTAGGCTACAAATTTCCCCTTGGGGATCAATAAAGTATCTATCTATCTATCTATCAAATATCTTTACCCGTTTAACCCCATGTATAGTCGTCATAAACCGCACTCACCTCTTGTGTTGTCTCTGTATGCATGCTGTATAAATGTGTTTGGGAAGTGGGAAAGTCCTACTTTGGAATTCCAGATCACTCAAGTGGCTCATAGTCTAGCTAACATCTCATTGTTCTACAGAAGTTAAAGACCATCTAAAGTCACAATCAGATGTGCTTTTAATAACAACATACAATATGTATGAAACGTGTACATCTTTACTATATAGAATGGCATCAGAAAGTTTTCCTGGGAGCTTCTGAAAACAGTCTCACCATGGAATTTCCAAAATCGGCAGCTATTTTATGATTTGTGTGTGGCGTGTGTCACAATGCCACTGTGCTCCTTTACAGCAAATCTACAAGCACAACTTAAAACAGGGAAAAATTAGTCGTGTGTTTGGTGATTATTGTAAGCATTCAATACTCAAATACAACTCATTCTTTTCCATGAGGCATATTTAGCAAGCAAGTAATTCAGAAATATTTTTAAATATTTTCAGAAATTCTTGGGCTCCATCTTTTCTTACGCTCCACCTTTTGGGAATATATAGTCATTTTTACCTTTCTTCAGTTTATCTTCCCGTTCTTTCATGCTGATGATGGCGCTTTTAGCTCCAACCTAGCGCAGATTAAATCAGATTTGACTATTAGCATCTCACCCACGAGCATCTTTGTTAAGTGACTTTGATATTTCTCTTATTTAAGACTTGACACCTCTTAACTCTTCCTTAGAATGGTGTTGCAAGTGGGTGTGTGTCTTATTGTATCTAGTCTCTGTTTTTGTGAGTCTGCTTCATATACAGTATTTGTTGTGTGTGTATGTGTGTGATTTCACTAATGATTACAGCAGCGCTGACATTTGCTGTCTGCCTACGCAGGCTGAAGCACTCCCTAGGGCTGTGTACAGCCTAAAGCCCAATTAGTGGTGTATGCAACAGAATCGAGCCAGGGAACCGCATGGAACAGACACACAGAGCGTCCACAGATCTGGTTAGTAGAGGAGAGCAGGACTGAGGTCCAAGAGTTATGTGAAAAAAACATGAGACTATGACATGATGTGACTCATCCAATCTGGCAAAGTATATATAAATATCGCACTGTGCCTGCCCACAGGGAGGTTTCTAGAAGGCTTTTGTGAGAGGCTTTCTTTTCTTTTTTTTTCTTGCTTCCAGCTCCCTCTGGCCAATTAGACTATACTTAATCAGAGAGTGTGCTATGTGGCTATGTTTTCCAGCTAAAACTAGCGTTTTATGACACTTTTTTTTTTCCAACACAAAAGACCAGAGCTTGGAATTTGTGCAAGTGACTGAATGTGTCAATAGCAAAGTGGCCTTGGTAACCATGATTTGTAGATTCTTAGAAATTTGCTGCCTTAGGTTAAAACATATATTATACAGATATCACTAAGGAAAAGGTGCATATCTGAAAGACGTCTATATAGGATATAGCCAGAAGAGACTTCCAGAGCTCTATGGCAGATTAGGCGATGAAAGTGCCTAATCTTCTGTATTGTATGCTAAAAAGTTAGATTAAGTCAGAAGATACTTCCAGGAAAACTGCTCGAACACATGAGAGGACAACAAAGCTTTTTGGTTTAATGTGTCATTTATAAAGAAGTAATAACTGGTTAATAGATGTTTAAGGGTTTCATATTTACATAGTAAAAGTAATATTGCTTTTTTTATTGGGCATGCACAGTAATAATCACAGTTGGTATAAAACATTACTCTGAGTTAAACCGCATGTTATTTCATGTTAATATTTATTAGTAGTACAAGGATTTTAAACAGTCTTTTATAGTTTATGAAATATTTTATCTACATTTTACAAATTACTGTTTGAGTTATACTGGCTCAAAAGTTCATGGGTCAGTATACCGACTTCTGGCTTCGTAAAATACCATGGCCAGTCAGGTGTTGAGAGACAAACTTGACAGCAAGTGGTTCCCCTGACCAGGCCAATTTGACTATTATGGATTTGACTTATTATTGTGCAACCTAGAGTTAACTCCCTGGGTTGCACAAAAGGCACTGGTCCTCCCTTTGTGTTGTTAAGCACAAGATCACATACTCATCATGCAGTGTTTATGTAGGGTAGCAAGTACCACTGAAAGGCCTGCTTTTCTTGATATTGCAGATATTGCTAGCAGTAAACTATGTGGACTATTCGGTTATAGTTTCTATGAAAAATGGTATTGTAAAGACCAGGGAAACTATTCAGAATTTTTTGGCACCATCTGTGACAGACAAAAACTCCTGAATATTTTATATGCTAGTATCATTTTTTAAAGGAACAAATTGACATTTATAGGATTGCACATACAAACCGGATTCCAAAAAAGTTGGAACACTGTACAAATCCTGAATAAAAACTGAATGCAATTATGTGGAGGTGCCAACTTCTAATATTTTATTCAGAATAGAACATAAATCATGGAACAAAAGTTTTAATTTTAAGGGAAAAATATGTTGATTCAAAATTTCATGGTGTCAACAAATCCCAAAAAAGTTGGGACAAAGCCATTTTTACCACTGTGTGGCATCTCCCCTTCTTCTTACAACACTCAACAGACGTCTGGGGACCAAGGAGACCAGTCTCTCAAGTTTAGAAATAGGAATGCTCTCCCATTCTTGTCTAATACAGGCTTCTAACTGTTCAATCGTCTTGGGCCTTCTTTGTCGCACCTTCCTCTTTAAGATGTGCCAAATGTTCTCTATAGGTGAAAGATCTGGACTGCAGATTGGCCATTTCAGTACCCGGATCCTTCTCCTATGCAGCCATGATGATGTGATTGATGCAGAATGTGGTCTGGCATTATCTTATTGAAAAATGCAGGGTCTTCTCTGAAAGAGATGACGTCTGGATGGGAGCATATGTTGTTCTAGAACCTGAGTATATTTTTCTGCATTGATGGTGCCTTTCCAGACATGCAAGCGGCCCCATGCAACCCCATACCATCAGAGATGCCGGCTTCTGAACTGAGCATTGATAACAACTTGGGTTGTCCTTGTCCTCTTTGGTCCGGATGACATGGCGTCCCAGATTTCCAAAAAGAACTTTGAATCGGGACTCGTCTGACCACAGAACAGTCTTCCATTTTGCCACACTCCATTTTAAATTATCCCTGGCCCAGTGAAAACGCCTGAGCTTGTGGATCTTGCTTAGAAATGGCTGCTTCTTTGAACTGTAGAGTTTCAGCTGGCAATGGCGTATGGCACGGTGAATTGTGTTCACTGACAATGGTTTCTGGAAGTATTCCTGAGCCCATTCTGTGATTTCCTTTACAGTAGCATTCCTGTTTGTGGTGCAGTGTCGTTTAAGGGCCCGGAGATTACGGGTGGTTTTACGGCATTGACCCTTACGCACAGAGATTGTTCCAGATTCTCTGAATGTCATGCACAGTTGATGATTACTGCAAAACTTTGCAATTTTTTGCTGGGTAACACCTTTCTGATATTGCTCCACTATCTTTCTGCTACATTGTGGGAATTGGTGATCCTCTACCCATCTTGGCTTCTGAGAGACACTGCCACTCTGAGAAGCGCTTTTTATACTCAATCATGTTGCCTATTTAGGCAATTGACCAAATTAGTGTTAATTGGTCTTCTAGCTCTTCGTCATGCTCAAATTTACTTTTTCCAGACTCTTATTGCTAATTGTCCCAACTTTTTTGGGATTTGTTGAAATTTTGAATCAACATATTTTTCCTTTAAAATGATACATTTACTCGGATTAAACTTTTGATCTGTCATCTGCGTTCTATTACAAATAAAATATTGACATTTGCCATCTCCACATCATTGCATTCAGTTTTTATTCATAATTTCTTTAGTGTCCCAAATTTTTTGGAATCCGGTTTGTAGATAACCCACTCCACATTGTGTATACTGTACTATGATTGTAGCTAGACTAATGAGTATTTTGGTATACTTAAAGTATATAAATGGATATATTAAATATTTTTGGCTATGTATAATAAGGGCAGCCAATCAACATATGGCTAAAATAAATATTAAAGGAATTAACCAACCGTCTTTTTTTAGTATTTGAATAAGGTCAAGATTGCTACCTGATGCCTTTTTTTGTCATGACATAAGGCCATGAGGGTTTCACCTTTTTAGGTGTGATGCATTTTTTTTAGCATTTTAATGATGCAGTAATGATGAGAAATGCTGTAACTAACACATCCCGTTTTTTGGTCCTAAGGATTTAGTTAATGAATTAATTGAATAATGTTGGTCACATTCATACTGTTGGTAAGTCATTCCAAAAGTACAGTTGTGTATTTGTTGGCATTGTTGGAGTGGATACAGGCTGTCCATATATGTGTTTTGCCTTTAATGCCCATGTGCTTTTTTTCATTTGCCAAGAGGGTAAAGACTGCATTGTTTTGTAAGCCTTAAATGGAATGGAGCATTCAAGAGCAAGGATGCTGAAATAGAGTGTGTGTGTGTGTGTGTCAGAGAGAGAGAGGAGGGGTATTCTGAGGTTGGCAAAGGTGTTAAATTCTTACACAGTTTTGTCACGGAGGGAATTCAACAAGATATGACCATGAACGTCACTTTTGTGGCCCTGCTGGAAAAAACAACATTGGGTTGCTATGGGCAGCCCACCCCACCAAGGTTCAATTACCATGACGTGTTTTTTTTTTTTTTTTTTTGTTAGTGGCATGAAAGCAAACCAAGACCTCTAATACTTTCAAATTTTTTTCTTTTCATTTTTTAAATAATCATTTGTGTCCATACATACGCAATAATCATTTGTGTCCATACATACGCAATAATCCTTGCATGGAATACATGCACAGCTAGAATGACCAAATTCAGTGTTGTGTCAATTTTGGTGCCACTGTTACCCCAATTTTGTGTTTTGTAAAGGTCCCCCATAATGTCAGACCTACAGCATCTTTCTTGACAGGTGAGCATATAGACTACAGAGTTCAAACATTGTGTGCATAAGTGTCAAGAATGTTTCAAGTTATTTTGAATTGTTTTGTTTTGTACTTCCTAATACTATCCTGATTGATTGTTGAGCTATTTAATAGCTATTTAAGCTATTTATTTTACTTGGGACACGTTTCTATACAAATTGTTTCAAAATGTACTTAAAAATTCAGTCATCTCTCTGGCCCTGGGCTAATAAATATATTTATACTGAACATTTCAAATATCAAAATCAGAAAGTCAGAATGGGGATGTGAAACAGCAGGGCATGCGACACAGCAGGGCATGCGACGGTGTTGCGAGTTGCACATGGTTTGCGAACACCCAGTGAATATCCATTTTAATCATTTAAACAGTTTTTAAAACTCTAACTTTAACACATGTTCGAACGTTTAATTAGCCACTACACTGAAATACGTTTCACTTGTGTGCTAGAGATCTTTGAGGAGAATATTATTTATATTCCGCTGTGGCTCTTTAAGTTTCCTGGGCAATAACTTGTATACAGTGCGGTTTCCCTGCTCATAAACTTTAAGTGTGATGGCATAAAGCTTTTGCTTCAGTTTACCTTTGTTTTAAATTTACTATATAAAAAGCAGTGTGGGTAGCATCGCTTTTAACCATGCAATAGACTCTCTCTTCACACACATTACGCAAGCTATTAAACAAAAAACTTGTTGGCAAATGTACTATTGTACGGGCAGAGAAAACAATATAAGAAGTCTCTTTTTGGGGGAATTTCACTGAGGAGCTGTTTTCATGGTTTCTTCGAGGCAACAATAATCTATGCTCGCATTGCGGAGTTTTAATTAAAGCGCCAACCGAGACAAATACGAGCAATAAAATGCATTTTTTAATTGGCTAATAGTAGCAGCATGGTACAAGAACCCTATTTGCAGATTATATCAAATTACTCAGTCACTATTTACTTGGGTTTGACACAAGCACTTTTCCACCCTGTAAGCAAAGAGAGACGCAAGCGTAAATCAATGTTTTCAAGGGAGCTGCCGCAGACAGCGCAGCATGTTTGATACTGCGTAGCATGCGTGCTTTAACTTGAGCGTTTTTTCATTTCATTTCAGGTGAAATAAAACGGGCTATTTTGGTTGGTGCGTGCGCATTGATACTGTTATGTTAATAGTAATGTCATGGCCCGATATGAATAGCCTCACGTGCTGTATTTTAAGGCGTGTACACACATGCCGAGGTTGCATTCTGACATGTCTTGCGCACCTCTGATCTTGTGTTAGAAGCATTAACATATAACCCGTACAGTTTTCATACGCGTCCTTTCCATCCGATCTGCCTTGTACTGCTTACTGTGTATATTAGTTTTATGTCCTTTACTTGGTATTGATATACCTGTCTGAGATGCCTGATGAGGTGTGCCTCTCTGTGAGAGAGAAATAGAGAGAGAGTACGTGCTTTTGTAGGCATATAGATTGAATGGGGTGAGAGAAAAAGCGAGAGGTGTACAATTTAAAATGTCTGGCACGAGATAACCCATCTATATATTTTTTTCAGTTTTCTTTTCTTACCCGTCTTCTCTGGAGGGGGGTGTTGGTACTAGTCTCTGCATTCAAACTACGACTTAAAGTAGGCTACACTGTAGCACTATATTCCATTTTCTGTCATGATAGTGCTATCTGACATGATAGTGATGCAGCGAGTATGATTAGATATCGCGGAAATATTGTTCGTTGTACATAAAACCACTCTTGCTTCGTAAAGGCCTTGGCATTCAAACGCTGAGGATGGGACTATGTGCTCTGGCATAGCAGTGCGTGTGTGCTTCCCATCCACTATTGTTCTTGTATAACATCATTGCTTCTATATGTTAGGTGTCCTATCCTGGATTATAAATCGTACATTTTAACGATAATCTGTTATAAAGGTATCATAATCTTTAAAAATGTTGCTATCTACAAATGTTTTTAAAGTTTGTCTTGTCAAGTGAGTCTGTTGAAAATCTCGAAATGTCGACCTGTTAATGTCCAGTTGACCAGATTGGCTAAAAAATTATTATTATTCGTTACGTGCCTACCATTTGCATACTACATCGACTCTTTTTCCTTTTTGGCTTAAATTGTAATTGAAGTTATACTTCAGCATAAGCCGAATAGTTCTTAATTTGTTCACTTTATGTAGGGTAAATGAACTAAGTTGTAGGTGCAGAGTTGATTATAGGCTACACTGCAATATTTAAGATGTTAATAGCTTCTAATTTTGCAGTAACACTATATTAAAAGAGGAACGTTATAATTGAACAAATGTTTAATATTATGTGGTCAGTTGTAGGCATATTTAATTATGTGATCAGTTGTGGACATATTTATTTTCTTGTGTTCAACTGTGAAGCATTGCAAACTACAAACAATCAAATGGGAATCTAATGTGGTAGCTATTAATTACATTTACTTTTGCCTAATTGCAATCATCACTGTTATCTCATTCATAGAGCGCTTTACAGGACTACAACAAACTCATGTTAAACACATAGACTTTTAACCTGTTGTCATATATTTTCGAATGAAATGAAGTGATAACACTTCATTTCTTTCTAATAGAACTGTTGTTTCTAATAGATTGACGACGAGCAACGACATTCGAACCACTTTTTAACAAAAAAGCTTCATCGGTTGAGTTTTAAGATCAACTCGATGATTACAATAAAGTCTAATGTTGGTTAGAAAAATAATTGAAGATACTCGGCCATTCTATAGGTTCGTTCAGTCTAATGTCTTATTGGTAGTCGCAATATTTTTTTCAACCAATTTTAGCAGTAAATTCTCATCCGAAGGCTGCATAATGCTATTTGCTTTGCAATAGGCAGTTTGTTAATTATCGATTAATATCGTGTGCACTTAGTTCCACTGAAACAGAGGCTGGATATTCTTTGGATAACTGCGGGAGTATTGTTTATGCGCCTTTCTCACTGTCTGGAACGGGTCAATCTTGAACTTGAACTTTGATCCCTGAGCGCTCTCATTTGAATATTGAGCATGCGGCCGAGACGCTTGTAGACCGACATGGCAAATCCCTATGCTAAGCGATCTTATGAAAACAACAGAATTGGCTGCTTGTTTCATTGCTTATGTCATTCTTGTTGATTCAAATTTAAGATATAGGCTAATTTAATTATTGTTCCAAGTTATGTTAAATATTCCAAACGGTCTCCTTTTCCTTTTTAAAATAAAATTAATGAACGACTAATATTTCATGAAGGAAGTCATAATTTGTCGCAATTGGTTCTAGTAGCCTATAAGCCTCAATCTTCAATAACGAATTTTTAAGTATTGTGCAGTTACCTCTGTGGTGTTGATGTTTAAACCAGTCTAGCGTTTCGATCGTTTTCCTACATTTTTACACGTGGCATTGTATGGATAATCTCGTTTCAACGTGAGCCCTGGGCTAATCCTTACTAGCTGTTTTGAATGACCTTGTTGAGTAAGCCGAAGGTGAAAAAGAGCTGTCTTTAAACTGCTGAAATCACAACATACCAACACATCTAACCTCAAGACATTCGCTACAGTGAACAGTCTATTTGAGTCTTCTTGGACACAGAAAAAATAAAACAAATTCTGCCTCACACCAGGTGAAAGAAAATCTCACCGAGAAAGCATGATAGAAGTACACCAAAAACTGGGGAGGGAGGAGAGTGACCAAATGTTTAAAGGGAGTGTAGGGAGGGAGAGTTGAGATGAAACCATTGTGCTGAAACAGCACTGTGATACAAAACCACAAAAAGCTACAGTTACCACAGTAACTCCCACTCTATCTGTAATCACCATTATCAGCTCCTGTAGCATTGGGCTTAATGAGTGTGTGTGTGTGTGTGTGTGTGGTATTTAAAAAAATGGCTTGATCAGGACGGAAAACAAAATGGGAGGCTCGGGTACAATATTTTCAGTGCATATATTCATGATTTAGATTCGTAGAGTTCCTCATCTGTCAGGCAGACAGATTCGGGGCCCTTGAATGCCAAGTGTGTCCATGGTGGAAGTTTTAAACTTTAGCTGCTAGAATGGGCTGCCACTAGAAGTGCTGGTCCCTATGATGGAAAATAATTCTGGGCTGCTCAAACATTGATTGTATTGTAATATTGAAATGGGGCCGCTTGTCTTGGCTAGGCCCTAAGAATAATCCTATACCCATTACCCTCTCCTTGGCTAATATTTTCATATCCATTTCCATTTCAGCATGAAATGTGCTCTTCCCCCTTAGATACATGTGTCAGGGTTTAATTTGACTTTACTTAGTAATGTGACTGTCCTGCAGTGCTGTATTTGTAGAGTGTGAGCAGCTTGCTGAAGATTCACCATATCTCCCTGTTTCTGTGTGCTCCCTGCATAACATTTACTGTGCCCTGGTACATTTATGTGTAGCCTAAAGTCATTTTTACACTACTCTTCTCCCTTCACATCAAGGTTTGGTGTCATGGGCTGTAATAATAGCATGTTTCTGAACAAAAGCCAGTGATCTTCTCAACCTATAATATTCTCACTGCAGTCTCTTTCTTTCTCTCTCTCTCTCTCTCTCTCTCTCTCCCGCCCCCTCTCTCTTCCACGCGCGCGTGCATGCATGCACAGAGAGAGAGAGAGAGAGAGAGAGAGAGAGAGAGAGACAGAAGAGTCCCCATCCTCCTTTAGGCTAACTTTTTGTCAAAGCTGAGCCTTGGTCCACTTTAATTATTGTGCTCTCTTGGACTTGGAGGCCACGCTCTGCGAGCGATCAATTGACACACTTGGATCAAGCGCGTCACTCGGATCCGTAAAGTCAAACTACACCCTGACATTAACTTCCAATTCACTTCCCTAAGCGGCTCCTAAAAAATAACCATAAGCCTACTTTTAAATGTTTAACAAGCTTCCATTGCAGGTTAGAAGTGAAACTCTGGACCAGGGCTTCGCCACTTAAACAAATGTGTCCTCGCGTTTTATGAAATCTGTTTCTTTCCACAAGCACAGAGCGGTACGACTCAAAACATGCCCCTTAGGAAATGTTTTATATCGCTTTAATGTTGACATGGGTTGTAATGGTATCGTCCCATTCTAACACCAGGGTTAGAATGTGAATCTTCTGACTCCCTGTTCATTTTAAGTGTCACTTAAATGCCGTCATTGTATCACTGGTTTATTCATTTTTTTTGTCACACATAGCCCTGTTGACTATATTGATAATTTGAGATCATTTCAGGGGTTCCGGATAAGATTCAGAATAAACTGTAACCACCAGAGAACATGGATAAAGTCTGTCTGTCTGCCATTTCGTTCGGTCCAGAAATTGACTAAATCATGACTAAACAGAATAGAAATGCTTTTATCTATGTTCGATTGATATTGTTAAATGTCTCCGTCTGATAGGCTATGTATTTATTATGCCGATGTAAACTATTTAATTTCAAAAACTACAATTAATGAACGACGAATATTTCATGAAGGACGTCATAATAGGTCGCAATATAGGTTCTAGTAGCCTAGCCTATAAGCCTCAATCTTCAATAACGAATTTTTAAGTAGGCTATTATGCAGTTACCTCTGTGGTGTTGATGTTCTGTCAAATAATAATCATGTAAACATAACAAAAAAGAATAACTGTACCATCAACTGTACCTGTATCATTTGTAGCCTCTAAACAATTTCCCCGTAGCGAGAGATGAAGTATTCAGCGCAATTCATATAGCTGAAATGCAGGCGACGGACTAATTGAAAAGGGCTGGCGAGTGCCGAAGCGTCTGGACAGAAGGCCACTTTAACTTGAACTTGGACTTCTGCTGTTGAGACAGGTCTGCTGATGAGACGGCGCGCCATTTCCACCATTGCCCCTCTAAAGCCTGTAGTCAAGTTCCGTTAATAAACCGTGCTTTGTTACATTAACACAAATCGTGAAGTCGTGTTGGTCTACAATAATCAGCAAAACAATTGTCCATTTTGTTCACAATAACGCACTTATTTAATTAATCGTTTAATCTGTCGCACTTCAACCTTTATCTTTGTCTAGGAACTAGACTGCAGTCATCCCTTCTATTAGGAGTTGTTTATATAGGCCTAGGCTTATATATCTCCCTTCTATTAGGAGTTGTTTATATAGGCCTAGGCTTATATAGTTTATAGGTTATATATATATATATATATATATATATATATATATATAAATTGATTATTTGTGGAAGGATGGATGTAGTCTACATGCATGCAAAGTATACCAGACACATTGTTGTTTCATCACCCATAGTGTTCTTGCCAATGTATACCTAAATTTGGTCGTAGCTGATACATTTAGCTAAAGTTTATATTAACTATAATACTATAATGCATGATGATTGATATGCAGTGTTACGATGATTCGCATTGATTGTATTCCAGGGACCAATCTTTTGTTCTGTGGTACATCACAAGAAATAGTTAAGTAAAGGCACTTGCGAAATAGCCTAGGCTACTTTTACTCGCTTATCTGCCTTTAGCTACTTTAGGCTGAATGCGTCAGGTACAAGACTCCTCTTCCATGATGCTTTCATTGTGCTGTATCTGTGTCTCTCCTTGCTAGCTATAGTTGGGCGGGAAACGCACTGTATTTGTGTTGCTCACCAGGTTTTTGGCACTATTCTTATTGAAGTAATACCTGCTCGTGTTTTAATGGGCCTATATATTACACATATGTGGAGTGGCCCCCTGAACTGCCATGTTACCCAAGTGCATACCTACAACTTGACCTTGCTACCACTGCTGCTGTTTCTAATGTTTTCACGACGTCAGACGTTCCTCATTTTATCATGAGTTTATAGAGTAGCTTATTTACTTTATAACAGTTACGGTAAATATGAGTAGGCTATCCGAACAATGCCAAGATGGTGGGGAGGACGGAGAAATGACGGCGGTATCACTATTGCTTTTAAAATTATGCTTGGCAAAATTAACACACCGCCCTAAAACCATGTTATAATGTCTCCACCTCTTAAAGGACAAATGGGATGCACATTTACATTTGCAAAATGGCACAAGACTTTCCAAAGTTTATCAACATGCTATTATATTGACAAGAAGTAGGCTACATCTCAATCATATTAATTTGAATTAGTCTGTGTTTAAAACTGGTCACTACACTATATTTCGATGACCTGCCAGTTGTTGAATTTCTAAAAAAAATATTTAGATTATAATCGGAGGGCAATAATCGTGTTTTCTTTCCTGAATTTCAGTTCGTCCAAACGTACAAAATTGAATAACTGTATGTGTTCGGTCACCACACTAGATCAAAAATGATCCCGTCCATTGTTTGTCATTGAAAGTGGTTTGAGTATTAACCGGTCTTTTGTAGCAAATATTGGATTAACATGCTACATAGATATGACATTGAATTGACTTCTTTTTTGACTAAACGATCAATAGGCTACATGTTTGACGTTCTTTGTATCAAGGCAGGTTTACTTTACAGGCAAACTGACTGGATAAACCTGCGATCTTAAATTTGATTAGTGACCAGCATGAGGCAGAACGCTAACTAATGAACATATTTATATCCCGCTTCTAGATTTCCCTAAATCATCACCTTCCTTGTGCGTCAACCTTTTTGACAGTATGACCAGTTTGTAGCCATACACTCCCCACGGTTCGAGCAATTGGCTAATCAATTGGAATGCAAAAAGTGGCGGCTTGGAGCGTACTTGGACTCATAGAGCTATGAGCGCCCTGCTAACTTAACTTCGGCATAAGTCTCATGAGATGAGAAACAAAGGCCACCATGGCCGCCTACGTGGTATTCTAGTGGCTGTGGAAAAAAAACAGGGTGCCAGTTCTCCTTCAGCCAAAAGACGAGGCGAGGGCCCACTGACCATGTCCATGGTGCCAGACAGCGAAATGGACCTTGACCTTGAAGAGAGACCCAGAGACGGCCTATTCTACAACAAAACGGCAACAAAAGACAGAATCTGCTATTGCAGTCATAATAATAGAGCACTATTAACACTCAGGCAAAAGCGGGCATGGACAGGATTCGTGTAACCTATTGGATTCACAATCACAAACGGGATTGGTGTATTTTTCCTTATATAGTACAATTTGGTAACACTATAAAATTCCACAGTCGTCTTTGTAATCTAACTATAAAACATACGTAGTCATGTAGCCTAATCCATGGCTCTAAGGTGCGTCTCTTTGTAATTAAAGCATATTCTACTATTTGTCATTTATTTGTAAGATGTTTAACACTTAACTTCAAGTCAAGTATTGTCTCTGCGTTTTATTCATTAGTGTACCTTAAGATAAAAAGAAAGAGGCAATCATTTAGGCTACTTCTCCATAGCGCACACACAAATGCACCTTAGCACATCGTGCGCAGCAACTGACCGCAAATTCCAAGCAGAATATGCTGTTTATCCACCGAACCCAGGAGTTAGTTGAATGATCTGTTATGAACTATCTAACACTGTTGATATATAAATACTATCTTTCTAGGTGTAGTGTTAAATAGAATGTTATGACTCGCAATTACTTTGTACGTCGTGCAGGAATGTACACTTTTTATCGTTTAAGCGTGTTGGGGCGCAATAAGGGTTTTGACTATTATCCACCGAGTCAATTGATCTCAACACGCGATTATACCGAATTAGGAAATCGTAGACTAAGCAGAGATGGAGTATCTCCCCAGTCGAGTTCTTTAAGAATCTGATTATCATCTGAAACATTGTTTCTGTAGGCTATTCGAACATTACCTGCATTCATGCACAATTTTGGATAAATCTAAATAAAGGCTGAAGTGCAATGTGGGATGTATTCAACGATGACTGTGTGTAAGCACTAAGCAATAGCTACAGTGCCCATTATAAGATATAGATATTTGGTTTAGTCGGTTCTTCTAATAGGGTTAAACTCGACATGTGATTATTCAACCTTGTGATGTGTAATGTATAGCCCCAAGAGACTGATTATCAAGTAGACTATACAAACATAAAATATGCCAGTCAGTACCCGAAGATTCCAAAATAAGGACTTGGAGGGTCATTGCTGTGGACATTAGAGGTAACATAAGAATTGTGGGTTATTTGGTGGACATAGATGTGTGTGGTGTGTTGCTCACTGCATATTATGCTATATTTATCATTGCATTTACTCTGCATAATGTAGTCTTTAAAAAGGTTAAGGGATGTGGTAGATTAGAGAATAGCTAAGTGCAATTTCAAAAAGTTGTGAACCTTTTTCTTTTATGATGTATTTCAGTTCAGTATCATTGTAATATTTTTGAGAGGGAGGGGGGGTTCTTTGTTGGTTGATTAAACTAAGCACTAGTCAAATGTTTCTCTTTAATATTCTAACGGTGAAGGTCGTAATGATATTAGAGATCTGAATATTGAATAGGCTATATTCTAATCAGGGTTAGTGAAGTTAATTTTAGTGACTACCATCTCTCTTTAATGCTTTCGTGACAACAAGGCACTTTCTAAATTGTTTGTCTAATACAATAACATTATATATATATATAATAGTATAATATAATATACAGGATTTATATAATATACGCTTAAGAAATTACATTCTACAATATGACGGGTAGCCTACTGAAGCAGGGTTGCGATACACAAGCGATATGCAAATACCTAGTAAACTTGTTCTAGTGTCAAACACATTTCGTTTTACCCAAGTGTCCTTTCTGTTGCTCTCGGAAGCACCATTGAAAGTCTTCTCTAATTACACAGAGTTTGCACGTAAACTCCACAATGCGAGTGTGAAGTTCATTCTTGTCTGTCTAGACTGATTACGACCCTGTTTGTCTGCATTTCTACCTTGACCTTGGACTTCCTGGCAGTTGCCATTTGGACGAATGGTCAATATTTGTGAGCTGTTTACACTACTGTCCGATAAAAGGTGTTTCTTCCTTCCTAGTAGCTTATATTATTTCATTTTTATACACAGTAGTTACTGAACTATTTCAAAGCCTCAGGACTAGAAAGACTCATGCCACGACCTGCTTTTCTGACTAAACTCAGTCTAAGATATACTCCCTTTTATAAAGTCGATTTGCTATTACGAATTGTGTCGACCATTTGATAATCTGTTAGCCCACGTTGTAGTTTTACTTTATGAGCATTTAAGAACTAAAATGTCACACTCTTGCAGCATATTTCTTATCTATCTATCTAGTATTTATTTTTTTCCTTTGAACAAACAAGCCCATATCTTTCAACACCAGGGCACCCAGTTAACTAGCCAAACTTGCGTCTAAATTCGCTAGTTTCAGATATTTCTCTGATGATTTTAGAATTATGTGTTTACATATGACATTTTATATATTTCCACAGACGCAGTGTAATCTAAAATATTACTACCTTCATTATAAACTTTCCGTCTTGTATTAACTGCATTTTAATCATTCTTGTGTATTAAGAGTTGCCCACGAGGCAACTTACAATGTTATAGTTACTAAACCTATAGCAGTTTTATTCATACATCCATTTTAATCTATTTTTGTTTAGAACTTATCCCAATGCTGTTTATCTTTAAAATAATTATTCTCCGTCATTACTGAAGGGACATAACTGCCTACCTTAATTCACACTGGATCAATCATAGTGCCTGCAAGAAATTCTTGAGAAACTGAGCACGTTTCACCTGACTTTCAGGAGTGCATTTGGTGTAGTCAAATTTCTTGTGGAGGTATATATGTGCTTATTACAGCAAGTTGTATTTAATTTAGTCCCAAATCTCGTTCGAACAGTTTGAAGATTTGCCTTATAATTTGATTTGCCTTATAATTTCTCGGTAGGTAAGAAGACCTCGTTAAGGCGATCTGATAAAAAGCTAAATATACATTCGAATGTATTTGTTTTAACTTTACCTCAGATTCGACTAATGTGACGAGTACTTGGCCTCCTTCCGCAGGGTATTGCAGTTTTTACACTTTCCCTTTAAGGATGTACGCGTCTTCATGTCTCAGCCAATGAGTGGGCCCACAACACTTGGAAGTGCTTTTGCTAATGTGGTTCTAAATGTGGTTTAAAGGGATGCTTCCTTGTCCTGGCCCCCACCCCCGAACGTGGGTTCACGTTAGTCTTGTTATCGTCTCATGTCGGCCGAATCCCTAGTCTTAATAATGAACTGGACACTTCGAAAAGCCTCGATTGCGCATGCGCCCAGGGAGAAAAAATGAGCTTGGAAGTGAGGTGTCCGTCTTGGAGTAGTCGACTTTTAAAAAGCATCGGCAGCCCGTGATATGACGACTTCGCTGGTCCTGCATCCATGCTGGGCGGACACCTTGATGTACGTGTATGAAAAAAGTCCGAATGAAAATAATCCACATAAAAACCAATCCATGGAGGGACTGAGCGGGAATTGCCCCGCGACCCACTGCAGGGATCTCATCTCGCACCCGGCACTTGGCCGTCACTCCGGGAGCATTGCTACCCACCAGGGATCCGTGTACCCCGACCTACCCTCGCAAGACGCCGGGCGACAGTGCCCTGCCCCGCAAACTTCATCGAGCGCTTCGCTGGGTTATGGCTACCCATTTGGAAGCCCGTACTATGGGTGCCGATTGTCTCACTCGCACAACGTCAACCTGCAGCAGAAGCCATGCTCTTATCACCCTGCCGAAAAATACACAGAGCCGAGCGCAGCATTGCCCACAGAAGAGCTATCCAGTCGAGCCAAGGAGTTCGCGTTTTACCCAAGCTTCGCCAGCTCCTACCAAACTGTCCCGGGGTATTTGGATGTGTCAGTTGTGCCAGGAATCAGCACGCATCCAGAGCCGAGACATGAAACTTTGATTCCTATGGACGGTTATCAACATTGGGCTCTATCGAATGGATGGGATGGCCAGGTGTATTGTTCCAAGGAGCAAACTCAGTCGACCCATCTCTGGAAGTCTCCATTTCCAGGTAGGAAACAAACAAAAAAAAAAAAATGGTTTCCGCCATAGACTACCAGATGTTGAATATGGTAAACATTATTTGAATGGATATAAATAATAATTACTTATAATGGTGCATTCATAAAGCCATCACTCAAACACAGTCTACTTTTAGCTATACAACTTTTGTAAAGTTGTTTTATAGCTGTAGCTGTTTTATATATATAGTTCTACAGGGCCTTCATAACCTTTGTTTATCTTGAACCTCAGTTGTTTTTGTTATTATGGATTGATGTGAAGAAAGATCTCGTGTATTCTTGCCATCTCTTTAAGACAGCCATTTGTTGTCAGTTACCGTATGTGCTAACATATGTACTGGTCAAGGTGATTGTTGTTTGAATTAGTCTTTTGCGGTTTGTGGGAAAGAATACCTAATACACATGGAAATATGGGAATTGACCAGCAATGTTCCGATTATACGTTCCATAACTGTATTGAAAAAAAAATCACTGGTATCATAATTAAGAAAAAATAATTATGTATGAATGTTAATAGTCGAGCTGTCATAGTTGTAATCACAAACCTATTGTTATACGCAAGATAATCAGTTGGTCATTAAAATGGCACTGTAGTGATAAAATGTAATACCATATTCACAGTTTTGTCATTATATTGATAATAACCATCTGGTATTTGGATAGCCAAGGTACCATGGCATAGCGTTGCCCTAGCAGACAATATTGGAGCTCTGTTTGCTCAGGCTCAGTAAATCTCTTCGTGTTGACTGTCTCTGGGAGTGGTGGCAGTAAGCCATCTACAGTACCTTTTGCTCTCTGCTGCAGATGTAATCGTTCAAAGGCCTCAGATCTCCTTTGATTTATTTTATGAAATTTTATCATTTGTTTTTGTTTTACGTCACCATTCATCTCTAGGCCTATGTCATGATTTGTCCACATGTCCATGACTATGGAGTAGCCTATTATTTAAAGTTCAGTATATGACCTCCCTCCCTCTTAGAGACACATATGCGAATTGTGAGTGTGTCTGCGCGCGCGCGAACGCGAGCGCGTCTACATGTTCCTATATATTCCTATGTTCCCTATCCGTTTGTGTGTGCACGCGTGCGTGTTTTGCTTCAGCGAGCGCACAGTTATGCATACATTGTCACGATTATTCGCATTTTGCATAGGTTTTCAGTCAGTCATCTTCAACTGAATGTTTCTGCCATGCGACCCACGCAGGAGCTGTTCATGCAATGAATGTAAAGGCCATTTGGTCCTATTGGATGACAAATTCTATTTCAGAATATCGGTTTCACGTTCCATCTTGTTAAGAATAGCTCCCAGATTCCAAGGTTGATTGGCTTATCACTCATGATCTAGTTAACGTTTAACACACGTCAGCTTTACTCTTGTTGGTCGTCTTCAGTTTCTCAAGGAATAACATACATACCCCTATTCAAAGCTCCCTAAAACACTATATCTTTAATAACTTTTCATATGAGAAATCACATCAGATATAGGCCTACAATGTCATAGACATCATTCCAGATCGACTTTGGAAGTAATCAAGTCTCAAAATAGTACATTAGATCTTTTCCAAATACTGGAGCATTCCCCGCTGTCGGTCGTCATTTTTAATAGGCTATAGTTTTCTTCTCCATTGTCTTCAGTAAGACTGTCCTATTAACCGTTGTACATGCCCTCATAAACAATGGCAGTTAATTTCTCTTGCTCCACCGATACACTCTTTAACGGACTGAAATATACACTTTTAATGATTGTAGTTAGGGGATAAATAAAGAAAAGTCAGTTGGCGAGTTGATGCACACAATATATAAACATGCATTTACACATTCGGTTGTTGATCAACTTACACCCATCGTTTATTTGTGGTAATAAAACTTAGTTTAATGAGAGTAACATTTGATCTTATGTTGGTTCCAACAAGGCCTTCTAATAGTGTTTAGAACAAAGCACTCTTAGGGTGTAACCAATTCATGTTTTTATATGTAAGCGAATTTTATGGTTGACTGTCAACTACCAAGATACTAGAGATATGGTCTGTGTTGACGTTCCCTTGTGAGCTATTGGTTTATTCAAATAAATACATGGATTTTGCATTGATTGGCGTCGGCGAAACTATAGGTGAACACTGAGTGTAGGCCTGATATGTCGTAATTGGTGACTATATCCTTAGACCAAATTTAGTTATGTTTAATGATACCTCAGGAAGGAGAATTTCTGCATCTTGTGATCCAAGTCATTTAATTGTAGTTTCTAAGTCAGAGTTTAGATTTGGCGTCAACTAGTTTACCGCCACCTGTCTCCACCGACTTGACATTACCCCAAAAGCCTGTGCCTTGTGACATCGCATGAACGTTCAAAATGAATCCCTATCATGTTTACAGTCTGCTTCGAGGCACTACAGCGGAATACGTTGACGTTAAATGAAAATCTACGTAGGCCTATAGACCTAAACATTTAACTTAGTGTCTATGTCAGGAAAAATATAATTGTATTATAGCCTACTGAAGAGGGCATAAAGACTCTTTATAGGAGGCCACACAAAAGTCTATACAAACCATTCAAATGTCTTTTGGACTATAGCTTGTCTTTAAACGATTATGTTACGTTGGTCTGGCAAGAAGTTATTTGTCATTCTTTGTTTATTTATGAATGTATGTATTGATATATTTTGCTCTTTTCTCCTGCAGACGTGGTCCCACTACAGCCAGAAGTAAGCAGCTATCGCCGAGGCCGCAAAAAACGAGTGCCCTACACCAAAATCCAGCTAAAAGAGCTGGAGAAAGAGTATGCGGCCAGCAAGTTCATTACCAAAGACAAACGACGGCGGATCTCTGCAACCACCAACCTCTCCGAGCGACAAGTTACCATCTGGTTCCAAAATCGTCGTGTCAAAGAGAAAAAATTCATTTGTAAATCCAAGACTAATGCCCACATGCATGCCACCTGATTATCATTCTTTACCAGTGGCCATGACAACCCACGCCCAAATTTATAACCCACACGAACTAAATATTTATATTTTATCCGAAATCTGATGCGCATCTGTCTCACGTCAGTTAATCATCTGGATTTCTCGTTCATATTCGAAGGGTGTTTATAACGAGGACAAAACTAGAGGGGGGTTGACTGTAATGATGCAGCGTTGGATGGCCCCAAACCCTCTAGTGCTTCGATTGCTATTTTCTCCAGAAAGAAGAGTTTGACAGTGATATAGCCTACTGGATTTCTCCTCAGATCTACGAATAAAACTGTCAGTGTTTGTGTGGAGAATTCCAGTGGTATTCTCTATAGCGCAAGTCATTTCTGGTTACAGGACATTTCAGCATTTCATTGACCGTCTCTTGTTTGGTAGCAAGGGTGTAGGGGGGCTGCTAATGTGGAATTGTACAGTTACGTGCATTTATTATTTAAATAAGATTCTCGAATGGCAGGAGTTGTAAATTGCTTATGTTTTAAGGTTCTCATAATTTGTTCTTTGTCAGTGAAGGATTATGTCTGTCATGCAACTGGAATGATTATCAATTAATGAATATTAAAAGAGAACTACGTATTAATACACAACTTAGTTGGTTTATGGGCCTATATAGCGAGTTTGTTCCCATGCATTCGACAACTCTTCGTACAACTGTCATTGTACGCATTTCTTCCATTGGTTCAGTGCAGTATGTGAACAGTGATGTGGTGTGTGTTAAAATTACCCAGATGGAAATGTTTCATAAATAAAAAGCAGTGATATAGCAGTAGTGACTTTTTTCTAATTAGATGCTCTCTCTCACTGTCCCTATGTGTTTGTTAATTTCAGTTTCAGTTTCATTTTTTTGTCCTACGATGATGTGTATTACGTACATTTACTATGATCTTGTATTCATTCCCTTTTTGAACTTTGAATACGTTGTATAGTGCAGGTGTGGTTTCATTCACAATAATGATTGTGGATATGAAGTCGATTTAAAAAGTTATGGTAACTTCACACCACATAGGCCGAATGGTTTATTGGTAAACAAATAGAAAGCACACCCTTCAGTAGGCTCTACAATCTGATACCTACACGCATAGCAAAACAGAGAAGATCAGTGAGTTGAGATATTCATATGTCTAGAGCAAATGGCGTCTTAGAGTCGTGTCATACGTCAATAGAAATGAATGAGTTTTTTCCGCCCCGGGCAGTAGCACAGCATACTCATTCAAAAGTCCATCCAGGACTGTCAGACAAATAAACAAAGGCTTTTTATTCATAATGGAAACTGTAAGTTGTAGTCACTTTAGGATATATAAAAGCGGTCTATATAACAGTTACACAGGAAACAACTTGTTTACATCCAATTTAAAAATGTTTTTCTCTGTACAGTGTTCTACATGAGTTTAGGCTGTTTTACATGGCGGGAGGGATCAGAACATGTAATCAGGAACGAGATCCTTTCACATTTCTTGTGATGGTTATGAGCGTTAGGCCTATCATTCAATGCTAATGCGCACGTGGCTTCGCTGATTGTTAAGAAGGGCCGTAACATTATATGTAAATATTTCGTCCACGTATGCATGTAAATGTTCACACTATGAAAACACTTATGAACGTGATTATGTTTAAATGAAATATCTAGTTTGTTTAAATATTGTCAAGCAATTCTGCTGAAGAAATTCCTCTACTCATAGGTAAACAATTAGATGTCTCCTATGAAGACTTTTGCTACCTGGGTATTGAGCAATTTTTAGTCAATTCAGACATTTACATTTTGGAGATTCACAAAGGTGGTGGTCTGTCATTGTCACAAATATCCTGCATGTAATTTGTCATGGTCCATCCTGAACTTGGCCTTCAAAAACCTCTCAGACGCCCAAGCCCTAAATGAATTGGTAAGAATGCGCAAAGGTTTTCGCTCTGAACTAGACCTAATGTAAAAGTGTGTATTTAAATGAAGAGACAACTAAAGCTTGTTTTGTTCGTGTGTTGTTAACTTCGTGTTGATGTGGAGCTAAAATGTTCATTTGTTAGACAATACCCTGTACAAACATCAGGATACTCTAGTAGGCTACTTACCAACAATATAAGTGCAGGAAAAATTTGACATCGCTTTGCATATTTCATCTAGATTGCTTAATTTTGTGATTTCTATAGCCTAAAATTACCTACTCATGCCTGCATTGTTTAGAGCGAGGCCGTGGTATCATGTAGGCTAAACTTTCGAACAACGTTGGTATAAGCTTGATACATAAGCAACAAGGAACAGGCCTGATATTCTACTAATTTTAACTAAGGAAGCTATAGCTAGTGTATAAGGATATAAGCAGCCTAAAATATGATCGTTATATCACTTCGTCCACTTCCTCTAAATGGCGTCCTTTTGATAGGCATTTCTGTTGGAAAATACTGTAGGAGGCCTGACATTTCTATAATGGCCCATGTAGTGCCGAAATATCACCGGTATACAACGAGTAAGCTATATGTTGACATTTGAAACATAAGCAACAAAGAAATTGCCTATTGCTTGCAGGTCTGATATATTATTATTGTAGAGTAGGCCTAGCCTACTAAGGGGGCCTGTTAATACAATAAGCAAGGCCCATGGCCTATGCGGAACACAAAGGAAGCCTGTACTGAACAGTGCTAAGGTACAAGCAACGTGACATATTGCGCAGAGGCGTAATAGCAACGTACAGGAGACAAATAGGCTACTGTAGGAACCGAATATATAGGCTAATGCATTGAGTTTGGGACTTGTGCGCAGTGTATTTTAGAATGTTCCCATAGTTCGCTAGTGTATTCTATTTGACTGAGTATACACCTGCTGTAACAACTTCTTTAAGAGGTATCAACTTCAACAGAATTTTCGTTGATAAGAAAAAGACAGTGCCTATTTTGTAATGGGCACTAGGTAACAGTTGGCGAGTATTTGGAAGTTATATGGCATTTTCAATCCAGATGTAACGTTTTTCCATAACTAATAATTATCCGACCGCTCTCCTCCTATAGGCCTAATGCAAATGTCCTGAAACAATTGTGCTTAGCAAAAGAGTTGACAGGCGTCAGTATAAAAAGTGGTAATAAAAAGAAAAATGTAATTATGCAAGAAGACTGATTTTAGTGTGTTGCATTTTAAGCTTTGAACAAGAGAGCGGTGAATAGGCTAATTTTGCCAATAATATTGAGTAGTCTAACTGTTATTTCTCCTCGTGGTTTTCCTCGTCTAATGTTAAGCTAAACCGTGGCACAGAAAATCTATTGTGTCCTTACGTCACTTCTTGGCTACCCTTGACCATGACTATGCAGTCGCTCTGACCTTGACACAACGGCAGCTCGTGCATAGCAAACAAGGAAAGGGTGGGCTTCCTCCCAGAGATGGCGCAAAGACTGGGGGGTCACTATCTGCAGACGAGGCAGTCCTGTTTTTTTTTTTGGTCAAATTTAGTGGTAGCCTAACGCACGTGGATAAATTTATATAAAATTAATTTTAGATGATGACGATATGAACATCCTTCATGTCGTCAGTGCCGGCCAGTACTCTCTGTGTCCCTAGCTCTTGATGTACATATGCTCCTAATGTATATTTTTGTGTATTCTTTTGTGTATACGAATACTTTGTGTATTCGTATTTTATTTCTTCTGACGGTCATCCAGGTCATTTTTTTCTCCAGTTCAAGAAACCTTAAATTATCTCGTACAGTTACACAGCCATCAGTGGAGTTGTGTGGTGTTTGGACCACAGGTAGACCGTTAACGTCTCTGCAAAGCCAGTAACCGTATAGCGCTGTTTTTAATTTCGTGATTTAGGTGTAGCCTGACAGATGAACAGTGAAGCTACCGCAAGGAATACAGACGTCGGTAATAAAATCATTTTCAAGGTATGTAAGCTGTTTTTTATTTTGTATGCGAGTTGACGTCGACGTAAAGATTCTGCGATTCCATATATCAATGACTTGGAGCTGCTGCCTCACCGATGAGTTAGGGCAACTTGACTTCAGATCATCCCTAATGTCCAGACTTATATCAAGTCGCAACGTCATGTGATGTTATTCACCAACCTTGAGATTGATGCAAAGCCTTGTCCTGCATTCTTGCAGTCTGTAGAGTCTGTACATCGACTTAACTTTTAATCAGTTATCTCATTGTCATTCATTTAATTCATTCATTCATTTTTATTATGGGTTATTTTGTTTCTTCATTTGCATAACCCTTTATATGCATAACCCTTTGATTACTTAATTCAACTAGGACATCTGAATTAAATTAAGGCTGTTCCTCGTTTCTCTAAATCTTAATTTCTAAGTGAGTATATGTCATAGTAACAAGTCAGACGATAACATCTGATGAAGTAACAAAATAATATAATATAGTCCAAATCACTGTGTTTTGGGTCGTTTGAAACATCTTTTCAAACGCGCGCATGATGGTGTTTTTAAACAAATTAGCCTTCATAAGGCCTACTTTTAGTCTTACTTTTGTATTGCATTAAAATTGTAGAAAACAAGGCAGTTACTTGTAATTAAAGAAATGCCTTCGGTGTGCGTGTTTGCGCGTGTGTGTGTTGCCACTATGAGTACGGTTTATCAAAAATACGCATATGGCTACATGAGTATACGCCAGTGTAGTGTTTTTTGTATTATTTTATTTTATTTCCGTTTTGGTGTATTGAGCGTAAATCTATGATGTAGATATGCCTAATTACAGGCTGATAGGCAAGCATTTTTATTCGTGCTTGGTCTTTGATCCATGGTCAGCGACAATTGGGTGCAGATAATATACATTTTGTGTTGTCGTTCCTCGATTATTATTTTTTTATTTTATTGTTTTACTCGACAAGATTAAATGAGAAGTTATCAAATATTTGCTGTTCTTAATTGTGTGATAACGACGTGTATGTATGTGCATGGAATATTCTTGATCTTTCTGCTCATTTACTTGCAACCTGGCAGAACTGTCGGAATGTGAACGTCGAAACAATAAAATGGCCTGTGTGTGTGTGTGTGTGTGTGTGAGAGAGAGAGAGAGAGAGAGAGAGAGAGAGAGCACTTGGTGATAAGAAGGCGCCTGACAGCCTCTGGTGGTGAACTGATGTAACATCAGGCAGCATGTGAAAACAAACGGCTATCTCCAAATCTGTCACATTGCAACATAAATAAATGTAAAGTTATTCATTTGACCGTAACATCTTAATAATTATGTTATGACTTCAGATTATTCACTGGTAGCCTTGAAATGGAATGTTGAGAAATCTGTATAATATGAAGCAGACTTGCTGTCGCATTTGCTTAGCAAACATCCGATGACTTGCTTCTGATGTGTAACAGCTGAGAATGAGTCTTTGACATGGCATATAGAAATAATTGCTACCATACTTTCCTGGTGATGTCAGATGAGAAAAGATTGAGAGGATAGTGCATACGCTTTGCATGGTTCAGACTGTAGAGGCATAATCCACTTTTTGGAGTGGGGTTGCTGTTGCAGAATCAAGGGCGATTGCAGGTGACTGACTGTTTTGTCTTTCAATAGGTGAATGGCAAAATATCAGTTTGTCCTTAAAGTCGCTAAAAAAATAAAATAAAAGTATTCATAATAACATAAAGTAAAACCTGCGCTGTCAACTTTACGCGCGCGCGTAACACACACA
>JAGFZM010002177.1:271119-286674 GCA_017657215.1 Limnothrissa miodon
TAAATGTGTAGGTTATACCTTCTGTCTATGCGTTAAACGGAGACCGCCCTTATGGTCATCCCATTGTGCTACATGCTGACTTATTTCAGTTGTGTTTTCGTTTACTCCATTTGATTAAATGCTATTTTACACTTACTTAAAACTTGTTTTTCATGACAAATTAGTTACTCTGTCTGATAACACTGGTAAAGTAGGAACAATTGTTTAAATATTAAAAGTTACACTCCTAATTACATTTTATTAATTAAGAGATTAGATTAAGATTAAATACAATTTAAATGCTTCTCCTTTGTGCACAATACATGTATACATTATGTAATTATTAATACTGCGTGCTACTTTTACATCCTTTGTTGTTTATTATGAGCCGGCCTAGCAATGTTTTCGACCCCACTGTTTGCGGTGAATAATAGATGTAGGCTACATTTATCTATCTCAAATTCTTCACTAGAGTTTCACAACTAGGTAGTGAGGCTGACAACATGTTGTAACAAAGCCGACGGAAGGGAAGACTCTTTGTTTATGTTATTGCCCTGTCTGGACAGGGAGCCGAATTCCAAGACGGCCGTTTCGATGCGCTGCAGACATCAATGCACTAGACAGTGACCTTGAACTGCAACGCGCCAATTGGTAGCGCCCTTCACCAAAAAACTAGCAAGGAAGTTTGACGAGGGAATGCAGAAACCGGCATTTTTGTACATAGATTTTAACACTGTTACTATGTGTTCTCTGACTTTGTTTCTTTCCCAGAATGTTCAGTCTACATTCAAAAGAGACATTTGGATGAGTAATGATGTATGTTATACGGCGTCATGAAGGAAGAGGAGCCCAGCTCGTCCTCTGCTCTCGAAGAATATCAGTTCACCGCCTGTAAGATATGTTTTATTTTTGGTTTTGTTGGCAACGTGTTCGGATGACTTCTTTGCGGATTAGGGCTACTATGTCGCGGTGTTCTGTTTTAGTTATGTGGCTCAATATGCTGTGAAAAGGAATTATGAATAGGCCTTTTTCCAATTATTGTCATTGTGACACAAAAAATAATTCCTATGTTACTGAAAGTACCATTTATCACAGCTCAGCTTTTTTGGCAGCGGGTGTGTTATTGAAATATTTGTGGAATTTGTATCTATTTGTTGTGGTATTGTAGTCTATCATTCATATGGCTACTACACTAAAGACATTCATTTGCTCTAAAAGTGTTATACAGTTCGTTCACGTTGGTACTCTTTTAATCTTGAAATCTGAAATACAAAGCTAGAAGCGAGAGCTTACTTCGCCGTGGAAAATGTCGGCGTCAAAGTTATTTTGTCAAAGCAATTTTAAACACCATTTCAGAAGACTTGTGGTTATGTCACGCAAGTCACATTTAGAAACTTTTGTGTAGCTTATGTCACAACATGCCGCAGTGTGATTGCGTGATACAGTAGCTAAGGGTGGGCTAATTCCATCACTACTTGAGGAGGTTGGAATGAAGCACTCGATAGGAGGAGCGTAACATTCCATTTAAGAGATTAGCTTTTAACTTTACCACGTTTCTCCTCATGAGGCCGAGAATGCAGCTGAACACATCAAACAAGATTTCCTCAAGATTTCCTCTATGTTCGTATTAAACATGTGCTTATTGGTCATTTGAATTTTCTTTAATAGCCTAGGCTATTTCCATGAGACTGTCTGTCAAAATCTAGATGAATCATGGAAAAAAAATCTGCCTCATGGTGAAGTATTTGTAATTTGAATAGTTGTAAATCTAATTGCGATGACAATTTCTTATGAAGATAAATGCTGCCTTCAATTTGGGACCGTATTCGCATCTGGTATATTAATCAAAGCATTCATTCAAAAAAGCATTTCAAAGCACTCATCTCTACAATCTTTTTGTTTGGAGGCTGTATGCAGCTATACATTGCTTGAAGAAATTTATTGTCACATACCTTTTTAAAGGTTTGAAAATTTAGTGAAATTATGGATGGCGTATGCATAATGAGAAATGCAATTGCACATAATTCCACGATACACATTAGACACGTGGAAACGCACACATTAAAACCTGCATAGTCAAAAATGTACATGTCCATTTACAAATGAGCAGCAGGTATAAACCAGTGTACAAACATATAGCCTGGGAAAACTCAGCAACTTACTTACTGAAATTTCAAAGTATCAGCATTGGCTCAGTCTATATCTGGATTACCATACAGAAATGTTTATTCTACATATCAACGCAACGCGCATGCAACCTCTTATCCTTGAAGTGTTTAACAATGCATACTATTTCGGTTAGGTATGCTATGTCATTTTCTTGTGTCTAGTAACCAACAAGGCCTAATTTTAGTAATGTAGGTGTGTAATGTATGTTGAATTGGTGTCGTAGATCAAAAATCCAATTTGGGCATGTTCATATCTCTTTCCATCTTTCTCAGAAAGAATTAGGAATGAACGGAGAAGACGAAATACATTATAGCAAGGGTGTGCCATCCTAGTATTTTGACGTCCTCTATAAAACTGGTGTTATATATTGCCCAAAAGGGCACCCCTCGCACCCCCCTGGCTGGAAGGGTACCCTCCATCGCTCATCTCTCTGTCTCTTCTGTAGTCGAATATGAATACCTCCATTCTCTTTAACATCACTCCTTTCGCCGCATAGCAGCAGAGAGGGCTTATGATGAAAGTGAGGGTAAGAAATAGCTAGTGGCACTTTAAATTAACAAAGCAACTCTCTGATTAGCATATAATCTGGTATGAATTTATCCTTGGCCTGCTTGTATATGTACTTGGGCCTATCAAACCGCACCAAACTAATCATAATTCAAAATAGCACGCAGTGTTGAAATGCACAGCGGAATATTGTTGACGATAATTGTTCATAATTGTTTGTTGTCCTATATTCATTGGTTTGAGAGCACAATCATAATTACTCCTCACTTCTAATAGGCCTACATAAAACGTAACTTTGTGTAAGCCCTTAATACCCAAGCAAACTATTCTTTCGCAATAAATGACGTCAATGTGCGAGCTAATTGAAGGCTAAATTCCTAGTGTGTCTGTTCTTAAATGTGTGTGTGTATCTGTCGGGTAACTGCATCACAGTTTCACCTGGAATGAGGTAATCACGTTTTAATTTTCAGCTCACAGAATTTATTATATATATTTATATATAATAAGTTAACTTATAACTCATGCATTAACAGGATAAAAAAAAGTTTTACACTAGTTCTAAATCTTTGCAGACCTCTGAGGAGTTTCCTTTATAACGAGTCCACACGTTTCATAGTGTGTCTGTTTAAGTTGTTCCTGAGAGGTGAGTGAGATATTATTTGAAATATACGGTTATAAAATGAATCTTATTGCGGAGCGTCTTTTTTAACAGAGCCAGTGGTTTCAACCCGCTGACCTCGTTACTGTAAATACGAGAGGAGTGTGGTGGTGAGCATCACTCTTTCCCTAAAACAGGCCCGTAAAAGGGCGCATCACAGCTTTATATGACATTCAATTCATTTGTAATTTGCTCTAAAACAAAGACATCGGTTCTCCTTCCCTGGTGGAATTTAAATATACTTGTTCGAGCTAAATAATCAATAATATCTTACGCTTTCAGTATACCCATGCAGACACAATGTCGTGTTATTTCAGAAATGAATATTTTTGTTTACAAAATCAAGTCATTGAAGAATGTGCGTTGGGGGTCATTTTAATACTTGAAACTGGGTAAGACATTGAAACAGAACATTACAGGGGGGTTCTATTTTTTCTATAAATGTTTATAGTATTTTTAAAAAGCTTATAAAAACCGTAATACAGAAGTTAATGTTTTGTTTTGTCAGACTTGGACCTAGTGGGTGGCACCTTCGTAACGCAAGTTGACTTTGGCCACGTGGTCTTTGCAGAGCCTATCAGACGCAGCGCACGGTTTAACTATGTTAAATGTCAGATTGCTATAAACTAGAAGCTCTTGGTCGGGCCCGCCGAAATGGGCGAGCATAATCTTCTTAATCCCGGTTTTGTGGGACCTTTGGTAAACATCCACACCGGAGACACATTTTACCTTCCCAATTTCCGAGCATCCGGGGGACAACTGGCGGGTCTATCCTCTCTTCCCTACCCTAGGAGGGACAATGTGTGCTCCTTGCCGTGGACCCCATCGGAGCCATGCAACGGATACCCTCAGTCTTATTTCAGCAGTCCCGTGTCCCTTAATCCCAGTTTTAACCGAGCATGCGAAATAACGCGACAAGACCAAGGCAAATGTTTCTACAGCAACAGTGGCGGAGGAGGCGGCGGGGTGACCAGAGAAAACTGTGTTGAGAGTGTGAACCTCAAGCGTGAGGACAGGGCACGGGGAGACCCCTCCGTCTCGATAGTAGGGGAGCAAGGACTGCACAACCACAATGCAAATGCGATGGTCAACGGCGGAAACTTCTCTAAATACGACTATGGAACGGCAGGCGAACAGCTGACCCAAGATCCGCCATCCTGCCAGTCACTAGAATCCGACTCTGGATCCTCGCTGCTCAACGAAGGAGGCAAAACACCATCAGGCATCGCGCACACATTGACATCCCCTGGCACACACACTCATGCAGGCAGCGCAACTCCAGGCAGTGGTGAGTGTGAGTATGTTTATATGCGACAATGCATTGCCCTTATTGGACGTTAACTGTATCTGGCGCGTTAGCCCCGTTTTCTCATCGAAGTTTTATTTCTTGATTTGTCGTTATTCTTGCTTATCGGTACGAAGCAAGATAGTTACCGCAAGTCGCCTATTGACTGACTCAGAGGTTGCACGTCGAGATAAACGCCACTAGGGGAAGCATTGGAAAAAACAGGGTTCACGTTTTCGTTTACACCCAGTTCTTTACACACCAGTAAACCCTTACTGCGCAGTAAAATGAGAATATTGTTTGTGGTAAAAAAGGGAATATGTCTAAACCACTACCGCAGAGGAGTTTTGCATTTGTACAAATTACTTAAGATTCTGCTCGTAATATACATGATCTGCACACGTTAGAAGTATTACTAAAAACGTAGCGTGGGCCTGTGCATTAGGCTATGCAAAGTGTTTTAACGAGTATTTACGCTCTCGTAAACCAAAAAGTAATATCACCATTCACGCTTAGTAAAATCGTTTGCATGCCATTGTAATACTACATAGAGTATGGTCAGGGTGAGAATCCATGATGAATACACCTGTGACTACAACCTGTAACAAAAGGAAATGGATCGCTGCAGTATAATGGAAGATGGAAAGTATCCATCTTTTCTATCATGATTCTCTGTGCGCAGTTAAAATAGACTGACGGACGAATGGTGTTTCTCGTATGGCTATACCTTTAGGGGTGTAACCTGAAAGCCTTGCCTGAAGAGTATAATGTATATCCAGGGCCTGTAGTCGCTGTGACTCTTTTAGATCGTCTTTTAATTATAGTACCCTTTAGTAGCAGACAAGTGCTATGTTCATACAGACAATAATTTCTCTCATTGGATCATACGTGTATGTTCGCCTATATTCAATTATGAAGTACATTTTGCCATTGTATGTAAATATGTGTAAAAGCACATATTGATACTGATATTTGTGCCCTTTTGTCTCAAAGTTGACTCTACAGGAACCATCGTCCACTAACTAAACTGTGCCCACCTTTTCCCAGGTGCCCCGTGGTATCCCATGCATACACGAACCCGTAAGAAACGGAAACCCTACTCCAAGCTGCAGCTAGCAGAGCTCGAGGGCGAGTTCATGCTCAACGAATTCATCACCCGCCAGCGGCGGAGAGAGCTGTCTGACCGGCTAAACCTAAGTGACCAGCAGGTCAAGATTTGGTTCCAAAACCGCCGCATGAAGAAGAAAAGACTGTTGTTGCGAGAACAAGCGTTGTCCTTCTTCTAAATAGGAATATTTGTTATATGAGGCGTGCGAGAAATCGATGAGGTTGATTAGCCATAAAGTGAAAGACCTGACATTAGTGTGGGAAATATTTTTTTTGTTTGTTTTCGTCAGTTGTGGTAATGCATGATTTTTAAAAACAGCCTATAGCATTCTTCTCTTATGGTAAGGTTTATGATGAAGCAAGTTCAGCTAAATTGCGACTGTGGCTTTCCATTACGCAGACAAGCGACCAAATATACGGCTACTCATGTTTTGAGGAGTTTAGCCTATAATCTGTATTTTCGGTTGATACATCTGCATTTCAGCATGAAAATCCCACACATTTCTCTACATTAGTTTTGTTTTTACCTTCTTAGTAGACTTGACCCAAAAATGAACTAATCTAATTGAGAAAGTAAAACACATCCGGAAAAGCACTCGGATTGTCATTCGTTAAAACAGGAAAAGAAAAATATTTGATGAACATTTGCCCTTTATAATTAATTACAGCACACAATGGATAGAGGTCAATGTCAGTGTAGAGCGCAAACAAATATTTCGGGTTAGTCAGTCCTTCATTATATAAAAACGTGCGAGACGTAATACTGGATAACAGAAAGCTCTGCAAGAAATCAGATGTTACTTGAGTGGCACCCAGTGCAATGTTCAGAATGTATTTGATTTCTTCAATACATTTCTGTATTTGTTGCTAAATATTAATAATGAGAGAAACGGGCCTATACCATGCACTCTTCATCTCTCTCACTGATTAATGCCATGTGCTGTGGGGATGTTCACGGTCAAGGACAAATTTGAAGTCTGCACCTCATGCATCGCCCACTGTGCTATGCTCTTCACGGGCGCCTGTGAGCCGACCTCGATAGAAGGAAATGAAATCTGAAAATGTCGGTTTCAAAATTCAGTTGCAGGTTAAGTATTAATAGTTTCTTTAGTAGAGAATAAGACTATATTTTTATGCCTATGGGCTATGGTTTCTGCTGCTATTTCGGGATTATGATCTGCAGAGTCTAGGCGCTTGGGTGTGAAGTATTAGTGCACTGTCGTGACACTTTAGCGACAGAGATCGTTTACTGCAATAATGTGCAACACCCAATGTAATGTTTGTTTCTCATAGGCTAAATAGATAGCCTCCATACACAAACACAAACCCAGGCACGCGGGCGCTTTTAGGTACACGCATAGGTTGCATTTTCTGTTGGGGTTTCATTGTTTTTTTTACTTAGCAAAAACTCTTGTGGAGTTTTCCATGACAAGATTTTAGTTAAAAGTAGCATGCGCTGTTGCACTCCATTCATGGCCAGGAATGAGAGCAGAGGTGCGCGCTCTAGCATTTGCCATCTAATTGACATGAGTTATGAATGTCGGGCCTCACCACATTTGAATGACTTAATGAAAAAAACGGATTATTCATTGAATGAATCTATCTTGCTCAAGAAAAAGCTTGATGTAAGTGAAATATATAAAATTGAAAGAACTTTCCATTTAGCGCTTCTTCTTTTCTTTGTCTTTTTTTGTAATCTTCTCAGATTTCTGTGAATAGAAGATTGTTATTTGTTTGTTGCTGCTTTTAAATCAAACTTTAAATCTGTGTTTGCTATCTCACTTTATTTTGTTGTCGCATTGCATCCATGTAAGTTGCTCAGTCTAGGCCAATAGTAGATATATAGAGACTGCGTTATCCTACAGGATGCTCTGTAGGCCTATAAGCTCGTCCAGTAGCCAACAGTATTTGTATAGAACTTGAATGAATCCTTCCTCCGGGTTTTAAATTCTGAAATGTATCGATGTTTAAACGTTTTGCTGCTGTCTCTATCATGTTCACCTTTCTCGAGTGCTATGTTGTGTCTAAAGCAAGCAAATTTGTTTGTGTCTATGCTATCTTTGTATAATAAGCGACACATGTGTATTGTCGTCACAAAATTATCAATGTGATACGAATGTTTCTTATATATGTGTTTTCTGTTCAATACCTCCTATTTTTTTCTGTCTGTGATAACATCCGTTTACAAAACGCTGTACTTTATCAATATGCATAATATGAATGTATTGATGTATGTGTACGTTTATGATATCTATTAAAATCTATAAACTTTTATATTACTATCACGATCATGATATGCACGGCTGTGTTCGTAATTGTTGTTACTCTCCAGGATACGTGAATATTAGTTATAGTAACAGAAGTTAATCAAATTATTGAAAAGCAAAACTGTTATTATAACTGGATGAATGTTGTAATTAAACACGCCACACTAATAAGACAAAAGAAATATGACAATTTAATCCTAATGAATTGACATCCCAAATGGGATGCCGCCCTTGCCTTATACAAAATCCCTTGGCTCCTGGCTTGTTTCGAAAAATCATTTTATAGGCACTTGTAAGAAAAATGATAACAATAAAGCTAGTTATATTTCCTTTTTACACAAACTGGACAGACCAAGCCATTCCTTTACAAGACTGCTAAGAGGATGCAATAAAACAATATATTTGCAATGAATTTTTTTACCCGCAGCGTGCACCATTTTAATTCCGTGCTGCGTGGCATTTGTGACAAAGGATGGAGTGCACTGAACAGGGATGTAAAGCTTGTGTATTACGAACCTTTAATTACTATTCCTAAGACACAGACACTTAAAAATTGGATTTTGGAAAGGAAACCTGTTATGTTGCTGTGACTCGCTGTTGGGCCAAAGACAATACCTCGCTGCAATGTGTCGAAATTAAATGCCTATCACAGCATGGCCTAGCCGCTTCACAGCAGGACGTGTCAGTCTCAAATACAGTCCCCCTCCCTTTCCATCTTTGATTACAGTATCGGCGAAACCCTCGTTGGCATCGTCTTTGTATTAAACTAGTAGTGTTGGCACTCATTGTCTCTAAGGCTCTGACACGTGTGCAATTGGGTATTGAGTGAAATATCACAATATCCTAGCCAGAATAATGTGGCTCTGAGCTCGATTTTTGCCGGTGTTCAAAGCAGAATAAGTCGCAATTGAATGGGAAATGTTTTAACATGCCTAGAAGTAGTTTTATGATGCAGACTCAAATCATTTCCCAGCCCTGGTTTTCTTCGACTGGTGTTGAAATATAAGAGAGACAAAACTAAAAATCTGCCTTAGCGATTAAGTTTAGGTGGATTTTGCTGCCGTCATAAACCCAAATACAATAGTTCGACCCACCTAGATTAACAACACCATGGCATAGTTGTGATGCAATATGTATATAGACTTTTTTCCTACGGAACTTGAACGTCTTGTTATATGAACGACTGTTGCTTCGATAGAAATATTGTGAAGACTTTAATCACTTTCAAAGCCAGACATAATACCCATACTGAAATGTAGTGTTACGCCTAAAGATAACAGACATTTTACGAGTTTTCCACCGATGATGTATTTGCTGGACAAAATCTAGCTAGTCCTTGTTCTGAGACACGTCATTACTTCCCTTTGTCAACAAATGCAGGCACATCCGTCAAGGCCGCTGCCCCCGACAGAATGCGGGTTTGTATCTACAAGGTCAAATTCAGAACTTGCAACATGGCAAAAGGGCTTTCATAATGACTAATCTAAGGGTTTTGGTCGCGCCATGGTTTGTAAAGTTTTGTGTTTTTAGTGTTGGGGTTTGCATATACTCGGCTCAGTTAGACAAACTCACCCCCAAATATGGTCTGACTAAACTACTAAACTGCTTTCAGTGGGTAACCAGTAGGATGCATTCGAGATAGGTTAGAGACGCTTTTGGCGTTTTTGGATAGCATTGCGGTTTAACCAACAAACGCGTTTTTGACTTTGAGACGGTCCAGGGTCTTTTTATGGCAGCCTGTCTGCCAGGCGCAAAGGTCAGTGATCTGCGGCGTTGACGCAGACCTTGAATGTGAAGCTGCAGTCTCACCATGCCATTGGAGAGACCCGAGGCGGTAGAATTGGGAGGGACAAATAGTGGGCTATCACTTTGTTTTGCTATGGACTGGGTAGCCTTGAACTATGGGTGCTATGCAATGACGGTCAAAATGGCTGAAATATCCAAAGCGAGGGTTTCAGAAGTAGGCCTAAATGAATGAATTTTCTGTGAGATGCAAAGTGAACATCTCATTTTGTATTGGTATGCTTTTCGAATGGACTGAGTATCAGCATTAGTTACCTCGCTGTGATTGCATGCAAATGGAAGCAGGGACCACATCAGCTTGCGTGATAAACTCTGCCTTTTTTATTTAGTTGAGATCCAGATATCATGTCGTTACTTCTATTTTTTACTAACAATCACGCCTGATATTTACACTTTGTAGATGTAAGTACATCGTGCTTAAGAGCTTTGACAGTCACACACACATACAAAGAGAGAGACCTACACTCCTGTCCTTGATTCTTCTTTCTAAAACGGAATAGGCTTATGGTATATAATTCGTTACGCACCTTTATATGCACTATATATATATAGCTGACATTTATCTGTACAATATTTATATAAATTTATACAGCCATAAATCTAGCTTGATCATTCTTAATGAGGTTAAACATGTATTGGTATAATTTTAGGTCCAAAATAACCCTCAATAAGCTGCAGTAAACGGAGTCGGATGCGCCTTTTGTGTAAATATAATGCACAATGGGTCATTTATTTTCACAGAAAGCAGGGGTAATTCATATAAAGAGAATGCCATTAACGCAATTTAGTTTGCAAATAATAATTTTTCCATTGATACAAAATATAGACTATTTCCTATCCGGGAAATAGAAGGGGTGCATACCCGAAAACGCAAATTGCACAACCCCTGGCCTTAGTTCAGAATTTAAAACATTTGAACGTGAATGAATGTCCTACTATTTCCTTAAATCTATGTACGTGCGTAATCGATCATCAAATACAAATACTTTTAGCGTATAATTTAACTAACTACAATTCTGTAAACGCGTTATAATTGCAGCATTCTTTTCCAAAGGCATATATTGACTTGTGATTGGGATAGTTTGCCCACATTCACACATAGGCATTTTACTCATTTTATCTACCTGTCTGTCTATCTATCTCTGCTCTCTCACTGACACACACTCACACACTCATGTTTACACACACACACACACACACACACACACACACACACACACACAAGGAGAGATCCTTGCTCGCACTTTGTGTATTGCATGTCTTTCTGTTGTCGATATGCACTGCATAGGGTATTTGTTGGGCCTTTGGTCATTATGTTTTTTTTCCTGTAATCTCAAAAAGTTGTGTTTTTAAGTTCTTTTTGTTTACATTATATATTTTACGTCTGTTACCTAAAAATATAATTTTCAATAATGATTTAAGCCCGCAAACATGTGCATGCGAGAAATCCAATATTTATACACGGTTGTGTTCACTGCCATTCTGTTCGAATATCTAATGTAAGCGCACGCCAGTGCGCCTTAGCGTGTGTGGGTAAAATCAGAGTAAAGTCCTCTCAGATTCATTGAAGTGATCCGTTTGTGTTTGTCATTATTATAGGACTGTCAAACACACAGTTGTGTCTGTATTAAACAGTTTAACTGAACGTAAACAGGTCTATATTATTTTCATTGGCGGACTGGGCGTGAAGGTCTCCACGGGAGCCTAGACCTGTTTTTAATGCGTATTTACAGACTGGTTTTCATTGGCCTCTGTCGATCAATGCGTGAAAATTCAAACGTGGAAATACCTTTCTAAATAGACTGATTTCTTTATAATACATACATAGAATGAATAACACGGGGGTACTGAGGTTAGAAAAAATAAAATAAAATAAAATGCCACAAAATATTTTAGTTTGTGTTCTTTGTAGTTCTTTTTTCCTCAGAAGTGCATAAATATTGTATATCGATTACAAACATGTTATCTCATTTAATGCAATCTTCCCGAAATTACATCACATTCGGGACACACAAATTCTATCAATTACACTGTTTAAAAGGCAACCCACATGTCTTCAGATCTTGAATGTTGTTTTTTCCAGAAATCGAGAGTCTGGTGTAAGGGTTTGTCCGCTGTGGGATTTGTGCATGCGTCAAAGCCACGGTCTTAACCTTGCCCTTGACTTCAAAGTAATGTATTTTTGACATTTACAGTGTGGTGAATGAATTAAAGATTGAACCCTTTTACATTCTATAAGATGTATTGTAGTTACAATATTTGCAACGCGTATTGGTTAATCCAGAAGGAATGTATGTGCGCGCGGGCGCGGGCACAAACATTCACACGCATACACACAGAGAGACACCAGAGAAAGAGAAAGCACTTAGGAACTTTTTTTCTCAATTGCATGCACATAAAGGCAGTTAACTAAAATGCAGGAATGTTATACCTTCTCTAGAAAAACAGCAACTAAAGGTCATTACATACATTACATTACATCAGTTTTTCGGCCCACGGGCCTTTAATTATGTTTCAAGCCTAATAGAACGTTTTATTTCGTTTTGTCTTGAGTGCAAAACTGCTTGACTGATACATTGGTAAAACGTGATGTGTAGCCTAATGCAATTTGTTATAAACCTTTCCGTCGCTATTTAATGTTTGGCCCCGAACTCATAATCCGTACTAATGTAAGTTAGTTTGACTCACATTGTGCTCTTAGCAAACAGGGATTAACAAAAATATGTGAGCAGTAGAGTAGAGTAGGCCTTTGAAGTAGACTTCCAAGGCCTGTATGGGTGCCTACTTCATATGTCCCCAGCGGTATACACGTTAACGCTACCCCGTGTTTCCTGCTGTCTATGTGGGCGGGAACCCATACAAATTGAAGGTCAAGTTAGTAAGCGCCTTATATGGGGTTCAGGAGTCCGCCAACAATGTTTTGGAAAGGGGCAAACAAGACCACGACCTGTGGAGTTTGTTGGATAAAAAAAAAGAGTTTTTTTTTCTTTTCCTCCCTGTCAGTCGTATTTTATCCTTAAATTGTGGTAGGTATAAAGTAAGAATTAGCACTCGGATAGATGGAAGAGGACAAGAAAGTTAAAAGGAACCAAGCCGCATTTTCGGGCGATGAAAATTGGTTTACAAAAAGACTAGAAGATGTAATATATCCAAGTGATCGGGATGTCGACTTCAAAAACATCAATCTCCTTTAGTTCTTAAGGTATCAGTCTTTAGAGCCGGAGAGGAAATTAAACGTCATAAAGTGAGGGACTCAATTAGGGCCCAAGGTTTAGCGCTACCTAATCCTGTAGGAAACAAAGACGGAATTTCGGTAAGAAAATACAGATACTATTTCCTCTCTCATAAATCTATTTTATATTTGAGATACATCTGCAAGAAAAATACCAGTGCATTATTTTAAATGTGCCTAAGATAACCCGATAGCAAGTGTGTTCTCAAGTCACGAAGACTTCATTGTGACCCAAGCTGCATGAGTTTCTATGGGATGGTCGTAACCTGCTTTGTTTAGTAACCTTACGTGTCAGTTTGCGCATCGTCATCCATTAACAGGACTGATATTGTTCTCCCAATTCACTAGATCTATCCCGGATCGTACAGAACGTATGCATATTTTAGCTTCTAGTTCTATTCCGCTATTTGATTACCCAGAAGACCCATAGTCTAATTCAAACCAGAAAGAAAGAAAACAAAACGAAAAATATCTATGCCTTACAATTACCCCTGATCCACTTACTTGGAGATCTATATCTGATATGTGTCATCAGACATAGGCCTATTTCTTAAAACTATCAATTGAATGTCCAAAAACTATTGCACACCAAATCAGAGAAGATATGCAGAGTAGATGTTTTAGTAGGAATTGAGGAAAGCAGTTGAAAGCAGTGTCGGACACATACATTTTCAGATGAGCTGTACGTACAGGATTGTGTCCAGTTTGTTGATTATTTTTTTATTTACTTTAAATAGCTACATTAATTTTTGAAATAATATTTTTTTTCACAAGTCTGTCCGTAGTTCATTTATCTCACATGAACTGTACCCTGAATTATTTTTGTTTTGGTAAATAATGTGAGACCGAAGCCATTGTAAATGACATTTTATTAAAGTTTACCAAAGTTTACCAACACGTTAAAGGGTTTGCAAAACTGATTTTCCTTAATTATGATTGTATTAAATAAAATAATTCATTCGTAATTCTGGTTATACTAATATCTCTTGGCATTCTTGGCACATGGCATTCTTGCTCCCGCTTTTTTTCTTTCTTTTCCATTCTTGTTCATACAATACTATTTCAACTAATGGGCCTCATGTTGTGGATACTCTGTGTGCATGCAGTCTATGACGGCAAATGTTTAAATATTCGGAGTGCTCAGCAGGAACGGTCGCAGTAATAGCCTATTCAAAGGGAGCCATGTACTCTACCTACAAAAACTCCAAACCGCTTACAATTATTAGATGTGCGTCACCAAAAATAGAAAGTGTTTGTGTGTGACAGACCACACCTTACCTTGTGGCTATTGAAATGTTTCTGTTAGTACCAGACGTCTTTTCTTCATGTTTTAGCAGCCATTATAACCAACCGATGTGGCTCAATAAATTACCACTATGGTCTAAGCTGTAATTTTCTTTTAGCTTAAATTAGCACAATTTGAGCTAAACCATGTAGGCTAGTAAAGCGTGCTAAATACCGTTGTTGAAATCTTTAGTTGTCTGATATACCTGTAAATTTTAAAATACTGTATTCGAAAGGGCTGTGGCTCACAATGAGGCACTTTAAATGGCAGATCTGATGTTCGTTACCATATGTAACCAAATATTGTACTAGCGTGTCTTTTTGATGTGTTTTGGTATATCTAATTTTGTGGTTATAGACATTGTTTGCCCCATTGCATTTACGCATATTTAATACTTCCCATGCAGTGGCTTTAATGCATAGAGACTCAGTGGTAAAAATCACTGTCCTGCTCACAGCCATTGCAGCAGGGTAGGTTCCTCAGACCTCAGTGTTATCGAGGGACTTTTTTTTCTAATGCCAGAAACTGTTCACAGCTCAGACAAGCGAGTTTAATAGCCTGGCTTACATCCAATTAAAATGATCTGAGCCATGAGGGGACAATAATGTTATTCCACACGCTTGCCACGTTTAGCGCTTGTTTCTGGTCCGATTTATGTGCAGAGGGCTGCAATGGACGCCTAAACTTGACCACTGCCTTGAGAGAGAATCGGCTGCGTCCACTCCTTTTTGATCTTTCTTACAGTGATTTCAGTTTTGTAGGGTTTAAGAAGCAGTCTGTAATTCTCACAGTTTTTACTGTTATAGTAAAGAGTGTCGAGGCGTTGCTTAGATTCCGCAGACAGACAAAGTCGTAAAGTCTGCTCCCAAACAGTGTTGTTTTCAAACAGAGAATGGGAAATATTTACAGCGCTTGCGTTCTAACAACCCTCGGGACCCGATGCTATGCTGAAGCAACACTGCTAAATCTTACCTGCGCTTACCTCGAATTTATCTGCTGTTTTTTTAAGTATTCCCTAACATAGAGAAACGCGACGTAGGTACCGTGATTGACAACTCAAGAAAGCCACACTCAGCAATTTGGTTGACAAAAAATGACTTTATTTGAGGGTCTAGGATTCACTCTTCACCCCCTGGGTCCTATTGCTAGTAGGATTAGATGATGAGGGAAATGTTTTGGCATTCCACAGTGATATGTGGTCATAGTAAATACACACACACACATACACACACACACACACACACACACACACACACACACACA
>JAGFZM010002177.1:286684-340310 GCA_017657215.1 Limnothrissa miodon
ACACACACACACACACACACACACACACACACACACACATACAGACACACACACACGCAGGCTGTCAATGGCTGGTTTGGAGAGGCGTCATCTTCTGATAAAATCAAAACATTTAGTATGATTAAATGAAAGTGACTACCCGAAGCTACGGCCGCAATTGCAAACGCTTGAGTGATGGAAAGAGGGTCGCTTAATGGTCATATACGGTAGACTGTCCCAGGAAGAAGATATCGTTTTTCATGTCAGGCTATTTGTTTATTAGTTCTTCTACTCCCCATTGCACTCTCCTCCAATCTAATACTTTTTGCCAATATGACGGGGTTGGGCATATTAGTGATATAAGCCGTATTTTGTTCACACTGTCTAGAATTATAGACTGTTGCAATTTATTGAATACATTAAGATAGTTTGTGCGTAATTTCGGTGGTTATGTTGGATAGCCAGATGCACTCAATATCCAAGACGGATTCAAGAACTGTGAATTGAGCAAATATGATTAACTCGGAATTGTCCAGTGTAGGAGATTTTTCTCCTCATGCTGTCCCTAAACGTGTGACTACTTGTGTCTTGTGTTGCTGTTCGACGTTTTATGGCAGGCAAGTCGTTGGAGGATTTTAGTGGTCAAATTCAAGTGCTGTCTGGACAGCTGTCTGCTTTCTTTGTACTTGATTGAGGGCGTCTTACACTTCAACCTTTTATCTGTGGAAAAGGGGGCTTTTGAACCAACTGTCCGACGATAATACCACGGCCACATACCTTCCTATGAAACGGATACTGACCCAAATCTGTATGGCCACTCTGTTTTAGGAGGGAAAACACGTGCGCGATGCTTGGCCTGAATAATTACCAAATATATCTATACGTTTTAAAATTGAAATGATTTAATATGCCTGTTATGTATGTAGGCCTAATGGTCACCAACAAAGTATGGTGATTCTCCAGTATATTGTTAATTTATTTAGTGGATTTTTCTATCATGGGGGTCATTGCACGTGTTAAACAATAATTCTCACCGCAATTAGATATATCAAAAATATATGGACGATTTTGAATAAACGTAAACTCTAGATGGCAATGGCATAGGCTACCTCAAAGAAAAAAATAGGGAAAGGGCGGCGGCATCTGCTATTTGAGGTATTTATGGCCTATACCAGAGAAATGCCTATTTGCGTGTATAGGAAATGTAGAAAAGACATTTTATTGGCGGATCTTATCTCGAAAGTAAACCAGACAATAAATATAACTAAAGCTATTGAAGTCCCAATGTTAAAAAGGACGTGACTTTTCTAATATTTGCAAATTTAAATGGTGAGTAAGGTGGAGGCCTTGACAAATTGACGTCAAAATATTCTCGGTCTAACTCTGGTAAACAGCTTTAATATCTAATAATAATTTAGACAAGCGACTGCGACTACCACGCATTCAAATTCATAGAGCCTACCTCCCTCCTTATCCGACTCACTCTCACAGACATGAGCGCGCAATTATGCGCGCGCACTCACACAGAAGAGTTATAAGCGTTTCCTTGCTTGTTGCCCATATACATTTTGCAGGGTCCAAAACTGGCTTTGGGTCTGAATGTTTTCGTAGCCTATAACCTAATTCTAGACGCTAAAATTGCTTGTTTAAATGTTGCGGCTGCCTGACTTCATCGTTAAAACTTTGCTAGATCTGACTATTGTTGATTTGACAGCCAAATCGGAGCAATTGTAAATATCCTACTGATATGTGAGGTAAATACATTCTAATAATTAATCAAATGTTTTTATACACACGATGGGGCTGTCCGAAAAGACATCACCACTAGAAATTGAAAGAAGATATGAATTCATGAGAAAGAAACCATTGCCGTGCCCTTTATTGCCCTATATAAAGTGTGTAGGCTAATTATGTTTTGTTAAATGAGTCGTTATATATGTTTAATTGGTCATTTAAATACCTGGTCATATACGAAGAAAATAAAATATATAGTTTATTCCTTAATAACTGTTGTTGTTGACTTCGCTAATATTATATTGAGGAGTAAAAAGGACGTTATAAGCTACAAAGCGAATATGAAGAAGTATAAATAGCATCGACAGTGAGGGTGTAACACACTACAACCTATACTTTGGTGCGGTGCGCATGTGCCATAACATATTCATAATTTGATTGAAGTGTTTATGTCTGTATAGCTGAGACAACGATGCAATGTCTGTCACCAATTTTCATAATGTTCTTGCGATCTTTGAAAACCAATCGTTTCAACCTCCTATATCTTACCTAAGTGAACCACTCCTACGCATGTAAGTGTTCCAAATTGATATATGACAATATCTACTTTCGATCACGTGTCTAAGGGTGACTTAGACGGATAGCGCGTCATCTCGCCTTCCCAAATTTTCCCCTTCTGCAGTTCGAATCCAAAACATCCATCTATAGAGCGAGGGAACGGGGAGAACGATGTTTAACTCGGTCAATCTGGGCAACTTCTGCTCCCAGACACGAAAAGACAGGACTTCCGAGTTCGGAGAGCGAGCGGGCTGCGCCTCTAACCTCTACCTCCCAAGCTGCACCTACTACGTGCCTGAATTTTCCGCCGTCTCTTCGTTTCTGCCACAGGCCCCATCTCGGCAGATTACCTACCCGTATTCCACGAACCTCTCGCAAGTGCAACCGGTTCGGGACGTATCGTACGGCTTGGATCCCTCGGGTAAATGGCACCATAGAGGGAACTATGCATCCTGCTACTCAGGGGAGGACCTGGTGCACAGAGACTGCCTTCCGCCATCATCCACCATGACAGAAATGCTGATGAAGAACGAGAGCGTATACAACCACCACCACCACCACCATCACCACCCGACCTCCAACCACCCGTCAACAGGCTTCTACTCCGGCGTGGGGAAGAACAATGTCCTGCCCCAAGGTTTTGACCGCTTTTTCGAAAGCGCTCATTGCGGAACGGAAAACGGCTCCATGGAAAACTGCTCGCAGAAAGGAAACGCAGTGAAGTCGGACACGGCGTCTCAAGCGTCAAACGCCCCGCATGGCGCAGCGGACCCGGAAAAAGATCCAGAGGATGAAGAAGAAAACACAAACTCGGGTTCATGCGCCTCTTCTTCGGGCACGAAGGACGACAGCAGCGCTAGCAAAAACAACCACTCCAGTAGGTACCCGAAGCTGTAAATGGGGGAGAAAAGAGGTTAAGGGACTAGCCCGGTGTTTTGTCGGTCAGATTTTATGTGGAGTTTTATAAGCATTCAAAGGATTTTATTATAACCTACAAAGCTCTTTCTTCCAACACGAAGAATTTTTACGATGGGAAAGCGCTTTGGAAGAACGATATGTTACACACAGTCACTGCTATCTTTAAGTCTGTGAAATTTTAAGAGCACGCTATTGTGACAAATGCTAACTTTGATCATGAACTTGCGCTGGGCATTTTAAGGGTTGTTTTGCGGGGCCGTCGAGGGTAAAAAGCAATTGGGCAGAACACTGCTCTTGGCAAATGGTGAATTTTAGCAGCCTGCATGCAAAATAGCCCTCTGTCAAACTCTCAAATATAACAGTGGCTGAGTTCATGGAACTCAGGGTTGATGTAAAATAATTGTTTGCCCTACGTGTTAATGAACGGCATGTGCCCTGAAAATTGTCTAGAAAATAATAAAATATAATGCTCTCAGACAATCCTCGTTTTGGCCGCCTAATTGAAGTGATATGATTGCCTATAATCTGTAGTGATAAATGTTTCTACTGTAATGTATACTGCAATCCAACCTAACCTGCTTTCCAAAAAAAAAAAAAAAAAAAACTAAAACCTGAAAACTAAACAACGAGGACAAATGATCTTTTTAAATACCTTAATAGTTGGGCTTTGTAATTCATAGAAGTTACATTTAAATCTTCAAAATAAAAGCAAGGCAGTTTATTATCGTCTTGTAAATCGATTACACGGACCACACTGTGCAGAAGAGCGCTATGTGTCCCCATACATTACACTTCGTGTTTGGATCAATGAAATGGCATCATTTGCAACTCTGAACCATTAACACAAAAAACATTTATGTTATGGTCACTGTTCTCAAGATATGTCATTGAGCTGTAATGACAGCTATTTAGATTTGAGAACGGAGTTAATCTGTTATAATTAGCAGCAGTGTTGAAGCCATTTGTCAGCATAAATAAATGTGCAAATGACCTCATTTCATGATACACGTAGTTTGGTAATTTGCTCTGCAGAAATTATTAATATTTCAGGTTCCTTGATTGCTCTGGTGTCATTGATTAGACTGTGACAGTCCGTGGAATACTGAACTTTGAAGCAGTGGTTTGATGATGCAGAATTTATCCGATCTGATATGATTGTGTGTTACATTGTTCATTCTCACCATCCTCTGTTATTTTCCTGTCATAAATTAGATAGTTTAACATTGAACGAGTCGTCAATGGTGTGTTTGTGTTGCATTACACCAGACGTTGTTGACCTTGCCTTTTCTGCCCCCCAACCCTCTTCTCTGTTTCTTTTTGTTCTGGTTTATTGTTTTAAGGTACTCCTCGGACGAGGAAGAAGAGATGTCCATACAGCAAGTTTCAGATCCGCGAACTTGAGCGAGAGTTCTTCTTTAATGTGTACATCAACAAGGAGAAACGACTGCAGCTCTCCAGAATGCTTAATCTGACCGACCGGCAAGTAAAAATCTGGTTCCAGAACCGCAGGATGAAAGAAAAGAAATTGAGCCGAGATCGCTTGCAGTACTTTTCCGGCAACCCTTTATTGTGAACCGTTATGTCAAATTACTATGGAAAGTCGTATTCATCACCATTGATCGTTCAAATGAAATCGTCCTTGGATGAAGCCAGTGCCGACTTCAGCTAAAAAAGCCCCGTGTGGTTGAAAGAGAGGACTGGAGGCGGTAAACAAGCTAATCGATTTAAGTTGTTTTTGTCGGCATGTCTTTTGCGACATAGGCCTACTTCAAGATCCTATATGCTACAGTTGGTCTTGCCTCTTACATTGAAAGATAGCAAGACATGCTGTAGCAGGAAGACTGGAGGTTTACTCGCAGGCATTTTTGTCAGTGGGAGGATTTGTGTATAAAACTAGGTCTCTTGTTATAGTTGATATAAATGCTGAAAAGATCGTGAGACGTAAGACTCACGACTCAAGACTCACTATAACGGTTTCCTGTTGTTTGCGTATTGTATGTCTCAATTTTCTCGTCGAATCGTAAAATAAGACCACTGTCTTTATCAACACACATGCCTTTTCTTGTTTTGTGGATAATTTCTACAAAAAATAATGTGTCAAGAACGCCACAGATTCAGCTGTGGTTTTCTTCCAATTCCTTGCAGGACAGTTACGACACACTTTACGCTGTAATAGTAAAGAGACTATGCAATGGTGTAGTTTTGATTGTAAATATGTATTTTAATTTCGTAATTACTTTTTATCTTGTTGCCGAATAGCTATTTCTGCAAGATATTAAAATCTGAAGAATGTAGGGCTTACTGTTCGGCGCCATTGTAAGCTAATTGTGTAGCCTAATGCTTGCTGTTTACATGTTATGCGGGAGGATAAAAGTCGTTGCATATGCATTAAAATAAGAATGTATGGTACAAAATAAACAAAATGCGATTCTTAAATTAAGATGATTCCGGCATGCTGTATGAATTATTTTGACAATGACGTATTCATGCAGAACTACTCGTAGGTGGCCATTTGATCTATTGATCTTTTGACTAATGTTTTGGATTGTAGCCTACTTATTATGGTTATTTATCCTGTTTAAATGTGAAGTCATGGGCCATCGCAAATTAGCAGATCAGTGAACACCACCAGGTTTACAGACTGTCACTTGGATTAAGTCACTCCAGTCTCACATAGGCCTAGAGGTGCACAGTGAAAAGAACGGATTACATCGTCACCTAAGGACAATTAACCTTATAACATATAGCCTTATAATCTTATATCATCAATTACATCTTTACTTTAACAATTACTTTTTACATCAAATTTACTCACGAGGAACAGGGGGCGAAAGCATCATTGCGCAGTAGGCTAATTATTTGAAGAGTTACCATTATTTTAACAATTAAACGCGGATATCCACTAACATTGTCAAAACCCCTAATGTCCCTGCTGTGCCTTACAGAAGTGTAAGGGAGATTGATAGAAAACAGAAGGTATGTCCTTGGAATTTGCAACAATGTAATTGGCAAATCAGAAAGCGTTTCCTCTCGCAAATCAGTGACAGTGAAAAGGCCATGTTGTACATAGTATGGCCTGCCTCCCCGAGCTCTTAGAAAACAGTTAACAACTATTAGGGCCCTTTTTATAATTTGTCACGTCAGTTCAGAACATCGCTTTTAATCAGTTGGGGATATTTTTTCCCAAATGTCTGCAAAGAGTTAGAAGAGCATTGAAATGCTGAATTGGTTTTCGTCCAGGTATGACCTATGTGTAAAGGAAACCACATTTGTGTGTGTGTGTGTGTGTGTGTGTGTTTGTGCGTGCGCGCGCGTGCGTGCGTTCTGTGTGTGTGTGTGTGTGTGTGTGTGTGTGTGTGTGTGTGTGCGTGCGTGCGTGCGTGTGTGTGTTTGTGTTTTAGGTGGGAGGTGGGCACTAAAGGAAATATCCAGCGGTCATTTGAAAACTCGTCCAGTCTAGACACTGTCGTAAAGAGCAAGGCACTAAATAGCCATTTTTCTCTTAATTGCACCCTCTGCCAAGTTGAGTGAGATTCCTTCCGCCGTAAACAAGCAAGTCGAAAACATATCCATGCGCATAGTCAACAATTTTAGGCAGCAATATTTATATAATCTACAGCTTCGACATTTGAATAAAATATAAAAATGTGTCACTGACGTGGTCAAAGGGAAAGTCGAGAAAAGTGTCACGAAGTGGTCAAAAGTATGTGACCGGCTATTCTATGCGGTTTTAAAATTAGAGCGTCCAAACGACAAAGGTGTCAGCAGTCTTATTTAAGTGCATGAATATTTCTACCTTCTCGAGTTCACCTACTGCTTATATGGTTGGAAGCAGAGGAGAGATATTGTCTTTGAACTTCCGTTAAGTCAAGGGCATCACCTTTAACCCTGCGCAATAAAGCCGCATCTGAGAGTGGCTTTACCCCGGAAATGTGGGGACTAAGCGGAATGCGGGCCAATCAGGAATAGTAAAGAGTCGAATTGTGAGGGCTTTTGAAAAAAGGCAAATATTGCCTCGGTAACATTGTGAAACGGGTGGCAGGTAATCACTTCCTGACCAAATCAAGTACAAGCTAACTGTGCTGTAATAACAGGGCCTTCGGACACATGAAAAAAAAAAGTCTTCGGTGGTGAAGTGTCCAGATGCATGTAGATTTTTTTGTGCACTTGAATTAATACACTTGCCTAGATGTTAAATATAGGCTATCAGCATCACTGAAAGTATAGACTGATTGGACATATCCTGTAATAGCCTACGTTATTTGTGAAATTATGGTGGATCGCAAATATTTATAATTCAACATCACAGAGCCAAGGCAGCAATTTTGAACAACAATTGGCCAACACTTTTGAAATGATTTGGGCTACTTTAAAGCAGCCTACATTTCTCTCGTTAATGCGAGATTGAGTGTGTTTTTCTGTTGATATATGTGTAGCATGTGTATGTTTTTTCCTGTTTATATGAGTGTGTGCGTTATCCTATTTTGTTTTGACTGTTTAGACCAGAGCATTGTAGGCCACCAACATTGTTGTGTAACGTTGGCTAATAGAATTTTGTGTGTCAAGCCAACGTTAATAAGCAAACGAACCCTTTAAAATCACACCATTAATCTAGCAATAACATGTCAGTGTGATGGACATTGGACTCTGACTCTAACAACAGTGTTGCACTACAAATAGGCCGATACATTATGGTTCAATCAACTGATAGAACTGATTAAATCTTGCGAAATGTAGGCTAAGTCATTATTTTATTGCTATTTTTAGACAATATGAAGCAGTATCTAGTCTCTCTCCCCCTCTTTCCTTCCCTGTGTATATGAGTTGATGAACTACCTTAAAATGGGATTGAGGGCGATCTTAAGACACTTGCCAGAAGTTCTTTGGCCTGGCCAAAAGATTTTAACGACCACGAACCTATGCCTGGCATCATATTGCAGGGCTCCGACTCTTCTTCGTCCCTCCTACTGCGTCATCTTCATGTTGTGTCTGCCTATGGAGCTAGCGTGCTTGGGCTAACAGCTGAGGCAATCATACACGTGTGGCGGGCGCTTACGCCCCTCAAAGTGGAGAAGAATGCTTTCCATCCTTCTACAGTGACGTCATACAGCAGGGTTATAGGAATTTTGATCTGAGGAGGAGCTATTCCCAACATAGCCTACAATTAAATTAATGATTATACTTGGCCTCGGAAGACGGCTTGCCTTGCTTTGAAATGTTTGATGTGTCACTTTTGGTTTGTAATTACAAGGCGAGGTTTCTGCACAAAGAAAACAACATTTTGAAGCAAAGTGGATACAAGAAACCATATGCTGACTGTAGAGGAAAGTCGTGAAACGGGGAACAGAGATGCGAGTACTATCTGAAGTGCTTCAAAGTGAACAGTAGGACAAATGTCTGAGCTGAATTTGTTTCCTCACGTGTCCCCATAGAAATGTTTTGTAGATAATGTTCAAATGAGATGCTGTTTACATCAAATATACTACATCACAGCTTCAAATTCTTTTTCGCATGCACAGAGGGCGTCCTGTTTTTAAAACCATTAAAATGAAGTGCCTGGGATCGGAAGCGTATTGCTCTCTTGTAGACGTACTCTAGGCTGCAACTGCAGTAGATTGCTGGGAATCTCTAGTACGTTAAGCTAAGCGCTTTGAGCCCATTTGTTTGGCCCACTATTAGGGTTTTGCAAACTGAGTATATCTTGGAATGTAGTAGTTCAAAATGAGTTGAGCAGTGACTAAACATTAAAATACTAAAATCACTGATTCAGTTTCAGCAGGGTTTCAAAAGTAGCCTAGCAGGCCTAATGATCCATGCATCTTTGTTAGGTTATCAGATTTAAATGAAAACACTGATAATTTTGTGAATACACATTTGTGATATTCAGCATACGTTTTAGCTTGCATTGTTGAATGTTAGTCTATAAAATGTCGGCCTTCTCTAAACACTGAAGGGTATTTTAACTTTTTAACCATATTTCCATGGGTAAATTTACATATTGCTGAGAACTGCCGCCTACCCGTTGTAAAAACTGTGATTATTGAGTGTATGTTAGGGTTAGCTATCATACAATGCTCAACAATAATTATCATATGATAATTCCTCAAATAATTCTTGGGTAACCTATTATAAAATGGCATCTTATGACCATCTAATATGTATGCTATTTAACATTTCCTCTTATGCTACGGTGAAAAGGGCGCACCAGGTCATGTTAGGAAATCACAAGCTTACCACTAAAGTGCCTAACCGGTAATGAAAATTGAGTTCAGTCGACGACTGCCAACTCCTGTACACTTGTATTTTGTAATTGTATCGCACTAGATAAATAACAATATAAAAAATAACTACAGTTGATTTCATTTTACAGAAATACAATTCATACAATCAATATAATACCTTTATTATCGAGTTTCATCAGTACTTGGAGGTTTTAGACAGTGGTGGACTACTTTGGTACAGTGGTACGTTGGTAAGATTCAATAAGATGACATGGGTTATAGAGAAATATAGCGAATACCTTAGTTTTCATTTCTGTGGATGCACAGACGGACAGACTCAAATTACATTGACATTTTTGCATGTTCTTAAATAAAGACAACCTTGGTAAACGAACGGGCCTGGAACTTGTTTCATAGCCTACCCCTACGACCCCCACAGTTCCTTTTATTCATCGTGTGCCATCAATGCATGTCCTCCACCCCCCCACCCCCACCCCAAACACACACACACACACATACATAAACTTTACTTTTCATAGCATATACAAATTGTATGTTTCATAGAAAACACATAGGCTACATATCCATAAAAAGGTCATTCGTAACGCGCAGATTTCCTTCGTCTGTGTAAGGTGCTACCTATTGCTGAATTAAAACCCACCCAAGTGTAGTCTGTCATACGACCCGAAATTTCATTGTTTTTCATAAATTCTATTAAGTACGCCTGTTATTTACTTTATGTAGGTAGTGATAGGTCTGCAACTATGAATATCCTAGAACACATTTTAAGACTGCATTATAATACAGTGCAACTTCCGGTTAAAATAAAGCCTTCGATAAATTAATACTGCATGTATATGAATGCATTATACTACCTTCAGCCTGCTTTAGAGAATGTAATAGTAATGTAATTTGAAAATAATAACAATATTACTAAAGCAATGTTCACTGTTTGCCATAAATTTAATCTGTTTTCGTTTAAATTCTGACTGAACTAAATAACCTAATTATGACCCTCAAATAATATTTCCCATTTGATTTTCTAAAAGTAGCCTAATATAGTGTGTAGTATTGTCAAGGAACAAATTTGCCTCCTATTATGGCTTAAACTGCGCCAATATGATGTTAACATAATCTCAAAACAAATTTAAATGTCTTATAAAGTTAAATGCACACTTTATTTAAATAAACACAAACGCGAGCCTCCTTGCGCGCGCGCACACACACACACGCGTGGGGACACACACACACACACACACACACACACATCCGGGTGGAGAGACACTGATACACCCATAGAAAGATCCTTGCCGTTCCACCCCGACTCTGTGATCACAGAAAACCTATCCTAATCGAAATAACGTCTTACTAAATCCTACACATGTAATAAGAACGCCCCATTCCAACAAAAGAATCTATGCAGTTGGTGCTGGAGTGGGGGGCTCAGTGTTATTGACCTCCTTGTCGGCGCCATTGAAAGCGAGCCCGCACCTTTATGGTCACTGAAACCCAAGGCCAAGAACCAAATAAAGTTACAGCGTTAGTCTTTGTAGGGAAATCATACACCGTCACCAGGTTATTTCTAAAGACGCGACTAGATTTGTTAATTTTACCGCCACTTTTACCGTTTAATAGGACAGTTGAATAAGACAATCGTTGCTAAACAAATTGCTGTAGTTTCCTTATTGGAAACGTTAATAGCTTATTTGCCTAGTGTTATGGTTTGCTCATTCCACTGCCTGTAGTGCGCATTTTTTAATTAATTAAATTATTAATTATATCTATTAAACTTCGTTTACGGATTTAGCCTAATTGCATAACCAATACAAACTATAACTATAACTTATCGCCTGAATCATAAAATGCCATAGATAGATTAGATAGATGGATAGATAGATAGATAGAACATTAAAATATATGTGTTGCATACACCATGTTGCTCAGTTTTTCTTCAGTCGCATATCTTAAAATAATGTAATTCACAATAAAAATCCCACAAATATATCTGGATTATTATTTTTTCAGAAATGTAGGTTACTCCATTCAAGTTTGAAATTATGCGCCTGGACATTTACATAAGATAATTGCAACTTCATGTCAAAAACACAGTCTCTGAATGTTTTTTTTATTCGTGCATGAAGCCACAATATTTTACCATGGAACGGCACCATAATGCGTTGCACATAGTGTTGCACATAGTATTTCTAAAGTTTCTAAACATAGAGGTATACTACCTTAACGGATTTCCACGTTACCCTTCAGTGTTCTGTGAATCTTCTCCCGAAATTCTGTATTGTTCTCCGAATAGTCTAAAACTTTACTTGCCAACTGTTGTCCAAATTGATATTGAAATGATTGCAAGTAACAGAATTACAGAGCATCGCAAAATAAACTGAAAACACATTTCCATTCGTCGTTTCTGTAGTCCCAGAAAGCATCTAATGAACATACCATATTATCTTTATAATTAGTCTCATTTGACATTAAAAAAGCAAAGTAAGTCCAAAGCAACACAACCACTATTGTCACTAGAAGATCTTTGTAAGAACATAGTAATTTATTCCGTCTTCATTTTTAACATTGGGAAATTTCACCTATTGGCATTTGAAAACTAGAGAAGTAGTTTTGTTCAGATTTGCCATTCATTCTTACGGTTTACGATTCATCGAATGTTTCTTTGTTCTCTGGCCTGCATGCAGTTACTACATTTGGCCTGGAAGATGGCACCCTTGCTCCGCGAAAAATCACAACCCTCAACAACTTGACCCCTGTGACGTCACCTCCGTCTGGCGCATCAAGGCCACTTTCAAGCTCCTATTGGTCTGACAGTCACGTGGCACGGTCGTACCTTCATAATAAGGTTACATTTTTTTTTAAACTTTTGCCTCCCCCTCATTTCCCCTCCCTTCTCCCTTCTTTCAGTCTTCCCCTCCCTTCATCCAACTCAAATATGTCACCCTCTAACTATAATCCTCTTGGAAGCATCTGAAGCGTTGTATCAAAATAAGAGCTCTAGAGTGATAAAATGGAATGCCCAAACGGCATGTCCGCTGCCAACGCTTCCCTCCGTATGAACACCTCCGTAGAAGGACCCGCAGTCTGCAGAGGTGACAGCTATTTCAGCAGTTCCGGAATGTTCGCGCAAAGCGCAGAGTATGACTGCTCTTTAGTCAGAAATTATGGAATCGCGTCTCTCTCTAAACGGAGTCACCAACCCCAGAGCGCACTGGTGGGTTCATATTCACATCAGCACTATGTATTGTCAGTGGACAGTTTAACAGAAGATCAAAAAAGTTGCGTATCCGAGCAGCCTATATCCCAACCTTCGTTTCTAAGCCCTTTGTCAACGGGCGGTGAAGTCTCTATGAATCCCCACTATCGTCCAGACAGTATCGGATGTAAAGAGACTATGGAGCCCTGCACGTACACTCAGATGACAGACATCTGTAGTTCCAATCGACTCCAAGATCCAGAAGAGGACATGCCAAGTTCGCGACTCCATGAGAGCGAAAAAACACGTCAAATCAGCGGGTTAAAGTCGGGGTTTCCTTCTGTCCATGTACCTGACCCTGAGACGCTGGCCGCGCAACCGATCACCGGCAAAGTCAGCTTGAACTCCAGTTCACACGAATTTAAAAGGGACGATAGTGACGCGCCCAAAAGACTGTCAGAAAAGCAGAATGTTCTCAAGATGGACTGTAACACAGATAATTCAGACAGCGAGGTGAAAGGTAATAACATGACACACTAAGACATACCAAAACAAATTAGACACGCATAAACACTCAGACGCGCGCGCGCACACACACACAGACACTACACACTGATCCGGTTACGTTTTACAGTTACCCAACTCTTTTGTAAATACACATAGTTGCACCCCTCCCTCTTTCCTACACATAAAAACAAACATGCACGCGCGCACATAAACAAACACACACACAGGCACACCACGCTTGCAAATGTACACACGCCTAACTTTCTTTCTCTAATCTGTATTTGCAATTTAGTGTACCGGTATACTAATAGGCCCAGGTCGTCATAATGTGAATTCAGATAACGACCTCGATACACAGACACACACACACAGTCTCTCTCTCTCTCTCTCTCTCTCTCTCACACACACACACACACACACACACACACACACTCCAAGAAAGAGAGAGAGAAAGATTACATATTATATACATTTGCATTGCAAGTTTCTAGACATTTACTCTACTGAATATTCCTAATATTATTTTAACCTTTTTACATTGATATACAGTACTTACTTACATGTGTTAGGAACTCTAATCTTAAGGGAAGATGTAGCCTACAAAAGGATAAAAACAAAATAGGCCTTGAATATAAATAGCTAAATTATGTTTAGGCAACATATTTTTTTTTTCTAATTTGGCCATTCACAACAGGACTATGGCATATGTGTACCATGGCAGGCAAACGGATAAAGATGTTCATGTTTGTATCGTCTTACCATGGCTCCAATACCATTGCCGTGTTTTCCGTTCAAGTGCGTGATAACGAGGACATATAGAGGCTAGCAAGTACTCTGCTCCATAACAGTTTACAGCTCAAGAAATGTGACTAAATACATGTTTAAAGACATAACATCTGACATGTATTTACGATGATCTATTAAGGACACATTCGGTTACATAAATGTCGTTACCGAGTAGGCCTGGTCATTTCATAATGAATACATCTTTTTTTTTCGTTTATGGCTCCTGCCATAAACACATTTTTTTTATTTTCTGAAATTTCTTTTACAGACATATAAGTCTAAAAAACATAGACAAGCTCGAACGAATGAATTTGAACGTGGGCCCTTCAGGTCGGTTTCTTGCACTTGGGTTAACTTAAAATGTAAGCAAGCACGTAAAGTAAGCAATTACCCATATCGCTTCCTTTTATTTAAATGCACAATTTAATGTAGGCTTTTAGAAGAGGATTTATTTGGTAATCCCGCGTGCTTTCTTCTTCATTAAAAACAATGACCAATATTTATAATCCCTTTACATAACATCAAACAATTAGTCCAATGTCAAAAGGTATATCATCCTTGAAAACCAGTGCTTCGAAACGTAGGCTATTCTCTATTCTATAGGCTAAACCTTAGTGCTTGGCCTTGGATATGTCGTTTTCTCCAGTTTGCCAGTCGCAAAGGTTTGTTATAGGAAAAGTTATAGGAAGCTAACTGTAGCCTAGACTTCCATCGTATTTTAATTTAGATCAAGTGGAACTAAATAATAAGACAATTGATAGAGTATATTATAAATAAAATAGCCAATGTTAGATCAGATGTTTTGCAAAAGTTTAGGCATATTAATAATTCGTCTGTTTCATTTTATTGGTTGAGCTATCTCCTATTTTAAAGGATTCACTGTGGCAGACAGTGAACCCATCGGAGTCTAGGTTTGGGACATTGGACATCTTTGTTCCGTCCATATAATGGTGTTTCCTGTTTTTTTTCTCACTTCCCTGTGAATGGAAACGCTCGTTTTATTATTCGTCCTGCTGGGCCATGTAATGCTGTCGGAAGTCAATAACGTTTGGATAGAAATCTCTCTGGCGTGCATTTATGACTCACACAACGGGACACAAAGCCATTGCATATAATACCACTGCACTGTAATATTTATAGATATTCAATAACTTCATCAGTCTAAGAAAATGTTGTGTCTTTTCATTAATATAACACTTAAAGTGCCTCAAACTTTCAGAATAATTTCCTCACTAGCTTTTCCTGATACTTACCAGAATTTAAATAAAATAATGTTTAAACTCATAACAAAGACAATGAAAAGTGTCTCAAAGAGATGCGCAGGGACAGTTGTGACCATGAAAGTGGTAGTGTATATGATAACTACGGATAGAAACTATTCTTGTTTAAATGTCTGCAAGGTGTGTGTGTGTGTGTGTGTGTGTGTGGAGGGGGGGGAGTGTTGTGTGTATGCCAACTAAGTTTGGGGTGTGTTGGGTGTGCCAACTAAGTTTGTTATTTTTTTCTCTTTTTTATTATATGGCTAACTGTAACAGATGAATCAAAACCGGAGATGGTTGCAAGTAACTGGCTGACAGCGAAAAGTGGGCGAAAGAAGAGATGTCCATACACTAAACATCAGACACTGGAGCTCGAAAAAGAGTTTCTTTTCAACATGTATCTGACTCGTGAGCGCCGCCTGGAGATCAGCAAAAATATCTCACTCTCCGACCGGCAGGTTAAGATTTGGTTCCAGAACCGTCGTATGAAGCTGAAGAAATTCCGCCGAGAGAGCAGGGTGCGAGAGTTAACCTCGGGTTATGACTACACCTGAGCTGTATTCTTGAAGGCACCAGCGCATTTTTAAAGCTCGCAGTCTACTGCGTAAACAGGTTACAGATACACTATTAACCCAAGAAAAATAAAGATACTATTGTCTACTACTGAGTTTTTCCATCCTTTCATAGATAGACGTTTGCGCATCTTGTAATTGTATCCTACTTTTTTATTTGTCTGTTCTGCAAATTCAAAGGCCAGGCAGGCCTGTTTGCTGTGATTGTATTGGGGCCTAGTTTAGGCCTATGATTAAACATTAATTTTGTCGGCAGTAGTTCAAGATGTAATTAGCCTAGTGTACATTGTGCAACTGTAATCTTAATGTTCATACATGTCTGTTTTACAACGACGCGTTATGCATTCAGTCTTTGTTACTTGCATTTGGCTAAATTTGATTATTTCCCTTTATGTACTTTGAATGAAATGCATGCATGCACTTCTTTGGCACATCTTCAAAATGACTCGATGAGCGGCCTGTTTGACAAAAAATAAAACAGGTTTTGGAGCATTATCTTTCCCTTCTGTCCTTGCCCTCGCTATCGTTTATGGTCGACTTGAATACAGTATGAAAGGAATGAAAGTGTGTTTGTGTGTGTGTGTGTGTGAGAGAGAGCAAGAGATCCTGGTACTTTCAATGTAAGTGGATGAGCGACCATAACGTTGATTTAAATATTAGCCAGGTGACCACAATAAGTCAAGGTCATAAAATAGTAATGTCAGTATGGTCGGAGTAGAGCGCCCGAGCAGGATTTTATGATCTGCAAATATAATGTGCAGCCGCCGCAGTAAAGATGCGTTTTAAAGGTGAGGAGGAGGACGGGCTTAGCCACGGAGCCAAGGCTGGGGATGGTGCTCTGTTATACGGCGCACAAAGCTATAGACGTTTCGGTTGTTGTGAATACAGTTACCACCATAGATGAGGAACAAAAATCCACGGGGATATGACATTAAGGGAATGGATACGATGGAACACAAGCGACGGGAGGAGGAACACAGAAAGCGGACAGTGTTCGCCAGGGAGACGGACGGAGAGTAAGGTAGGACCAAATGCTGGCACTACTTTTCTTTGGTTTGGATGCGAGCACGTTTGGCTGTGTTTGTTTGGCAGCATCATTGCTGGCGGTGAATACATCTCCATAATTCTGTGAACCATTCTGGGATAGATTGGCGTGTTCATTTTTACGTAGTCTGCGTACCCAGTGTGATTGATCGTCATTTTACTGTCCTAGTTCATTTAAAAAATACCAACGGTGTGGACTTTGGAATATGATGTGCGACGACTGGCGGCGCCTATGTGACTTGCGAAAAGGAAGCTTGGCTTACAAAATTATAAGGGCACTGTGTATTTATCATGATGGATTGACGTTGAATGTTCATCAGAATGGCATCAACGTTGTCACCCGAAATGTCAGAGAGAATAGCCTTTTTCGGTATTGTTCAGTTTAGCCATTGGGGACGGTTTCATTTGTGTGAATACATAAAGGTTGATCACAAAGAAAATGACCATGAAGTTGCCCTGTGGTTGCTACATACCACTTAATTCAGCGTTTCAGTCACTATGTAGTGTTATAGCTGCTAAGAAGCATTGGGCTCCTATTTTGCTATTGCAAAATTATTGTGAGAAACAGTTGGGTTCGCTCTGCTTTGAGGCGGCAATTTCTTTCTTTGGAACGGATGCTCTTTCATTGGACTGTCTGTTAGAAACAGCTGATGCGTGGTTTAGGTAGTTTCATGTTGTTGGGGTTGACTTCCTGGCTCGGCAACTAGAAACTGCCTTGATTACGTCAGTTTGCCTTCATCAAGGGCGTCCATTTCCGCCAGATTACCCTCGCAGTCTCCGCAAATGGCATTGTAAATGAACCACCGCCGCCATTCGTGCTCAGGACTGTCTTTCTTCCCTTCTTCATGGTTTTATTTGACGGTCACTAAAAGGGTCTATAGCCTCTAGCCAGTGAATTGGGGCTGTAAACAACATGGGGGTTGTGGGAGAGATCGCTTCTCCTTTGTAGTTGTTGCTCGCGGGCCTTGAGTTAGACTTGTGTCCGGAATTGTCTACTATACCATAGGTGCCCTAGATGGTGGACACATTTCTGTCTGAACAGGTGCTAGCTCCCACACAGACCTCCCATGTATATTGCTAGTGTAGGCTGTCTTTTCAGATTATCACCAAAATAAATGTAGACATTTCAATGAAAAAAAGAAATGCAAATATTCTTTCAAGGAAATAAAAGTATGCATATCATTTTGATTTGAAAGTCTATAAGTGTAAACTGCAAGTGTAGGGTCTGACTACGCTTTGCACAACACCTGAAACACACATTTTATGGCCTCATTCAACTGCGCAACGTGTCTCACATTGTAAAAAAATGAAATGGTCCTAAATGTTGTTATTTAAACTATTGACACATATCACATAGGTTACACCAATTTCCATTTTTTAAAATAAAATAACTCGCTTGGCACGGTACCCCTTCATTGACAGATACAGGTAAATTGTTAAGATTCAGTGTTTATGTCGGCCACATGGACATGGATTTTGTTTAACCTCACTTGCAGACAAAAAATGAACAGTTGTTTGCTTTAAAACAGACTCGGACAAACTGCAAGTTTAAAATATGAAATTAATTTCAATTGATTGCGCACACTTTCTAATTAGAAATGTACATATTGAAATATATTATGAAGCATTAAAAAACAAATAAATCCCTAAATTGAACACAATAACTTAATCTACCTGCGAAATTTGTAGTAATGTTAAGATTCGTGTTTAGTATATTATGATTTAGCGGGATGTGCAGTCCGTAATGTAGCTCTCGACTAGGCTATGCATATTTCACATAGGGCTATCCAACAAAGCAACTCACATAGACCTTATTTATCATTAATAAAAGGCCTTAACCACATTGTCTCGTGTAACAGCTAGAAAACCAGGCTATTAGGCCTAATGTTGTTAAAGGCCCATGACACGTTCCCGTTTGTCGGAATGTTCGCGAAAAAAAGTTGATTATTATGTGATGTGTATTAAATTGACATTATCTTCACCTAACGATGAAATGTAATTGGCTGATGAAATTGCAAGTGTATTAGGCTACACTGACATTGTAGGCCTTTGCTTCCAATTAATATTATTTAAGTGTGTTCCGTTTTAGAATAGCTTTGTGTGGCTATGACGCATCATGTATTTACATCGTTCTACACCATCATGTTTGGCAGAGCTAAAAAATATTTACCAGAACAGACACTGGAAAGAAAAAACGAAATCTCAGATTTTGCAGAACATAGTGACTATCTCTGGAATGCAATAGCACCCCGGGTACACAGTTCCTTATTATGAGGAAGCGATAGTGGTGCTCATCCTTAGGATACTTCACTTTGACTAGAAACTGAATTTAAGACACTCGTGCATAGACTTTAAGCTATGGTGGTTCACTTGTGGTTATAACCTCTCCTCTCTTTTTTAAAGTAGGCCTAATTCCTCTTTGAATTTTTAGCCTACAGCGCAGTGGCAGTTTCAAAGGGTTTTGTTATGATGGAACAAATTCTCAGCGAAATTCATTCGTTACACCTGAAAAAGTTTAATTAAGGTAACCTGAAAAAGTTTAATTAAGGCACTGGTTTAATTAAGGTAATAACTGAACATAAGTGTCTAAGTTCGAGATTTGAGTTCGTGAGATTTACTAAACGGTGCTAGCCTTATTTCACTCATACCTGGTAAAGAATATTTTAATTGTGAATATGAAATTGAAAATGTCTGCCGATTGCAGGTAAAGAAATAATGCTTAATAGCATGGGCGCATGTTTTCAGTCGAGACAGTGACCCCACATTTGTGACTTTGGACATTATGGTATCCCTTTTTTAGTCAAATCTAGGTGAACTACAGTCCCAAATTCATGCCCCTGTACATTTCTGGGGACTTAATTGCTGTCATAACATTAATTGCTTTACAACCAGGAGCTTTCTCTATGGGCCAAGGCCTACCTTTTCTGCCAGCAAGACTTTAAAGCTTTCATCGTGTTTATGAGTTTGCAATACTACCCCAGCTCGACGCAATCAGCACAAGTAATAAACAAGATTCTTTCATCCTCTGCAGCTGTGCGTTTATCCAGTCACATTATATTAAATCTGTGGCGCATTAATAAATAATCGTGAGAAATGAGTGCAAATACTCTCGTTAATAGGTTAGGCTACTGCTAATTACTGAGCCTTATTTTGTCAAAGTAGCTATAGTTTACATCGGAGCGAATGTGCAAACAATACAGAACTACTTAAATTAAATCTATACATACTTGTATAAAAGGTCTATTTATATTGATAGGATCGAGAATGTCTACTATTTCATGCCTGTTCTTGCAATTTTGCATGTGTAGACACACATCTGTGTTTTGTCTGCCTCACTTTATTGTTGTCAATGTGAATAGAAACTCATTGCTTGTGATTGGCTGATGAAAAAAAAAACAGTAAAGTGCTGTTTTCCTTGATATTTTTGTGCGCGAATAACACAATATCAATTCATATGTTCTCCCCTAACAGTGATTTTTTTTTTGAGCATGGCATCTGACGAGGCCTGTTTAATGTTTGTTTAAAGTATTTATTGCTGATTCAAAATAGTCTTCATATCGGTGCTTTAATCGATGTCTAGACAGAAGACAAACTCACCTTTAAGTGCATCGTTGATCCTTCCTCCGACAGGTCCACATTCATGGTTTATTTGTTCAATATAGCTGATTCCATGTTTGCTATTGACAATTTCTGTTGATTTAAAGTAAAATGCGTTTCTTCGTGTGTGCTGACGTTTGTTTAAGAGCATGAAGTAGTTTGTTATTCAAACATTTTAATGTATTGTTAGGTACCACTCTAACTTTGGGCGCAAAAACCGTCTCTATCAGAATACAGTGGGATTGCTTTTGGTGAGGTGAGCAAATTGGTGAAATCTTCGACACCCATTCTAAACCTACATGTTTGTTACATTTCATACAGATTGTAGGCTGCTATGTTTTTTTTTTGTTTGTTTGCAAAGGACAACCGGCTAATCTTGCATATCAGGTATCCAGTTGTGTTTTGCTCAAAATATGTGTCCACTTCATTAAAATTATCTATTTTACTGACATGGGATTTGACCTGTTGTTCCGGGCTATGAAAATGGTTATATAGGTTTTACACACCAATTTCAATGTAATGGAAATAGCTGCAGTTATTGCGATGGGCTCCTGCCAAGACCAAAATTAAAACAAAATAATAAGTGAATGACAAAATGAAGAAATCGTATAGTTTTATATTGTGTAGTAAGTCATATCAATACACTGGAAAAGTTTGCTAAATATATTAACAGATAGATAGATAGATAGATAGATAGATATACTTTAATCATTCCAAAGGGAAATTCTGTTGTTACAGCAGCCTTAAAAACCACACACATACAATCACATACACATATGAAGAGTTCAGATGCAAAAACCTCTAAAAGCCATTTCAATTAATTTACAGAAATATATTTTTTACATTTTGACGAACTATATATTCAGTCCAAATCCAATCTGATTTGTTTTTACATAATAAAAAGAATTGAATAAAGAATAAAAATAAATTTAGTTTTATACTGATTACTTATAAAATATTATTAAAACCTCCTTTTTGAATATTTCTGAAAATGGATTTAGAGGCTTTTGCATCTGAACCCTTCATATACACACATATGCTATGCTAGCACCCAAGTGCAAAGGCCAGTGGTGTGGTTATTTCAGGGCCCGTGTTTTTCTATAATGAAAACCCACGTGTGTTATAAATAATGACCTACCATGATCCACTAAGCTGCATGAAACATAAAACGAGGTTTACCTATACAGTGCTAGAGTCCGTTTGAAAAGAAAACACATGGGCGAGATCACATTAGGATAACTTTATTCATTCATCAATAACAAACAATAGAAACATGCTTTTTCTATTAAATGTACTTATTGTCATTAATACTGGTCCTGCTGTAGGCCTACAATTTAAATTAATTATACAATTCTGAAAAATGAAGTTACAGCTACGGTCCGTTCATCAACATACCGATGACTGATAGAAGTGTTATGTCGTTTCACCAAGGAAGTCAATAGCATTCGATAATTTACTCCAGTATAAATTGTGAGTTGTGTCCTTTGTGAGAGCCTAAATGATTTAATGGTCAAGTGGGCTGTAATAACTGCAGTCCAGGCCTACAGTTGCGGTTGCCGAGGCGGTCTATGAGACTTTAATGATCAAAGCAGTGGGCCACAAAGTAGGCTAAATCCACAATTCTTATAAGGGAAAACCACAAAGTTATTTCTGTAGATTTTTTGTTGCCGTGAGTATTTTTAGTGACCTTTCAAAATCATAGAACAGAACGAAATAGGCTATAGATGAGCAATGAACAAAACCATACAGAAAAATCAAACCTTCAGTGATATACCTTTACCCATCTAAACAACACAAATGTGCATATTTACATTTACTTTTATGCATTTAGCAGACGCTTTTATCCAAAGCAACTTACAAAACGAGGATAACAATCAAGCAGAAACCTTAAGGAGCATAGTGCTAGGGGATAGTGCTTCAGTTCATTTTAGTGCTATAGAAGATGTTCTCTGAATAGCTGGGTCTTTAAGAGCTTTTTGAAGGCCTCCAGAGATGGCCCTGTTCTGATTGCATATAAGTCGTCTATAGTAGCCTGAAATTACAAAACTAACGACAACAAGAAATAAAAATAGAAAATTTATGTTCGACGAAGTAGATCCTAGACTATGTAAACATGAAGATAAAACTGATAGTTGTCATTATATTTGGTTCTTCATACAAACCAGTGGCATACAGGTGAAGTTCGGCCTGGGGTATCCAAAGAAGCTATGGAGCCATGAAATGGTTTAGGCGTTTTGCAACAATGTAGAGTCAATGCTTCCAGTCTCATTTATGATGGCTTAGCTTTTTTCATTAGGAAAAAAAACACTTTTATTTAGGCTGCTCTTTGAAACTCGTTGATCCTGATTACAAGGCTCAGCCTCGTCAGCGAGCGTACGACACACACACACCGGACAGCCGGACACATGCGCCCCAACACACACAAACATACACACGCGCTCCCGCGCGCGCGCGCGCGCACACACACACACACACACACACACACAGTGACAATCCCAAAGCCAGTGTCGCCTTTTGAGTCAGAGGGGCAGACATGCAAAAGCCTACGACATTGAAGAGCCGAAAGCTTCCGAAAACGGCAAATAAGGAAACTTGAATTTAAAACTTAATTTTTAAAATCTAACGGTACTTGCCATGGCCCAATGACCTTTTCACAGATCCCACAGGCCTACACTACCATTGGAGTAAAAAAAATGAACGAACGTATTAAGTTATTAACTGCTATCTGTCGTTCATTATTCAAAAGACATAGGCTGTGCAGCTAGGTATGCCATAGCTGGTTTATCGAGCGAAGTATTTTCCAAAGTAGCACAAGACCTGTGTGTCTTTAGTTACTTTCGTACCTATAATTCTTTGTTTGAACTTTAGGTAGGCTATTCTACATGTGTAGATTTAGACAATTTAGACTAGTTTATAGTATTCCATGTGATACTATTTGTGGTTGAATATTTGACTAGTTTGATGTCAGAACAATATTCATAGAAATTATTGTTTAATTTTATTCCGTTCAGGCTGGTTTCTTGGAGGTTCGGCTAACTTTAAGTAAAATAATTACTTGATATAATAATTGTATATTGCATAGATATCTCATTCTGACCACAATAGAACGAATGAAAAACCAGTATCACTAATGCCTAATGCCTTATTAAACTATTAAACTCGGACCAGGGGCATTTGAAAAATGTTTTTTCTTCTTTCCTTGGTATCATTAATCAATACAAATGTGTTAATTTGAAATAAAGATTGCTAGCACACAAATTCGCAATCATCAAATAATAACGTCCATGTAATCATTAATCATGCAGATTACATATGTATTCACAAAGGCTGTACTTTGTCCACTGGGTTAGTTTTATTTTCCTGCTCAGTTCTATTTGATTAGGGACTAAGAGTTAAAATGCTCTTGTTTTCCACACTAATGCACTTTCTGTGGCCGTCCATTGTCAGGATAACAATATCAGGCCAATATCAGGATAACGTCGATGAACTAAACGGCTGTCATGAATTGGAAATTGGGTTCAATCTCATGACAATTATTTTGGCCACGGGGCTTGCGTGCGGCCTGGCGACTTGTTGTATTATTGTGTAGGCTATTCTGTACAACGGGACGGAACCTACTTTGCGCTAGATTCGAAAAGGACGAACAGGACGTTGTTATTACAGAGATGTGTGTTCGTGTGTGTGTGTGTGTGGGGGGGGGGATGCTGCAGTTCTGCGGCAGGAAGATATTGGGCCTAGCAGTGTACTGGAGTGACAATGACTGTTCATCAAGAGGCCTCGACACCGCAGTGCGGTGTGCCTGTTTTCCATCTATCTGCAAACGAAGGTCGCGGACGAACACCTTTGAATGTGCTATTGTAAAATTCCATGGGGAATATGATGTATAATCTTCGTATTTACAGTTGGCACTGATGGATCGACACGGTATCTCGATTGAACCTAGGGGAGTATGCTAGCACACAAAGGGCGTAGAACTTTAATCGCGGTAGTCCTTTTTATTGTCGGGCCTGACCCAATTATTCAGACTGTGGTGGGGGACCTGCACACATCGTTTAGTCGTATTAAGGACAGTAAAACGACCAGTGCAATGTCAACACGAGAGACAGTCACTCCCTTCTCAACCCATATTTGCAACACCATAAACTTCCCCCATGATCGGAACACCCAAACTGAGTTAAAATTCTCTACACACATAGGCCCTATATGCATGTAGGATAGGATGTACATAAAACGTGTCTGCGTAAGGCCATCTTACAAATAAGCACTCTTCTTGAAGAAAAAATGAATACTAGCCTTCAACATTTATTTTCAACATTTATCAAGGCTTATTGGCTAAATATTGACTGGGTCTAAAATTTAGTTAAGTGTCCTTAACTTTGGCAGTTTGGTCATAATACAGGTTTTACTTGTGATTCTATTATAATTTGCACCATACTTTCCTGTAAAGGGCTGGTTTTATGTTTGTCATACGAAAAACTCGGCCGAGTTTTTATTATTATTATTAACGACACGTTTATGAACAATCAAATGGTCCTCGTAAAAATTTATTGCGGGACATAAAAACATGCATGGCCTCTTTGAATTTAGCCTCACTAGCGAGTAGGTCTTCTCTATCGCCGTCAAAAGTCCATTTTGCAATAAATATCCCTGCTTTCTTGGTTTGTGCAACCTAAGAGTTTAGCAAAACATATAGACACCAGCCTCATCCCAAATAATATTTGTACATCGACAAACCGTTCAGGAAATAAACTATTTTATCGATTGCTGTAAATAATACTGCAGCACTACTAAACGTATTGCTTAAATCCAGTCGTTCTAGCGGATATGCCTTAATGTTTTGTTTCAAAGACATTTGGTCGACAAAGACAAATTACATGAGGAAATAGTGCGTTCTTTAGAACCGTCAACGTACCTCCGTGGTCCAATAACTGGGGGGCGCAGCTCTCCACTGTTAATGGCAACAGCATGAAACTAAGACATTATGTGTGTTATTCCAGTCTAATGACCGTTCATAGAATGAGATTCCGTTTCATAAAGAGCATTTTAAAATCTGAAGTACTTCACTGTCCCAAGGATTGCGTGCGCATTAATCGACTGTATAATTTTGGAGTAAATATGATCACGTGTCTTCCTCTAGCCAATGAGGGCTCAAAAGCCCCGGGAGAAATAATTACCTGACTTGATTGTTCTATGGGCAGATAAAAAAGTACACATACACTCCATATAATAATCTGATGCATGTAAAAGAGGAGAGAGGCATCACATCGTCATGTCGACCACGGGTCCTATAAGCAATTATTATGTGGATTCCTTGATAAACCTCGAGAGCGAAGAGGTATTAGCGTCGCGTTTCTCTGCGCCGGAGCTGCGCCCTGCCGGTTCACGACCATCCCCGCTTGTCCCGGAGTGCTCGGATTTTCCTTCTTGCAGCTTTGCGCCCAAACCCCCAGTCTTTACTTCGTCCTGGGGCCCAGTACACTCTCAGTCCTCCGTGGTATATCATCCCTACACCCATCAGCCACATTTAGGCACAGATTCAAGGTATGTGCGGTCGTGGTTGGAGCCCATCTCTGGAGCCGTGTCTTTTCCAGGCTATACGGCTAACAGCAGACATTACGGGCTGAAGCCCGACAGTATTCCCGATCGAAGACCAGGGGATTGCATCGCCGGCAATGGACGCGGTTATCCGGATTACTATTATGGTTCTTCGCCCGACCTCCGGGATAAGACCCAGCAGATCATCCCTTCGCCCGAAGCGGAGGCATTGGTTTCCGGCAAACTCAAAGAAGACAAGCCAGAGTTAGATCCAAGTAAGTATAAGCTACGACACCATGCCTGTTTACGGTCCATCTGATAGCGTTATGAGGGGGGTGTTCTGCCATTGAAGGATTCTGGCTCAATGTTGTCCGTTGGCCCCTTCTATAAAACAAAATTATCGTCTCTTTTCAGCTCCCTTTGAACGCGGGTCCTTCTGGAGAGTTGTTAGACAGTGCTAGACAGGACAAACGCCAATGGCTTTAAGGTTGTAAAGTAAGCAGTAGCCATAAACCGGCTATAAAATGGGGAATCTCGGCAAACAAGCTTTTCATTGGCGCGATGAGAATCGAGACCAAAGCTCACACAGGCCATTTCCTTCTCTTTAAAACCTCTGTTTGAGAAGCATAACCTTTTAAATAGTGGTTAACCAACATTTTTATGAGTATAAATAGCACCACATAATTTCTCGTTAGACCAGTCGAGAATTATACAGTGGTGGTGGAAATAGCCTTGGTGACCAGCTTCTTTTACAAATATAGTGTGTATATTTGTTATAGGATCTCGAGGGAATCTCTAACATGACTAACCTTAGCAAATATCTATAGAGTGTATGGGTAGGTGCTCTAAGGCCTGTCAACATGGCGCTCTTTTAGCTCATTATTCATAAAACTCAAATCGCTTTTGATGTTTGCTTTTACGGCTTCCTTAAAATAACATTTCAATATCAATTATAACCATAAGATTAATGGAACAGCATAACACGTTTAAAAACAGGTGTACCACTGACATCATAAAGAAAATGGTTACGATATACAAGTAGGCCTGTTTGCCGTTATGTAACTTGATTGCTCACCCGCCAAGGGAAAGCAACGGTAGATTTACACAGACTTTACGTCAAACTGGAAATGATTTTAATGTTGTTTTGAAGTGGTTCCTGTTGGGGAACAAGTGACCAACGTAGTCTAAACCAGGCAAACCTCCGAGCTTTAGTATTTGGAATGTGAATGGCCTAAACAAACCGAGCAGCCTCAGCTGCAGATCCTGCCGAGACTTGAAACTACGGGCTTTTAAAAATCTTTTATGGGCCAATAAAGCAAATGGGCGCACTAACTTCTTTACGACTGGATCCTTTTTTAGCAATGTAGATCGTCTTGGAAAGAGAATGTTTTTGGGGGGTAACTAGGTAAATTCACCACTTCGTTTTACACTTCCCTTAATAGACTATAATGTCCTTGACCAATTAATATCCGTATCCGTATCTGTACAATTGTGTTTTTGTGTGCAAATTATGACCAGAGTATGTGGATTCTTCTTCACAATTATATATGCCGTGGACATTGGCATACTGAAACAAAAAAACTGAACTTGATAATTTGAAATTCATCTAATATTGTGTATTGTTCTTTTGCTTTTCAGATAATCCCGTGGCGAATTGGATCCATGCGCGCTCTACCAGGAAGAAACGATGCCCCTATACAAAATATCAAACACTTGAACTCGAGAAAGAGTTTTTGTTTAATATGTACCTTACAAGGGACCGTCGATACGAAGTTGCTCGGGTCCTAAATCTCACCGAGAGACAGGTGAAAATATGGTTCCAAAATCGACGGATGAAAATGAAGAAAATGAACAAGGAGAAAACCGAGAGCAATGAGCAGTAGCAAAATGACATTAGCACATCAGCCTGCGTAAACATTGAAATTATTAAAACGGACAAATAATGACTGAACCTTTTGGACTTAAATCCAAAACAATTAAGTCGCTCATGATTTCTACATTTTTGCACTTCCAGCTATCTCACTTCTCAAGATCTGTGGATGACTTCTGAGCGCCTTTATTTGGCTGCTTTTGTTTGTTTTGTTGTATGTGACATACAGATTGTTTGGCCACATGCTTTTTTTATTTTTGTATACCAAGCGTTCATCAAATGCGACCTGAGACATTGTATATTAAATACAAAAACATTGGAGAGACTTACAACAAGGAATTATACTCAGTAGTGTTTGTGTGTTGAAATGTAATTTAATACTTGTGTATTTTTCTAGGTGTTGTATCGTATGTGTACAGTATGAGTAGAAGGTTTTGTACAAGAAAACCAATTATAAGGGGATGTTTGTGCTCTCGTCATTGTGGATATGCTGCATCTGCCGTCCTATTGATTCTGATAGTTTATGTTATACTGTAGATTGTGATTATACTAAAATATATCTGACATCATCTCATTCGACTGTGTGTTGGGGTTAATCATAAAATCAAATTGCTTATTTGTTCATAAATGCATATTTGTGGTCTTCACAGCATAGGCTAGTAAATAGATAAATAAACATTCCTTTTGGGCCTAGTTTGTGCGCTACCATTAGGCATAAGCTATCTTGAACTGGAGGAAAAGGTAAACAGATTGTCTAGAACGTGGAAGCTAATCCTTTTATTAAAAGCAGCTGTACAGGTCGTTGCTCTCCTCTAAGTCACTTCCTCAGTAATGAACGTTTCCTGGCCACTTCCCTCTACGGTAGCCAAATGTACAAGTGATCTGAATTACACTGGAAAAGGGTGACGTTTTGAGGCCCACAGAGAAGGCGCCACTGATCGACGCAGTTAATACGTAAAGGTCTTACGAGGTGTTGTTACCTATATCTTATTAATATCGGCTTATCCAAAAATTAAATATGGCATATTATGTTTAAAATGAAATATTGTACTCTTCACAAAAAGAAGCGTTATCACAAAAAATAATGTTAAACATTTTGCGGCTTAATGTAGGTTGACAATCAGAAGAGTTTTCCTTCATTGTCTTAAGAGTGTTTTTTAACGTTTTTATGTTAATCAGATACAATGAAAGGAAGGATATTAAAAATGCGCAATATTTTGCAGTAGAAACTCTTTGGTAAGCAGTTGTAAATGCGGGCTATTGATGAATTTGCACAGACTTGGTTAACTTTCGTCGAGGTTAAATACAATCTTATATATTTTTTATTTGTATGGTGTATGATTATGCATATTGTAAAAATGGTTAGACTACGACAAAGGCTTTAAATGCTTAGGGTGCTTTGTTTGTGTGTGCGTGTGTGTGTGTGTGTGTGAGCGCGCGTGTGCTTGTAAGCGAGAGAGAGAGCGATTAGGCTACTTCAATAATTAGACTACGTTCTATTTATTTTCCATTTATTGTAGTGTACTACACTTCCCTCCATGGTGTTGTAAAGGGAATTTAGCCCTACCTTTTCATGCGCCAGTCTACACGTTTCTTGGAAAGGGTGAGAGATCTAGCGTTTTGGCTTCTCGAACATGTCTGAAACTGTCTCTTTTCTAGAAGGTGCCACAAACATTATTGACAGGATACAGCGATTTTAAAGCCCAATCAAGCTGGACATTTCCGCCACGGAGCATAAAGTAAGGCAGGTTTTACAACTCTGCTTGCGGCTGCACTGTTTGCTTCGGTTGCAAATGAACAAAGCCGAGCCAGGGAACTGGCTAGACGTCTGGGCTAAATTACTTTATTGCTCTTATTGGATGCAGTGCTGGGCCTTATTTCAAAGCAAGCTTATTGTACTTGTTTTTGTCCACACTGTCCACTACAAACGCGTCGACCCCCTCGCCTTTCCTCTCTATTATCCTCATCACTATGAGTAGGGGGTTTCACAGTATAGGCCTTTAAAGATGCGAATTGCATTCCACTTCCAACCACACAACCTCGCCACTGTCCAGCCACTAATAGGCTATCTGAACGAATGGTTGCTTAGCAATGCAATCTTGCCTCCGTTCAATGATTGATTCATTCATTTATTTCGTAATTCGTTAATTTCCGAAACTGACTAATAATACAATTATTAAAACACTGTCTAAACGATGTATGCATCTGGTCATTTTGGTATGTTTATGATTATTTAATAAGACTTTGATAAACTCGTTTAATTAAGCCTATACTGTAGGTATTTAGGTTGGTGCAGGCATCTTTCGGCGACATAGTTGACATCCTGAGGCTTGGGTGTTTCAAAAAGCAGAACATTGACACTGGGCTTTCACTGGGATAATCAAGGGCCTTGAAAAAACATTCCATGGTCGGCTTTTTCCGTTTGTGACTCCAAAAGTGTCTGGCATGCTGAGCACCCATGGATAAAAGAGTGATGAAGCATTGCCTGACTAAAAATAGATACGACGCTAGATGGCGCTGTTGATCTATCTTTTAGACCATTAAGGAGGCATCTTAAAACCTCGTCCTAAACCTCGTGCTTTTGGTCTGCGTAGCCTAGACTGTTCTCTGCTCATGAAGACCTTAGATAGCCCTACATATACCTAAATGTTTGTAATATAGCCTATGACTATAAAACAATATAGGCATATAGGCTAGAATATTTGAACTCAAGCGATGGTGGATTTTGCGTGGTTGGCCAACAGGTTGTAGAAAATGTGTCAATAGGCCGATTAATAAAAAAAAACCACGTAGACTGTTTTCAAAATTGCATTAACTTTTTTTCTTCATAGGCCTTGATCTTTCATTTTTTCTAACCTATTCTATTCCTTGTTAGGCCTACTTTTTATAAATCACAATACCTTTGAGGTTCATTTTTTAGTTCAGTTCAGTTTTATCAGTGCTTTAGCAGAGACTACTTATCTTAGCCTACTTAGGCTACAACTGGGATTTGTAAAACAGCTGAGTTCTAAATTACCGCTTCATTATTACCATGAACACATGCTTAATATGTAAGGATGTCACCAAAAACAAGTCTTGTAAGAGGCTTTCTTTCACCGGTAGGGTGCACTATTTAGCCTTCTTCTGATCCTGTGAAAGTGTAGTTGAGCACCTATGATTTTTACACAACCGAGACGTCCCCATGTCTCTTACTCAAGGCTAGTTTATCTGCCATTGATGATATAGTTTAAAACCGCGAATAAATTCCATTAGTAACTGGGGTATTTAGGCCTGTTTAATCATTAGAATTTTCCTAACTGAACCGTTTTGCAGTTAATGGACTGTTTTCACATTTGTGATCGAGGTGTTTGTGGCAACTTAACCATAGTGGCTAACCTCGAGAGGAAAGAACTTTGAACGTCTTAGGCAATATAGATTGTAGAGGACCATCAGAGAGATGAACATCTTCCTATTTCAGTGATGACAGTGTTCTTTTGACGTTCAATCTCAAATTAAGATATGCTTACAATGCCACAAACACAGTGAATATGCTTAGAAAGGAAATTCTACATTTACGTGGGTAAAAAATAATTTGTCTTTATTTAAAGAAAAGCTTTTACTAGAAATACAATGTATACGAGAGACTATATAATAAACGAATCTGTCATAATAGCCTACAAGATAATGTTAGGTAGTCTAAACATTGTATTGAAAAAAGCAATGCTTGTGCAGTTTGTTGAAAGGACCATAGCTTTATTTCGTAAAATGAATGACGGCGACTATTATATTTAACAACATTTTATTCACAAATAAGACAAATATGCATTCTGCAACATGAACACTGAATAAGTGAAAAAGTAAATAGTACCAGTCAATTTACGTACTTAAGGCCTCGTTCCCATTTAACAAGCAAATTCGATGTAAGATTGTAGGGAGAGCTTATCAGGCACAAAAATGGACTGCATTAATATTCCCACTTTCGGTGTGATAGCGCAGATTCTAAATTGTGCGCGCCTATACATACACTAACATTCTTTCTCACACACATACAATTGTGTAGATAGTAATTGAACTAACTTAACATTTTGTAATTAGTACACCATCACATTACCTCGTCACAGCTAGATAATAACTAGGCCAGTACTAACTGCAAAGGCCTTCAAACACATGAGAGACCTTGCACAAAAAGCAAAGCAAAACCGAAATGTTCCAATATGCATTTCCATGCACAATCGCACAACTGTCTGGATAAAGGCGAGTAGTGCTGCTCAAGGTAGACGTCTAGGAACGCAAAGAAGGGGAGGGGGATTAAGGCTGGTAGGTTGGTGTGTGCAGAAGGGAAGGGGTCTGTGTCATGGGGAGGGGGGGCGCAAAAACGCTTGTGACTGTGTCGGAGGAGCTAGCCTGCCTTAGCACACATCAACCATTCACGACATAAGTCCTATTAGACGCTGCAAATACAGAAAAATCAAGCTTTCAGAAGCGCAGTAGGAGTGAGACAGCGAAGAATAAAGAAAAGAGGTGATAACCTGGAGTTGAACACTGAAAGACTTTCAGTAATTGTTCTATCTTAATTCTATGGTTGTATGGTTACGGCGGTTATATGCATGGGCTCTGGGAAAGAACTAAGGTAATACTGAGCTGTCCACTACTCTACCTACCCAACAACATCATTAAACAGGAAGGGGAACGGCAACATGAGCTCCTACTTTGTGAACCCGTTATTTTCCAAGTACAAAGGCGCTGAAACGTTGGAGCCAACATACTACGACTGCAGGTTCCCCCAAAGCGTCACCCGGAGCCATGGGCTGGTGTACGGGACTGGAGCAACGGCACCGGGCTTCCAACCCACGCCCCATCACGTCCAAGACTTCTTTCACCATGGAACGCCGGGGATCTCCACTGCTGGATACCAACAGAACCCATGCGCTTTAGCGTGCCACGGAGATGCCACAAAATTTTACGGCTACGACGCTCTTCCGAGACAATCACTTTATGGCGCCCAGCAAGAGGCGAGTGTGGCGCAATACCCAGACTGTAAATCGTCGAATGGCACTAACCTCGGAGACGGACAAGGCCATCTAAATCAAAACCCGTCGCCTGGTCTTATGTTCCCTTGGATGAGACCCCACGGTTAGCCCCTGCTTTTACGTTTCATACCTCAGTTATAGATTTGTTCAAATATCTGTTTGTGGCGTAGTGCGTGTATGTTTCTGCGTGTGCTTGTATATCAGTGTACGTGTTTGTTTTGTTTGCAATGAGCCGAGACATTCTCTGTGTGTGATGGCATTACACAGTCTGCTGTTGACTCACAGTATTGCCAATCTTTAATAATTATTCGCAGTGTTCACATAGTCGGAATCGATCATTTATTTTAGAAATGCTGTCAAGTAAATACTTCTGGAAAGACGTTTATTTCGCGATAAGTGGAGATGTGTTCCAGCGCACAATAAAAGAGAGAAACGCATCACTAACAACATATAAATCAGACATACAGTAACAACTTGGCTCGGATTCTCTCTCATACTTATACCCGCTTAGATTTAAGGATGAAGGTGTTTACATGTGCATATTGTGGAAGTCGCCTCACCAAATAAATACTAGCTGACTGTGTGGTATGTCATCACCCTAGTCATAACAGAAGCATCAAAAAAGTTTCTGAAATCAGGTTCAGCGCTAGGTTACAACCAACTTCCCTATCCACCAATGCAAATAGAATCACCCGATTTTTTGTGTGTGTGTGTCAATGGTTCTGTGTGCTTGCATTTATATGCTTAAACATCTACCCACTGATTTTCTTAGCTCCCGGAAGGCGCAGCGGTCGGCAGACATACAGTCGTTACCAAACACTGGAGCTAGAGAAGGAGTTCCTGTTCAACCCTTACCTCACACGCAAGCGCCGCATCGAAGTCTCCCACGCGTTAAGTCTAACAGAGCGACAGGTGAAGATCTGGTTTCAGAACCGGCGTATGAAATGGAAAAAAGAGAACAACAAAGACAAATTCCCGGGCCAGCGAGGAGAGACCGAAGCAGACGGAGAAGGCGAGGAAGAAACCAACGAGGAGGGAGAGACAGAGGAAGGAGAGAAGAAAGAAACAAGAGAGGAAGAAGGAACGAAAGAGTGATTTTATTGCCCCTTTTATGGTTATATGACTTAAAGTTGAAAGATAGAGGAGAGGAAGGGGGGAGAGGAAGAGAGGTAGACAGGAGAGAGAGAGACAGGAGAGATCTCGTTTTACGACCACCGTTTTATTGAGTCAACAAGTGAGGAAATCCTTTAGAGGCAATTGTGACACGGCTTCCTCTTCATACAGTAATCCCCAAACGAGAGCAGGTATCAAATAAGATGTCTGCGTTTATTTCCAGATCTTACACTTTTTATGTTCCTCAAACGCGCCTAAAACTATGGGCCTTGAGATCAAAAGAACCCATTAAACACTAGAACTGCTCTTTAGCTCATATGACCAACATTTCAATATGGCGATAATGAAGACTCTTTAGTAGGCCTAACTGAGGTAACATTAGAGAAGGACAACGTATTGGAGTGCTTGAATAGGCCTCAATAAATACACAATTTATTGCAAACATATGCTTTTTTATTATCAATGTGTGTTTTCACTAGTCTATTATTTATGTAATTATGGTGGGGTATGAGAATACATGTAATCATGACGCAAATTTTCAAATTTGGAGTCGATTCAATGCTACCTAGTGCGAGGAAACTGCTTTTTATTTTGCTTTATTTCTGTGGCAGTTTCCTCTCACCGTCCAATTTAAAATTGATTCTACCTAATAGCAATTATATTGATATAACTGACAATTTATATTGCATATTTTGTACGATGTGTGACATTTTTGCTTCAACTAAATATGATCGTTGGTTACTCAATCATATGCTGAAGGAAATAATTAAATCATTCTACTTAAAGGCATCTGTGTAACCTATTGATACACTCTGCAACACAAGTAGGTCCAGTACATGTTTTTCTAGGTGTAGGCGGCCTGCTTGACCTACACCCGACCGAGTATCCAATCGCAGATAACTACCTAGGCCTCTAAGACTTTGCGATATTGACAACTAAGCTTGAAGGTGATATTTTTAATTTGGTAATATTTAAGGAAAATTCAGGAGGCGCAAGAACTGACAACGAAAAGGTACTATACCGAAGAATAGCACGGGTAACAACCTACGCCCAGATTTGATTTTTTATTCAAAGATTGCTTATGCAGATGGTTTCTTACAGATGGCTATAGCAATAAGTTTTGCGAGGCCATCCCAACATGTAAACATGTTATGACACAATGCAGTTAAATATTAAAGTCCCCAACAACTTAAACTGCCTAAACCAACGCACTTTTGTGTGACAATTGTTTTATCAGTTGAAGAACTGTAATGTTTCTGATCATGCATCAGTTATTATCATATTTCTGTGCTGGTGTTTTAGAGTAGAGTTTTTATTGCACTGAACTGTCTTCGTAAACATTGTGCCACAAAGGCTTGAGTTCTTATATTTCAGAGGGAAATGAGTTTTTTCTGTATGCACACGTTGCCATGTTGTAAAATAAACGGAAAAGAATATCTACTGTTCTGATTTTTTATGGCGTATACACACACTCACAACTTGTGTTACGTATATGTATGCGTCTTGTATTTTGTAAATGGCCACAAAACAGAGGTACAGTCTTAGTCTAATAAACCAATGGGTAACCTGCACCAAAAGCACACCAAAATAACAGTATGCTGGCAGTGTACAAACCCATTTTCATCATACCAAAAATCTGCTGCCTCACATGTAGTTATTTAGTTCACCATGGTTATGTCAACTAACTAAGAACATAGAAACGAACACGCCTCATAGCACACACCAATGATGGCTGATAAGTTATTTTGATATATGACAATTACATATTTTTTACTTGGGGTTTGTTTTATGTGTGTAAATACATCAGAGAGCAAAAAGGCCAAAGCAGATAGCTAACATAATGAGGAACAAGTGAACGTTACCACGCGTGCCACTGTGAACAATTTAAGGACTCATCGGGCGCAAAGCTAATATAAGGCCTCAATAAGTAGCCAATGATTTAATTTGATAGCGATAAAGCAAGATGGGAAAGGCGTTATTTTCAAATCGTGTAGATGTAAGGAGAACACAAAACAACTCTGCTATATTTACTAGTTGTGGGTTCCACATTTATACCATCTATGGTGGGATTATTTCATGTGACCATTGCGAGGCTGTATGTCGGTCTATGTGTGTGTCTGTGTGTGCCAGCGTTTTACAGAACAGGTGATGATGTGCAACATCTCACCTTAATGAACGTTATGTTGTTCTGACATCACCTGAGATTGTAAATGAAAATAAGCAAAAGTTGATTAAAGAATGAGTTTAAAAGTTTGCTTTCTGTGATTCAAAAGTGTATAACCAACATTCGTTATTTCTCCCTGAATTATGAAATATAAAATAATTATAATAAAAAGTAGGCTAAACTAGCGTAGGTGAGTATGACAGTTCCGGATAATACAAAGCTATAGGCCTACGGCAATATTTCATATGCATCTATTGAGTAATTTGTTGGTATTGTTGCTTTTTAACAATTATTTAATATGCTCTTTCCAATCTTTTGTGACACCTAGTAGTCTACAGTGGATATTGCAAAGAAACCTGCATTAATAGAAACGACAAACTGTTCCAAACGGATTAACCGGATTTGGACAAACAAAAGTGAACCAACACATTTTAGTATACGGCTAAATAAATTTCATAAATGCCTAAATTCATTGCTGTTAACATTTAGATTTTTCTTAATTAAGCTTAATAATTAATGCTTGATAATATTTTAAAAGTTGCGCTTACCAGTCCTTTGCTTCAACAAGAGATATGTACAGCACGAGTTGTGCAGTGTTCACCGGGAAAAAGAAATGTTTTGCTCACCCTCAAGTATTCTGCATTTTACAGGGTTTATAGACAGTGTCTCTGGGCCCACGGACGTTTGCCTTGTGTGTGACAATTGTCTGCGACTATTGTCTAACCGTCTGGCCTTTGTAGTTTATACTGCCCTTGTAGGATCTACTTCCTGCGTGGTTGTAATCACCTGTTAAGTTTATTGGTGGCTCATAAACTCGCCAGTGTCTTTAAATCTGAGCGAATGTTTTCAATAAGCCACTGAAAAGTTAGCTCTTCTCTTGTTATTCAGCCCTTGATCGTATTAAGTTATTCTTGCTAACAAGTTTGGTATTAAGAACTCCTTGTTCCATTAGGGTATTATCTTTATTAAATATTTCATAATGGTCTGTATTTACAACGTGGAATACAGGAAGGTTAAGAAAATTGTGCAAACCATACCCCTTTCGTGTAAATTCGCTTAAACATGACACATTATACCTGTTGAAAAGTTATTTGAGTTGTACAGTACACAACCACTGTTCTATTTTTACTCTTGGACACTACAAAGATATAGCCAAGGCATTTAAAACATTTTATAAAAAACACACAATATTTGTTCACATTACATAGGACGCAGTATTGCAACTCAACCCTTCGGGCCTTGACAACTAGAGGAGGTAGAATATTGGAGAAAAAACATGTAGAATACGTTGGTACAAAAATGGAAGGTACAAATCTTTATTTTTATTTGCTTGATATTTAAAATCTGCCAATAGACATACAGCAGCAACTGCATTCAAAAACAAGGGCATAGGCATCAGACACAGACATTTTTAAACAATTCAACACATATAAAGTATTTCACATTATGTGTATTACATTTATGAACATTACATTTGGTTAAAAATGTTGTCAAATTCTTGGAAAAATTAGGTTAAAAATCTAGTCAAAAAATGAATTTCTATTCAAGATTTTGTGTTTCACGCTGTGCGTAAATCAGTTGGCTTTCCTTTGCCGCACAGTGCCATACTAAGACATGAACAGGTCCCTCGATTCCTTAGGCTTCTGCGCTTGGAATGCAACATTTATATAGATAATGTGATGTTCCCACATTCAGAAAACGCTTCCTTTAACAGTGCTAATAATCTTATATGTTAATATTACTGATATTTTCATGGGTGCAATTAGGCCTACACAGCAGACTATCACATAACAATACTGCTAAATGTACTTACACACAACAATGCTGCACTAGCTTCACTATTTCATCATTGTTTGAGTGGTCTACTTCTGAACAACCGTTTCAGTATTTCAAGAAAATTAATGATATGGCGTAGGTCTGACTGATGTCCTGACATTTGATTGTAATGAATGAAAAAACTCTGACAATTCAATATGGAAAAAGTAGCAGTTATTAAGAAAAAGTCTTTCCAAATACTGTATGAAATGGACTTATTTGTGAGGGAAACGATAAAGAATAGAACTGTGGGCGCGGAGGGGGCTCAATGCATTCCTGGTTGTTTGGTGGGAAATTTACAGCTAAGTAATAAAAGTTTACGACTGGAGTACTATTTGGATTGGCTGCTGCAGGTCACATGATGCGCCCTCCATGAACGTGAACTTTGTACTGTTGTCTTTCTTGCTATCATATGCTCATCCATTCGCGTAAGGCAGATCGAGAGCTTATATTCAGTTTTTTTCTTTTATTTGGGATGTACCGGGTTGCGTGGGCAGAAAGTAGCTACTTTCATATCACTACCACTACCCAGCCCTTCCCTTCCCATTCCCCTTCCTTCGTTTCCTCCTCCTCCTTTCGCTCCTGTTCGCCGTCTCTCGCTCTTCCTCTCTGTCATTCGTACAATGAGGTAGTGTTATTGGTAGGGTAGCCCGCTTCCTTTCTTGTTACGGACGCACAATATCAGATTCTAAAAACGTACCGTCTCGCCTCTAAAAGACCGAAAGGAATTCGTACGGAGTCTTGGATATTTACTGATACCGCAGTAGGCACGACGCGGACTCTCCAGCTTGTGCGGCTAGCGGCTGGACCAGTCAGCGTGCGTCACAGCAAAGGGCGCGGAGAACGTGGGTAAGTTTGTGAATCTGCGTTCCTTATTGGTTTACATTTTTATCTAATAGTACCCATTGGGAAGTAATCTCATGATGTAACAACTTTACCATCATTTAACCCTCGGTTGTCTAAGTGCGTTGGTTTTATATGCTTAAAAAGGGACAGGTAGTTGTGTTCACGGACTCTGGATTCCCGCAAGGTTGATTTTTGTATAACGCTCATGTATAATGTAATGAAGGATAGATGTAAAGGATCATTATTTTGTTTTACTGTGTAATAACAAGCATGTACTCATCCCTGTGGCCTATTGTCGGGCTTAAGGATTTGTATTAATGATACGTGTTGGTATGGCCTGTTACCTGTCCCATTCATCTGTCAACACAACACCACAAAGAAGGGACTGATACAGAAAACTCTTGATGTATACTGGATGATAAGATGCATTTGAAAAGCAAATAAGGGAAATATTTATGTGTGTAGATGTATCTGTGTCAAATATCTTACTGTTCCCCTCCTGTCTGGCCTCAATATGGCAATATGTGAGTGCTTGTCACGTGATCAAATTAACGATGCTCGTAGCCTATGTAGTTCCTCATTATGTTGCAACCTCATATAATAGTCTTTATGGACTAGGTGAACTTGCCTACTGCTAGACATGTCTTGCTGGTGTGTAATTCTCTGTTCAAGATCACTGAGTAAACGTTTAAAGGATTTCATTTATCTTTCTTTTCTTCCATCTTAAACTATTAGAACAGCAATGTGGCCTTGAGACTAGACCGTGCAGTTTATATGTAAAATTCATCATTGACCTTGAGATTAGATTTTTTTCAGATATGTGGATCAAAATTAGGCCTACCTGTTATCACATGATCTATTAGTTCACGTTCAATATATGGGATCATTTATTTTTATCTTTAGGACTTGTTGTCGGTTAAAATATTAAATTCTATATATTAAGGGGAAAACTTTGGGTATGACATTGGACAAACACATATTTTTTGGTCAATATAACAGTACGCTCCTTTCAATTCTATCAAGTGTTATCTGTATGCAGTGATTCCCAGGCTGCGAGGGCATCTTGTCAAAATCAACACTGCCACCTAGTGTTTATTTCAGGATCATGTTTACTGCATCAGTATTTGGAAGATATAGATTATGCTCGGCCTATGGTAAAAAATCGTATGCTCAGTTGGCGTTTGTATGCGGGGGAAAAGGACAGAGCATAGCTGTCTCACCATCTCCAGTTAGAACCTTCAGTTGTGGAGATTGTATGACACTGTATGGCACTGTGTAAACAAATTTTTACGAGCTGGCAGACACGTGGCATTCATCACTTGTTAAATGTTACTGTACTGTTACTTTGTTAGGCTATTGGTTCCCCAATTCATTAGTCTATAGAGTATATTATTATTATTATTGTTATTGTTATTATTATTAGCCTGTTATTATCAACAAAACAAAAACAACCAAAAAATGATGATGATAATAATAGTTTGCTTAATTATCTAATTAATCTGTTTATGTACACATTTTACACATTTCTTACAATTGGTGGGCCCTAAAATACCATTGCTATACGTACAAAAATGAGCCTACCTAATAAGTACCATAGTTATATCAATCCAGGACAGCTAGCATTAAATTTACCCCGTCGGTTTGTCTTGAAGTGGAATTATATGAGTGACACATTTGCATAGATATCATGTTACTCCTCTGTATGCAACAGGATAGGAATCTGATTTATTTCTACACTGCGTGCTTTGGTGGTTGCGTCGGCAGACATTCTCTTTCTGGTAGCCTTAGTTGTCCAGCTGTGGAAGCACATGTTTAAATATTCTTTTACCATGAGACCTGTGTAAGAAACTTCAGTAGATACTGAGATGTGATCCTGGATTTCTGCATGCTTGGATAGGGTTTATTCAAGGACATGCATGATCAGATAGTCCTCTACTCCGGGGCTGGACCTGAGGAACAAAAAGAAAGAGGGAGAGGGAGAAAATGGGGGAGTGAAAAGGGAGTAAAGGGAGGTTATTAAACTTTATGACCGTTTTGTACAGAAAGTCAGAAAAGACATGTTTGCTCTGTTAGTAGAGGGGAAAACATCTAACCCACGGTCCTATACCTACGAGGTAAATATATTAACATCATTATTTATGGGTTACATTTAATACATATTGCATAAAATCAAATCGTTTAGGCTTACATTTAATGACTTTAATAATTGGCATCAATTCAACACACTAGGCGAGAGAGAAAATAATGTGTTTTGTATGTACTTAAATGCTATTCGGGGTATATTAGATGGTAAGTGTATGATTATAGGTTAATGACTTGAAGTGGGAGGGGGGGGGGCGTCTCGGCACCATCAGCAACACCTCATAATGACGTCCCGAATCAGAGCTTTACACTAAAAATGAACCCAAGACTTTGACAGCCGGCGCCCCCACTTTAAGGATCTGCATGCGTAACAGGGCTGTGAGCTTTAAGGGGTTTTCGGTTAGACAGGCCTATACGAAATGTGTCTGGGATTATGAGCTTTTAGAGTGTAAACAGTGCTTGAGGAAAAGGGCACTAACAAAGTGAACCTTTTGCCTTGCTGGCAGCTCATCATTTGATCGCAGAGGTCCAAAAATATGTATTAAAAAGTTCAGTAAATGATGCAAACGGTAAAATATTATATTACGCAAATTATCAAATGACCTAGAGATATGGAAGGCCTTAGGATCGTTAGCTTGTTACAAACAAATCTTCATATACATATTTTTACATTTACGTGACGCCTTAGCTGAACATAGTGTTAGTGTTCGCATGAATTTGTTATTTTACACAACCTGATAACGTTACAATAACTTGTACTGACCTTCGGTTTTCTACTTTGACTTCCGACGCAGTTATAGGCTACAATAATTACGACGTGCCCATGATATTCTTATGCTGATGCATGATTCTAAAAATATCAAAACTGCTACAGATTTTGTATTTCACATATATTGATATTTTCCCGATACGACTTCTTCGATCACTCGACTACAGCTTGTCCGGAGGCATTACGCAGCAGATTGTCCTTGCCACGGCTCTACCAGTCGTCCACAAAAGGATGCAATAAAACACTTCCCCATGCACTTCCACTTTCAGCTTCCATTAAAACCGTTCTCGCGTTCTCCCCCACACCAATTCACATTAACTTCACAGCCACCACCACGACAGCAGATGTCTTGTCTGATACTTTGTATACTTGTTGAAATCCTGGAAGAACAAGAGTTTTTGCTTCCAGCAAGTTTTGATCAATCCAATTAGCCATGCTTCCTCCAAGTACTTGATTCTTGCTTAGTGCAACCCTACAAACCCTTACAATTTGAAAAAGGAGAAAAGATTCGGCGGTCATTATCTGGGAAGACAATAAAGAACTGTTGCCTTAAGACACGAGGCTGTGGGTGCTCGGCGATAACATCCTGCTGCATACAAGCCTGACAGCAAGACTCATATGGCCTACATTAAAGTAATAGCTCTTTAAAAGCATTTGCTTTTTCAGATCAAAGTCACTTTGAAAAACACAATGATTGTATCCGACACAAAGACTGCAGGGCTCGAGCTACCCCAGACCTTCCGAGTGAACCATAGGACAAAAGGACAATTATTTTGACTTAATTTAAGGATTGTGTTGCGGTGATAAACGTAAGCTCTGTAAAACTTTTTCACCCATCAAAACGTTTGTAAAGGCTGGTCCTCGAATCGGCCAAGAGACATTTGGGCCTATGTTTCTTCGTTTCTTCGACTCTGTCTTAATGCGGTTATAGGCTAATCCATACACGACAGAATTTCTGATTGGTTATTATTCATGACGTTCCCTTACTTGTCTTTCATGTGAATTATCTAATGGCACTCTTTTCCAATTAATTTTAAAACATACTTTATTTTTTAGAAGACAGTGTCGTATGTAGTCTAAACCATAAATGTGATTTAAAGTGTGATTTAAACGCTTTGTCAATATTTACTGTGAACTAGGCTACACGATAGGAGCGTTTGTGGCGTGGTTTACAAGCTTCCAGTGAAATCTGTATTTGTGGTTGTGAACAGTTTGGTGAACAGACCTCCATGGCTCAGGTTCGTTAAGGCATACACAAACATACAAGTACTAGATTGCTCCTCTAGCCTCATATACTGCCTTTTGCGCGGTAAGCAAATTCACACGCGTAAACAAATGTCTGCATGTCCTATGTCTTTGTGTGACCAGGCGGAATTCCGGCATGTAGAATCCTGGCGCATGCACAGGGTGTCACGGGCGGTCGGCAGAAACCTGTCATTTGTCTGGTTTTATGACTTCTGCGGCTGCACAGGCGTTAAGACATTCTTTAGCAGTAAAAACGGCCATAAACCCCCACTCCTTTTGCTCATGGAATTCCCTCTGAACAAAGAGGAGAAAACGCTACAGAAGGAGCTAACCAACATCGCACTCGTCTTATGGACTATTAATCTGCATTGACTCACTCTAGTGTATGTGTACAGAGGAGAGTTAGGTTTCAAAGCAAAACGGTTTGCATCCCTTCTCAGTAGTCAACATCTAATGTGTGCACTATGCTAATATAATAAAAAAAATCTTAGTCATGCAAAATGGTAACTATAGGCCACAGGTAACACAGAATACATACTCGCACTGTTAATGTGCTGACCCCCCCCCCCCCCCCCCCCCCCAAAAAAAAACTATTTTTGGTGTGTGTGTAGGTGTGAGAAAGAGACAGAGAAAGGGAATTTCTCTGTTTGTTTTTACGTTCAAATTTAGGTTTAAAAAAACACACACGATGGTAGGCCTACGTACTGCATCAAAATACAGCCACTTCACATGCCTTACATTAAAATTAATGACACTATGCGATAATATCTCACCAAAAGAGAATGTTTCGACTGCCACCGTGCATATTTGTTCTGCTGTTCACAGTTTTCTTAATTTGATTAACTCAGAGTATATGCCATGCATCACGGATTTAAATTGTGCCCCAATGATGTCACCCGCTCTCAGAAACTAATATGTTCATCGATTTTACAGACACTGTATTGGCAAGTTTATTTTATGACTGCATAATTCGATTACTGTAAGCTCTATTTATGCTTTTCTATGCGAATTGACGGACATGTTTTTTTGCATAGACTATAGTGGGAGAGGAAACCTCTATAATCTTAAACACTTATTTTAAATATTAAGATATTTTAAAACATGTTTAAAAACATGTTTACCGTTTAAAAAGGTAATATATTTCTTTATTGTTTGACTGAATGCGAGCTAACAAATATTCCTTAATAACAGACTGCATTTAAATAGCTTTTCAGGTATAGACCTATTTTTTTCCAACTTGCGCCTTCAGTACACAACAGGACTAGTTGTGTGTGTGTGCGCGCGCGCCCGTGCGTTCCAACGTTAGTATGTATGTACATACATGTAATTTTTGCGCCTGCGTGCGTTTGTGTGTGTGTGTGTGTGTGTGTGTGTGTGTGTGTGTGTGTGTGTGTGTCGGTGTGCGCATGTGTATATGAGAGCATGTGTCAGTGGAAGAATAAAAAATCTACTTTGGCGTTTTTTCCTGCTTTCCTCTACTCCTGGCTTTTTATTGGAGGGAATGTGGTCAGCTGACATTGTCATCTTGTCCATCTTGGAGCGAAGCTTCAGAAACAACATTCGGTTGTGTGCAGAGTGTCTTTATTGGCGCCCGGAAATAAATTATAAAGAAATCATATAGCTCGCGCATTTCCATTAAAAGATAGACTGACACAACGAAAGTGAGTGAGTGAGTGACTGACTGCAAGAGAGAGACTAGAGAGAGAGCAGAGTAAGGGAGGGAGGGAGAGAGAAAGAGTGGGAGCAAGGGATAGAGGGTTAGAGGAAAGGCATGAATTCCTATTTCGCAAACCCGTCGCTCTCATGCCATTTAGCCGGTGGCCAGGAGGTTCTACCCAACGTGGCCCTAAATTCAACCACCTATGACCCGGTTCGGCACTTCTCATCATATGGCGCTGCCGTGGCACAGAACCGGATATACTCATCGCCTTTCTACTCTCCTCAAGACAACGTAGTTTTCGGCTCTGGTCGGGGACCATACGACTATGGATCAAATGTCTTCTACCAGGACAAGGACGTCCTTCCTAGCTGCCGACAGAGCAGTCTGGGCCAGAGTGCACAGAGTTCGCTAGGACAAGATTATTCAACGGAGCAAGGAAGAAGTGTGACCCAAGACCCGAAGGGCAGCATTCAGATTTACCCGTGGATGCAGCGCATGAACTCTCACAGTGGTGAGTACGCCGAGAGATAAATTAAGCAAGGGTCGGTCTTCTTTTACGACCGGGGAAGCTACTTTTTATCACCCCATAAACCATTACTGCAGCGCCCTGTCCCCGACAATAAAGGCCTTTTATCTTTGGAGGAAATCCCTTTTGGCCGAACTATACGCTCAACGAGCCACCTCCATTTAGACAAAAACAAAAGAGACTCGAACTTTTATAGAGCGTCAATTACCCCTAGCTTAAAGATATTTTCCTAAGAAAGAAATAACGCACTGAAGCCAATATTCTTGAGTAAAACTGCTGAATATGTTTAAGTGTTAAGCGTTGAGATACTTCAAAACAACTTAATCCGTTCAAACGTATGAGTGCATACAGTACTGTTGAAAATGTCGGTATATTGATGTGCATCAGTTAATGATTATCTCCAATATTACATGGACGACTCACCAAGTCTGTACTTTCTCGCAGGAGTTGGATACGGGTCAGACAGACGAAGAGGTCGCCAGATCTACTCCCGATACCAAACTCTCGAACTCGAAAAGGAATTCCATTTCAATCGCTACCTGACGAGACGCAGGCGCATCGAAATTGCAAACATGCTGTGCCTCACCGAGCGCCAGATCAAAATCTGGTTTCAAAATCGTCGCATGAAATGGAAAAAGGAAAGCAACCTGACTTCCACCCTTACAGACACAACGGGGACCAGCCAGGAGACGGGCAAGGAGGACGCTGACGAGGCGAATGACGAGAAGAAGGAGTAAGATTCGCCTTCAACACGCATTAGCGCAGTACAGTTAACCATCATGATGTACGGATTACTTAAACTACCTATTGACTACCTTTCGTTAGGCACAATTCATGAAAGACACAGACTGCTTTAAATGCAAGGCGTAATCATCACACGGCTGTAGCCTACATGCTCTACCATTCCTCAATTCTAGAAGAGTGTGCGTTCAGAAAACATTTATTCCAGACTTGCAATTGTTTTGCATACTTTACTGGTTCTTTGCTATAAGGCCAAACTTGCTGTAATTGTTCACTGTAAAACGAACACCTGACGCCAGGACAGTTGGCTATGTGAGGAAATAAACACAGGTGAGGAGTAAATTGGGACAATTGTGAAGGAAATAACTACATTCGCTTAATCTTTTTATGCTTTTATTTCATATATATTTTTTTATTTTGTAATAAACCACAATTGTATGCTGAATAGAATATTCACTGAGCGATCCATACTACCTGAGTTGTTAATATGTTTGTAAATATGACATATTTCAAGCCTTTCTCTTCTGCGAGAATCAAGGAACGCATCCTGAAGTTAATACTGTAATGTAACTAGGTACTATATTTATGTTTAGAAAGTTACCATAACAGATATATTCAAATGTGTCTCATGTAGTGTTACGTAACTTAGTTAAGTAAGTGTTGTATGAAAAGTATGTCACATCATATGTAATAAAACTTGCTATGAAAACCTTGTGAATTTGTGATTGTGTGAACTTGTGATTGTCACTTTTCATGTATTATACAAGTGTCTAAATTCCATTGCAATTCATATGATCATCATCATGACTGTTTTGGTACTTAAAAGCAATTAAGATTACTTCTGTTTAAGAATGATAATCTACAGCATAATAAAAGGTGATATTATTGCAAGAATGAGTCTCTGACCAAAACCGATGAGCACACGCAACTTTCCTTTGAAACCAAATTTAACCTCTGAGCTTGATTCACAAGCGAAACAATAACCCATAAAGTCAGACTGGGGAACTGTGAATGCAGTTAATGTTAAAGAAAAGCAAAATCCAGCAGCCCTTTTGGCCCCAAGTATTTTCCACAGAAATTACTAATAATAATATTAAAGTAAAGGCATTAAATGTATGCTGTGTCTATTCGGTTCATGTAGCGTTTGTTGCGCACATGTTGCAGAACTGTCCTATCATAAATATCACCGAAAAATGATTCCATCTCCACTTATCGTGTGCGTAGAGGTACTTAAACTAGCCTATATTTAAAACAGCATTCATATAGGAAGTAGCCCTGTAACGTGTGTGTGTGCGCGCAGAAAGGCCTACACCGCACAAATACACACAAATAGGCTGCAAGACATGCTTTGATAATACTTAAAGAAAACTGCGTAGCTTGGACAAAACACAAACTCGGAGCCGTAAATGGGTTATTATTATTATTATTATTATTATTATCATTATTATTATTATTATTATCATCATCATCATCATCATCAGTTCAATGAATCGTAGAGTTAGTGTTTTAGTGGTTAATTCTGTGATAATTATTTGTGATTGGTTTAAAATCTAAATATACCTGCAGCTGATATTAATATAAATGGGTAGGCCTACTCTCAAGTACCTTCCAGCAGTGCCATTTCCCTCCGAATATAGGATAGCCAAAATAAGAAGAGCAACTGACTTTCAAAGGACATTTGTTATTGACTTCTCTCTAAAAACAATTTATTTCGAATCTTAACTCAATGCACATCTCGAATGACGGTGATGCGGCTTTCAAATGTTAGACATTTCACAACTTCTAAAAACTAATTCGAAGTCAATTGTTCTTATTCTTGCATTAACTTTAACCCATTATTGATTAGTCAATTACAGGGGACTGAATTTGTCCACGCAATTTTTCAAAAATTGTACCAAATGTTCATATTCATCAGAATAAAATGCTAAGTTTCGCCGTAAATTAGGCCTACTTTATGTAGGCTATCCACGATCCCACCCCCTTAGATATGGCAGCCATATTCTGAGGTGGTGTAGCTTATGTGCGCATGACTTCATGCGTTTCTCTTTTTTTATTCGTGTTACCAGGTAGATCAGTAGAACTGTTGAAGTCTAGGTAGATGTGGCCTATGCACAAACTATGCTCTTTTTCGTCTCTGGCACCAGGTGACGCTCTCGGCCTTCTGTCCGGCTCTCCTCTTTTGGTGCCCCCACCCCCTTCCCCGTATCCCTGAACTTATCAGACGTTTCTCCTACTTCCATCAATAACCTCCTGGTGTGATCTAGCCAAATTTATGACTGGCCGATGGGAGCACGTGATACGTCTTAAACAACCCATATTTGGGCAATAGAGAACAAAAAAATAAAAGAATCCCCCCACCTATAAATCGTGGTCATTTTTAGGATAAAACCCCTCATGAACTTCAAAAAGAGCCACAAATCATACGCAATAACAATAACAAAACGTTATAACCGTTCTCGGCGCTCGTAGAACAGAGATATCGTGTTATGTTAGAACTTTAATGTAATAATTTACTCGGTATAAATGCTTCTAGTCGGTGTTTGCTACGTTTTCTCTTGAAATGAGTTCTTACGTAGCCAACTCGTTGTTCAAGCAAACAAGTCATGAAGCGTCCGCCTTCACTTTGCACAACCATGGTTACGGTTCCGTGCCCGAACTCCACGTACCATCGGGCTACTGTTACGGAGGGCTCGAACATCAACGAGGTTCCTTCGCGTGCCCATCCTCCTCCAACTCGCACCGTGCGGGGGAGATGAGCTCCGGTCTGCGTGGCAGTCCGGATAACCACACAACACGGGCAGAGGCATCCACTGGCTCGCTCAGAGGCCGACATAACGCCACCGGTCAGTGTTCCCCAAATCTCGGACTTTACGGTCGCAAAAGTGAAGGGGCAACGGAAGCGAGCGAAATGCCCACAGGCAAAACGAAAGGCGCCGACGAGACCAAAGTTGGAACTTTGCAAGCCGTTCAGCCGGTGGGACAAGCCAGTCATCCAAGTCAAACCCAAGGCAGTGAGCAGCCGCCGCAAATCTATCCCTGGATGACTAAACTACATATGAGCCACGGTAAAGTTTAAGAGCCTTCCCTCTTGTCTGATATAGCCTAGAGAAGTGTTACTTTGTCAGTTTTCTCCTCCATGTGCTCTCCGTTTTTCCTACCCCTCTTGAGTTCATTCACAGTTTTCCCAGAGTTTTTTATAGGCCGTATTCGGAAATAATAAAACTCACAGTCGTAAATTTTATGACAAAGGCATCAATTGCTCGTAAAACTGTCCCGTTACGCCGAAGAGGCGATCTACGTCCAAATTTACGACGATGAAACTGGATACAGGAAACAAACTCGACTCAAAATAATATGCATATTCTCTGAACAATTATTTGAAAATTCTGCTACAATCTGCTGAAAATATAATTTTAATAAGTTAAGATAATTTCAGGCAATTGTGCTTGATTATTCAACAGGCCTATTTTATGCATGCAGAGCCTATCATTAAGATAGGCCTACATGATCTTAGAATAAACAAATTTATTAGTGTTTTTATTTGTGTTTTTTTTTTTATCGTATGAATTCATAAAGATGTGTTGGTATGCCATGACAAGCCACAACTGTCTTCAACAGTAGTTTATAGAAGAAGAAAAAAATTAATAACCTATAGTAAAGGTCCAAACCTTGTAAAACTTTCCTAATCTCATTGTAGCCTAGGCTATGCATTGATAATTTGAAGCATCTGCATATTCTGTTACCTAAATTCATTCACTATTCATATATCAATATCAACTATTTATGTTAGGGTATGTGGTTTATTTTATTATATATTAAGTCTACCTTATTCTCACCAATATGTATAGATGTATGACCTTTTCGTTTAATGAAGTTTATTCTATTAAACCATTTGAAAGATAATGTGTCAGGACATGCCTGATTTGGTTTACTTTGATCCTTTTGGTAACATGGTTGTTGCAAACCTGTTATCGAATTCAAATTAATCCTGTGACCTCATTCTAAACCAAGACAGAAGCCGCCCAGGGAAGCATCTATGACAAGGGTGTAGTAACCCTCAATTGACCTAAATCGATTTCCTCCGACACTGATACCCAGTCTGTGTGAAGGGGATTCTTTAGGTAATTGGCACTTCAACATCCTAAAAGAACCAGTGTATGTAGAAGTGTATTACTTCCAAATAGTTATAACAGTCTTTAAAATTTGTCCACCGACCAAATTTCAGGTTTAAGCAGGCGTACCTTAGACTGGTTGTATAACACAGTCTGTAAATGCTCTGCAGAGGTTGCCCACTGTTTCAAGAAGTATTGTAGTGTTTTCATTTTTTTTATTTATTTATTATCTATTTTTAATGCCACTCCAGAACCGGATGGGAAACGTTCAAGGACGAGTTACACCCGCTATCAAACTCTGGAGTTGGAAAAAGAGTTCCATTTCAACCGCTATCTGACGCGTCGAAGGCGCATCGAGATCGCCCATACCCTATGTCTGAACGAGCGACAGATCAAAATCTGGTTCCAGAATCGGCGAATGAAGTGGAAGAAGGATTCCAAGCTCAAACTTAAAGATCCATTCTAGTGCCCCCAATTCACTCCAAGCCAAGAGCCTATTCAGAGGATGGCGTTCAAAAACTTTTAACCCCACCGGTGTTTCAAACTGTGATCTATATGTAAATGCGATGTTATAGTGTGCTTTGTGGAAAGTATTATTCAACTTAGACCCTACGATGTGGATATGAGTGTAATTAAACAGTCATGTTTATTTAATATTGTGCGCTTATGTTCCTGTAAAAAAGTCTGTGACTGATAGGTCATAGAATACCTTAATCGTGTTATTGGAAGCAAATCAGAATGATGACACACCATTTTTAAAATGCTAATTATATCAGTGTACGTAGTGAATTAGCCTACTCAAAACTTCTGTTGTTTTCAGTATGATAATAATCCAATTGGTAATGCTAGAGATGTATTATTAAAATTGCAATTACATCCACCTGGATTACAATGTTGAGATGGTCTTGTTTAGTTTTGCATTAGTCTGGCATTAAGATTTGTACCATGGTATTTATCATGTTGGCCCACAGGGCTGAAACGTTACTTCTGGCTTTTCGCTGCATAAAATTCACAAAGTGATTGTGATTTTCGCCAGAAGGTGATATGGCGAAAGTGGATAAAATACAAGTGTACTGATTTGTTTACATATTCGTGTTGTATTTAGTTTCTATTTAATGGTAGATTGAAGAATGTTGCATCGTCTGGCTTGGTTTACAGACAACAAATTCATTTTCCTTTTGTTATGTTACAGACCCGAGTAAATATTACAAGATAGAAATATTTTTACACTCGACTTAGTTATGTCCATAGGTACAGTGTCTTGATTCTATTCTTGAAATGTATTTTGGATGAATGGTCAAGTTGTTCAATTTCAACCGATTACAAAATAAAAAATAATCAATGCATGTTGTCAATCAGACAAATATTACGCATGTAATCTTTGAGTGAAGGAAATATTCTTGATTTGGCCTTGAAAAGATGTATTGGGGTGCTCTAACCTAATGTCAGATTAGGAGTTCTTCAAAACCCGCTGCATTCACATGCAAAATGAAAGGGGATTGCGCTTTTGAACCTGAAAACTGTATACCAAACGACCTGTCTTTCTATTGGGCACAAAGAAAACCCTTGTAATTGAGAAAAAAACCTAATATGTGCAATATATGTCAGACTATGAGCTCATATGACAGTTGCGGTATAGCAAAGCTCAATGTGTAGCAATTTAACTCCCCAACACTTCCTTTCGTTTCCGGCTCCTGTCACCTGTCCAAATGGATGGTGTCATATCCGCCCTTAGCCAAACTTGTCTTACCACATGGACACAATTACTTACCCAGAAACATTGGCTACATATTTATGTTAAGTCACTACAGAGTCTTGTCGGATATCTGTTCTTTGAGGAAGAACACAAAATTTCCTTTTAGTTAACTTAATTCTCCTACCACCTCAACTTCACTCAACATAAAGAGTTATATCAAACGAGATATGTTTGGATTTAGGCCTATTCCAAGCTGTATGTAGTCGACTGAAATGAAAAGATTACCCATGCCATTTAGTTGTGGCAAGTTATGGTGGCAACTAATAGTTTTTGGTCTATGCTTGTGTCATGAAATAGAGACAGATGTAAGAAGAAATCTGACTTATTTTTCATCCCAAACTTACTGCAGGGTGCTTCTAAGTTTGTCCAGTGCAGTAGCCCCATTATTGTCAAACGAAACAGTAAGTGTTCGCTGACTTTTCCCTGTTAACAGTTCTCCGCTGGCCACACTTTGATGCCGACTTTCTGTCAACCGCCGTTTCCTCTCATGTTATTTACAGTACAGACGGAGGTCTGTGAAACTTTACGACCCTGTCGCGTCATAAAACTTTACAGCTTTGCCTAGCACCTCCCAAAACGACAATTGTTTCCTCTCGTGCGAAACAGATGCGAGAGAGGGAGAGCTCTAAATTCGACATAATTCCACCCCACCTTTTGAAGTCTTCAACTCATTGGATTGCGGAAAAGCCTCTATTAATCATAATGATCTGACACAAGCATGCACAGAATGTTTTCAAAAAGTTACTTTCGAGGGTGTCTTAAAGTTGTCTTAAGTGTAATGTCCTTTCTCCAAATTCTCCCAATGGCATTTTAGTTTTTGCACATATCATACTAATTTATTACACTAACTTATGCCACAATTTTGGAGTAATATGAATCCATTTACATAGATGGGCGTGGCTAAAATATCAACTAGCAAAACTTACCAAAGTATAAGACGGCACATGTTTTTCACAAGCAATTTTTAAATTAAAAAGCAGCTGCACAACAGGCCTCAAAGTTGTTTAAAAAAACAACTTGTGTTCGTTCCAAACATGGGATGAAGTCTAGTATGGGAAATGAAAGATGGTTGGGGAACCCTCTGGCGCAGCCATCCAACACATGTCAGATTACTGCATTGAAGAAGCCAGCCAAGTTTTCCAGAAGAGACGTGTGTCTAGGCTACTTCGGTTGGCCTCTTCTGCACTCGTCAGCACCCAACCACATAACATTTTATACTGCGAACTTTTATCCCGCTACCTGGTATTTTACTACGTCTAAGAAAAGGAAAAATATCATTATTACTCACCTGTCGTTAGTGTGGATAGTTAGTCTTCCTGAAAAGGGTCCTCAACACAGTAAGAAGGTTTGATTTACAAGGTAGGCTTGTTGGTTATAACAGCTTTAAGGATCAGCTGTTACGTAAAGTAAGATGGTCTCTTTTTGGCAGAAACCCTCTTTATGTTTGTCAGAGTGTGAGTGTGTGTGTTTTTTTTTACTTTGAAACTTTTGGAGGTTATGTATGCCAAAGGGCCTTGGGCACTGACCCTGAGTGGCTCGTGGGGAACACGTGACACCATTAAAGTAAGTTTTATGGTTAGGCAGGGCTGACAAACCCCTCAATATATTTACATCATACATAATGTTAACTGTCGTGCATCGCAGCTGTTGGCCGCTCTTATCTGGCTGGACGGAAGGGCGCTGGGCGTTTAGCGAGGATTAGTTCGTTCCCTAAGCTCCTGCAGTCTCCTCGTTCGAAACCGGCAAATGGCTCCCAGACGGTGCAGTAAGTTAATAATCTTGTTTCTAGAGCTTGTAATGAAATAGACACCTGCCCTTCTCCCACCCAAGGGGCATTAATTAATATCCTAATTTAATGTTTCTTTGAGAAATGCTTGGGTGTTCTTTGCGCTAATGGTGGTCAATTAGTTTCTTAACATGTTGACAATGCCCCCCTACCTCTAGTCTTGCTTACATGGACGTTGCATAGCCTATCTGTGGGATAAGGGTCGCTCAGC
>JAGFZM010002177.1:341289-388789 GCA_017657215.1 Limnothrissa miodon
ACATTACAACACAGAGAAATGTGACTAAGCGTTGGAAACTACAAGGATGCGTTCAATATGCCAGCCTCTATATGATATTTTACCAATAATGTAATATTAGCTGCAAGGTCCCCCCCTTGCCTTTATATTCAATTTCATTCCAAAGTCCATGCTGGGGATCTTCCCTGGGCGATGAACAGGTTATCCAGCGGTCAGTGATATGGTAATGACGAACACAATAATAACCCTGGGGACAAAAGAAAGTTATTTTTCATCTCCTGTCACATGACTGCCTTTGTATCTTCCGTTTATGTTGAATATTTATAATATGTTGGGGCACACAAGGTTAAATTTAGGGCAAACTTAAAAGATATGACATTTTTTGTCATTCCATTTGTGACAGGTGTAGTTACAGCAATTTTTCGTTTTCATGTTTAGTTGGATACATTTCCTGACGTTTTTGGGTGCACCAAGCGGTTTCTTAAAAACAGTGGTAGAGAAGTTGATCTCTTGAGCCATTTTGCAATTTACGAGCTTTTTAGTCGACACTAATGACGTCTCATATAGTGTTTGTCCAGTCCATAGTGTCCAAATATTTGGCCTGCCTCTTCTCGCAGCCTTTGGCCTATAGTCTAAATGGCAACTAAATGGCCTATTTCTCCTATTAAATCGAAATAGTGAAAACTGTGATTGATTATGTAAACGAAGTTCGGGTTTGTCAGAAGATATGGAATATTTAAAAAACTATCAGTTATATTTTCAACAAATTACACAAATCTTTACATAATATGTCTGTGTGTGTGAGAGAGAGAGAGAGAGAGAGAGAGAGAGAGAGGGGGGGGGGGATGATTTTGTGAGTGGGTGAACGAGCAAGCAAGAAAGTATGCGCGAGCGGTTGTCTTTTTGCATTTACAGCTGAAGCTGTGCTCAAAGTCGTCTATATGCACCCTGTAGAACCGAATTTGTGTGAGCAATCAACAACCGCAAATTCGCATCTACGGGAATACATGGGCGATTCAAATACAACCGCATTATCAAGCAGTGCTCAGTTCCAGAGGTTCTGATATGAGCTATGCCAACAGTAAAAGAAATGCATACAATACTGAAGACGAGAGCGTGGAAGGATAGAGAGGAGAGGGCCAGGAAAGGGATCCCTCTTACGGCGAAACCGTAAAGCATTGGAACGCTTGGGGATCATTGGAGGCGATTGATTTACGGCGTTTTACAGCCCAATAAAACTTAGACAACATTCAACCAGAGGCCCTTAACGTTGCTGGCCGTGTGCGAGTCCAATAAATAAGGCATGCTAACGTTATGTGTCGTTTTTATACTTATCCCATAAAAACTGACAAAGCAATGATATCCATTATTTAAGTAGTGTAGAGATGCCGTAACCCGTAGGTCTGATACTGAGCCTCGTCAATTACAGAAGCTGGAAGGATACAGTCTGCAGTCCATTGCGCTGCTATTGATCACATCCTGCTAACACAACTGCTTTTACTTAAGCATTGTTGCAATAGACTCACTGACTGCCGTTGTCCCAAAAGCTATCAATGATTTTCATTTACGCCTTCTTGTACATCACAAAACCATATAACTTTTAACTGCCCCATTATTACTTCCCTACTATTAACAGTAGGCTATGTATGTATGCAATCGATATTCTAGTTGATTTTGACAGTCACAGTCCACAAAATCTTGCTACTGATCAATGTAATTCTTTTATCAGTTTTGCCACTGCCATTATCAAGGCATATTGGTTTCTTTAACTGGGTCAGCACTTTGAACCCTATTATGTATGTGTTTTTTTTTTTTTTATTCTTATTATTCTATCAGCAGCATTATCTCTAGGCTCAGGCGGCATGAAGTGCTTCTTAATGGTTACACGTTGAACTTTCTTTTGTGTTATTGTGATTTTGCTAAGGTTGCCTGTAAGTTCTAGAACCACTCCAGCTCATTGGAGCAACCGGCGAAGGCTCATGTTTTGGCGTTATGCAGAAGCATGATCATCGAAATGCCGGGCCACTATTTCATCAAATACACTCTAGCACACCTACACAAAGGGCTACATAAAGATTCGAATAAACATTTAGTTCCTTATCCGGGGACTACTTCGTTGGCTGCCATTGGACTGCTGTGTCACGTGGTAAAAGTAACTTTACAGGGTAGCTCGCTAGTAGGAGGGCTTTATGGACCAGAAAAACGACAAAGGTAGAAAAATTATTTTCCACTCCAGAAATTAATGATCATGAGCTCGTATTTGATGGACTCTAACTACATCGATCCGAAATTTCCTCCTTGCGAGGAATATTCACAAAATAGCTACATCCCCGAACACAGCCCTGAGTATTACAGCCGCACGAGGGACACCGGTTACCAGCATCACCATCAGGACTTGTATCCTCCGCGCGTGACCTATTCGGAGCGCCAGTATAACTGTGCAAGCATACCCGAGCCGGAGCCCCAGCGAGGGCATGGGCTCACGCACTCAGGGAGCCTGCTGGCGGGGAAGGCGCAGACTGCTCCACGTGAGCCCCCGCCACCTTTACCCACATCCCCCACAACCCCACCGACAGCACCTCCCGCCTGCATCCAAGCCGCCCCGGAGCTTCCCACCAGTACAGCCGCGACTAAGCAACCCGTGGTCTACCCCTGGATGAAGAAAATCCACGTCAGTACCGGTAGGCATCAAAAACCTTGTGTTGTTTTCCCTTGCACTCTCATTCCCTCCTTTACGCGCGTTTCCCCTTCCCCTTCTCTTATTTTACCTTGGGAGTCTGCTTGAACCAGCCCCGTTCAACGTACGTTGTGAGAGAAGCCCTTTGAAACGACGCATATGAGGCGGATTTACGACTCAGCATTGGCAATTACACCCGCCATAAATTTTATAGCGGAGGCACTAGTCTGGACAGCCGTATTGCCATGTGGCTTTTTCTGTTATGTATGTGTCGGAGGAAAAAGAGAGAGAGTGAAGATGAGAGAGAGAGGGAGTAAAAGAGGAAGCAAAACATATATTAGATTTGTAATGCTGAATTAATAATTTAGTTGCACTCTAAGTGTGAAACGACCACTCATTACATAGATGAGGCAGAGTCTTTTAGAAAGTGGTTAAATGAGAATGGAGGTGATATACCAATTTCACTTCAGACACTTTTTTTCACATTTCACTTCACTCAGAATTTACTATCCTCTTTTTCTTCTTTGTTTTCCCTTCTTTTGCTGTTTCTTTCCTGTCCCCTGCCTTAACCTTTTCTAGTGAATGCCAGTTACAATGGAGGGGAGCCCAAGCGGTCCAGGACTGCTTACACACGCCAGCAGGTCTTAGAATTGGAGAAGGAGTTCCACTATAATCGCTATCTAACTCGGCGACGACGCATCGAAATCGCCCACTCCTTGGTGCTCTCGGAGCGGCAGATCAAAATTTGGTTTCAGAATCGCAGGATGAAGTGGAAAAAAGACCACAGGCTACCCAACACCAAAGTCAGATCTTCCTCTTCTTCGTCGTCTACTTCAGGCGCAACTGCCGGGGCCAACACAGCCACCACAGCCGGCAACGTATCTAACAGCGCGGGCTCCAGCACCGTAGCAGTGCCCGAACAACTCTCACGGGTTCCCGGGGTCGATCGAGATCAGGATATAACAAGGTTATAGACACAAGAATATTTCAATTTGCGAAAAGAGAACAATGGAATATTTATGGAAATATATTCTTTTTATATGTATATTCAGATATGTTCTTTGTAGTGTTCTTGTGCGTAAACTGGGTGTCCTTTAACTCCATAGTTATATAAATATGCATGTTATATAGCATGGATTACTGCGAATACCTAGGGATTTTTTCGGCTATCAGGGTTTATTTATTAAACATAGTAATTATGCCATTTTAATAAGTTGTTTTGGCTGATACTTAAATGGACATTTTGAACTAAAGAGCGTGAGGGACACTACCCTGCTCTGCTCAATGGCCTACATGCACAATCCTTTTATTTATTTTGTAAACAAGATTGTGAATATTTCTATTGTTCTCCCATGTGAAAGATGATGAAAAGTCGGGCAGAACGTTCATAGTATTCATGTAAAGAGTTTAATGTTGTGAGTTGGTTTTGTTTCTGCGCAACTTCCAAAATAAGGCCTCTAGTACTGAATAAAAAGGGTAGTGCGTTTTGTGATACTAGTATTGTGATTTAGACTGACTTACAGTTGTTATTGTTAAACAAATGCAATAAAATGAGTTTAAATGTATTTGTGATAATCGTAGTGGTAAATAAAACTGTGCGTGTCAATTAGTTTAGAGTAAGCTTGTTCGTCTATTTTTTTTTAAATATTTTTTTATTATTATTTTGTTTTTCTATATACGCACACAAACTTTGGATAATGTAAAGCTTTCCAAAATGGCACCCAAATAGCAAAGCAAAACACTTTCGAACTTGAAGTGCTAAATGGCTTTGGAAATTTGACTGATGACTTTTCTAACAATAATTCTATTCTTTCACAAGTGAGGGGGCTTCTCACAAGGGCTAAAGTTTTCCAACTCATCTCACATGAATAGTAGTTTTGGGGTTCAAGTAAAGGTTAGCAAGTCCCCCAACCCCCAAACAAAAACTGATAACCTCTGCAGTCCTCCTTCGTCAGTTTTGCCAGCCTGACTGACTCACAATTTTGTACCAAATTAAAATACAAATTTAGAGGAATTAAGTCCATGTCAAAATAAAGAAAATGTTCCAACGTGTTACTGCAGCTTAAATTTACACTGTCCTGTTTAAAACATGATAGATTATGGCTTTTGCTGAATTTTACCCTGTAGAACATCATGATCAGGCCCACCCAGTATCTTTCATAGCAGTTTCATGCAGATGAACGCAATGGGTCTCTGAAGATGGTTTACAATAAACAAGTGTAGGCCATTTACACGTCCGTTGTATTTGGAGTGTGATACACTCGAATCATTTTCTCAAATTAAATGTCTCACGGTCTTTGGTGTCAGGTGACCGCAGAGTTCTGATGATATAGCTATAATGATTTATAGGATATTCTGTACGCTTAGTCTAATGATGACCAACTACAAATTACAAACGTGTTTATACTGACGTGGAAATACTTACATATATCTGGTTTGACACCCTGTATACTTAAGAAATCATTGGATTTTATTTTAATGTAGGTCTAGTTTGTTTTCTTATTTTCAACACTTATCTCAACTTGACGTTTAGCCTTTCATGATAGTTGCAGTGTTACAGTATCACTTGTAAGGTAATCAGTAAGACTGCCCATCTTTCCGTGGCTAGGAAATAGCATGGATTTTGTGTGAGGAAAATTGACGGAGTCACTCATGATGCGTTTATTAAACTGAAGCTTGAATGGCATCGACTGCTAATTTTGGTAATAGACAACATCAGATCCCCACTAGGGGGAATTTTCGTGACCCCATAACCTGACCTTTAAACTTAAACTTCCTCCCATTCTGTACAGCCATCAACTCGATATTTCACGCCCTACATGAAACCAACATAGGCCTGCTAGGTATAGGCTACCTAGCAAGCCCATGTTAACATTTATTGTTTATTATCTTACTGTATGTTTAGTTTCTTATACATCACTCTCGTCACCACTGTGACTGCTCTGAATGAACTTTGTTTCCGTTACTATTAATTGGGTCCTCGGACGATAACGTGAAAGTTTGTTCATGAAGATGTTGCAAAACATAGCAGACTTAACAATTGCATTTTTAAGGCGGTAAACATAGATGGTATGTTGCGTCAATTATCAGACTTTTATCCTCGTGTTATTCATCAGTAGGCTCCATCAGTTGTATGGCCAAATAAAATTTGCCGCTCAATGCGTGTAGGACATCAGATTTGCTCTGTAACTTATTGGATGGTCTAGATGCTTGCAGACATAACCCTTGATATATCGGTCATTAGGGATCAGTTGGTTAATTTGTAAACACACATTTGCATCATGTTCATTGTCTTACTGAATCACCTTAGTTAGACAACTTCTGGCACTAGATAGATAGATAGATAGATATTTTATCCAGTAGGAAATTCTTATATCCATGACATAGCCGTAGATACTTCATAATAATACAAAAAAAAATGTGTGCGCCGGAAGTCTAGGGTGTGTAGAATGTGCAGGAGGATGCTATTGCAATCGTAGTGCAGGAATGTCAGGAAAGTAGCCTACATGTCCAGAGCAGCTTCTGTACCAGGTGTGTGTGGGGAGGGGGGGGGGGGGGGTTTGTAAAAGGGACTAAAAAGATTTAGGTGGTTTTGTGGTTGGAAAAAAAAAAAAAAAAAAAAAAAAGTGGCATACAAAATAACAGTCAAGTCCTCATCTTATGCCCGGTGACGTAAATACGTTTAAGTCTGGTTATTTCACAAGGAAATCCAAGACCTGACACTCACACTCCACAAATTGTCCACGCTTCGTCTTCGACTGGTGTAGCAATCAAATGTTTGAACAGGCCACGACGAAGTAAAATTGTAGTAATGGCAAAGGGGTGGTATGAAATTTATTTATTTAGGTTTATTATTGTTATTATATTATTTTGCTAGGCTTTACTAGACACATTGTAGTAGATCACCCTGTAATTTCTACCTGCGTGTGCGCGCGCGTGTGTAAACACGCCCGAGAGAGGGGAAAAAGGGAGTGATTACATGAACTGAGCAAGTAAGTCAAAGCTGAAGTAAGGAAATTAGTAAATAACCAAAAACCACCATAACTAGATAACTAACAAGACAATTAATGCCGTATCGCCCGATACGACGGTTATCAGTGGATTTGTATGAATCTATGTTTTGGGCCTTTATGTTCATCAATTTAGCTTTGCAGACGCGGATCCAATACCTTTTCATCCAGAATTTGGGGCCATAAAGCAGAAATGCCTATTTGTCATCCAACTATCTAGACTAGGCAACAAATGCGATTGTGGTTAGAGTTGGATCATGTACATAGCCAACGTACAGTAGCCTAACTGTATAATGGCGTTTTTTTTTATAAAACGTTTTTCTTTCTGAAATAAATGAATCCACATGAATGCGTTACATAGGCTAAATGCGAAAAACGCAAATTATGTGACATGACTTTGAATTCACGTTTTTAGTTTAAAGCTACCTCTCCAACAAAACGGAATGGGTAGTGTCGTTGACTTCGGTTTCTTCATGCCCAGATAAATTTGCTTCCTCTCCCCAAATTTTATGTCGTGTGTTCGCCTGCATGCTTTGTGTGTGTGTGTGTGTGTGTGTGTGTCTGTGTGTGTGAGAGAGAGAGCGAGTGAGAGAGGAGAGAGAGAAAGATGTTGTATTAGGTTAAGTGCAAGTCTTGCGAATTTCTCCGTTTGCAAGGCAACGATAAATATTTGCAGAACCAATGGAGTGTTTACTTGTGAGTTGGTGTCTGGCGACTGGGAGGGTCATGACCCTACTTGAGGTAGGAGGGACACTTAAGGCAAGAGGAAACAGAAGAAGCGCTAGAGTCCCCTTTAGTGGTGACATCGGCCACCACTAAACTCAGTGTAGTGACTGCTGGTGTCTGATGAGTAGAACGTTGGCCAGCTCACCGGATGATATCACTTCACCAGTCTGCTTATTTCTAAATAATCAAAATATAAGCTTATTCTATAGGTTAAAACATGCGTTAACATGACGAAAAACGTTTGTGAAAGGGCCTATTTGTAACTCGGGGCATATCTAGAGTAGTTGCAAGTACAACATTCCTGTGCAACACTTTGATTTATGAAATCGTTTTAAAACACGTTTTAAGTCCTCCTGCCCTTTCCCATTTTGCACAGCACTTAGAAAAAAAGGGAAAAAAACACTAATACACACAGCTCTTAATAAGCCGATTCCCATGGATAAGTTTATGTATTGCATTACCACAACTTAAAATCAGTAATCTTGGTCGGTAAGCTCTGTTTTTTTGGTGGTGAGTAAAACTCGTAGCACGGTCCGAGCGTAGGCTATGTGGTGCATATGTATCAACACCCGTAGTAGCAGTCTTGCAGAGTTGAAACAGAGGTCGCCTGACTATTGAACAGAGAAGGGTGGGGGGCATTCTCAATGGCGACGTGCTATAAATCTAGTTGCTCTCTTATTCAAACTCCGGAGAACAGCAGATGTTACCGTCTCGTATGCCTGCTTGTAGTCTCTCTCTCTCTCTCTCTCTCTCTCTCTCTCTCTCACACACACACACACACTCACACACACACACACACACACACACACACACACTGCACAGAGGGAGAGAGAGACTGATTATTGCAATCTCTGTTGTCAAGCAAAGGTGCATGGGTTTTTGACAAGACCGAACCTGCACTATGAACTACGTGTCCGTACAGCCATGAATCGCAGTTTTTGTTTGTTGTTTTTAAATTATAATCATCCCTTCTTTTCATGACATTCCCGGCCTGACTTCCAATTTTAAGATCCAGATCAAGGCGTTCTGCAACGTCTATAACTTTAATAGCCTATTAACATTAATAAAATACCGTTTAAAAAATACAAACAACAGAAATATTGGTGTTTGCATTAAGAGGCAAACTGACTTCTTCGACAGCGCACAGGGGATGGACGTCAGGGTTCAACCGAGATGATACAAAGGCTATAGGTGCTCATGCAGGTTAAGCACACAACCCATCCACCTTCACTTGTTTTCATAGGGAATATGTCTTCATATTTTGTGCCATTGTGCTAAAGTGTGTTGCAATCCAATATAAGTGCCGGTAATACTTCTCATGACATAAAGCAAAGATACGTTACTAGTCTAGTTTAGGCCAGAGAAACTGTAGCCTATGCCTACATGAGAACAGAACAACCTTTAACGTCCAGTACCCGATTTTAGTCCAAACGATTTAGGCCTACAGCAATGTGTACCATTCAAAGTAGCTTACAATAGCCTAGGAGACATTAGTGTCAAGCCTACTGCTACAGTAACAGCCTTAGTGGGGAAGATGAAGTGATTACCAGCAATAGATCTATTATAAGTCTACTACACTCGTTTTGGAGTAAAATGCTATCCACATTTATGTGAAATGTTTGATGACCAACCTAATTAAAATCCTCAAGATGTGCAATTATATTTGATTGATAATTAATGGAAATAGGCCTACATAGGCTATAGGTATAAGCTAATTATTAAATTAAGTTCGATTCATATCCTGACCTGGGATTATTTTATGGGCGACAGCAATGTCAACTGCAATAACAATGTAAAGTTTCCCTCCATAATCGCGTGTAAATTTGTTAACAGGAATGTGTTCAACCAGCGACAATTTCCCTCCACGCTGACTCGTCTATGCTCTGCCGACTCCATCTTTTCTTTTCCTTTTTTTTTTTTTTTTTTTTTTTAACTCGGCGTTGTTTACAGCAACAGAAGGCAACGGAGTCATAAATCTTGGGTTGACTCCGCCGAGACGAGGCCATTTGTATGCATGGATCCTACCCGAGCCTGTACCTACCCATTCACATCTCTACAGTTCCCTGCCTCTCCCAGTCTCAGATAGGTTCAGATTAGGGGTGTATACAGCTATTATATTAATCTAAAAATAAATTAACACGAGAATGATATTGGAATTTAGAATTTAATGTTAGGCCTACTAAGGTTATATAGGACTATATATATATAATGTTCATTTATATATGGTTCGTGTAGGCTATCTTTTTGTGCGTGTCATTTAAAAAAACACCTCCTTAATCGTGCGCAGCTTCTTCTCTTCTCCTTCATTTTTTTCGTGAATTGAGGCTTTTGCTTTTCTCTGCCGAGACGGCCTCCTCCTCACAGAGAGACATTGTAATGGTTTGACAGGGAGAGCTAACGGTGCGCGCGTTGCGAGCGAGGAGAGTAAAAATTGATTTATTGCCGTCGCTGTGGTTCATCTAGAGTTCACGAGGAACTGCCTGCTTGAAGTGCAGCAGCCGGGAGCTGTAGTCTTGCAGAAAAGAGAAAGCATGCAGAGATATCCAAGAAATTACACTGCATGTAATATACCGACTACTTTGCCATGAGGGTCCAAAAGAAAAAAAATCACTTCTATTAACGAATGTATTAGGCTACGAGGCTAATAATAATAATAATAATAATAATAATAATAATAATAAAAATAATGTCATAATAAAAAAACAACAACAATAATAATACTACTAATAATAATACTAATAGCCTAATAATATCACTTTTCTTTGTTTTGCCCTAGAGCTAGGAAGATACGACTCCAACACTTATTATATTAAGAAGATAAATAGGTCAGTTTGTCACTGGACAGATGTCCAGAACATACCAAGAAGAGAAGAGTGGCATACATCCGACCCAGTCCACTATTTTATACATAAATAAATAAAACAGTTATTAAGGTCCTCCCTCCTACAGTAGGGCAGATTTAGGTCACACTAAATATCCCTATGTATTTTTTTTCTTCTTTTTTTTTAGACACACTTGCCATTTTTCACAAAACCAATATAATGTTATAGCAAAAACTGCATTATGTTCTCAACTTAACTAGCCTACATAAAGCTCACAGCTTCAGCATTAAGGAAGTAGACTTGCCGATAAAACACAAATGTGGAACAGAATGTATAATTTAATCTCTTGATTATAAAATAATTTCACAAATGCCATCACTGTGACTCTTATGCTAATTTGTTTAGGGGATACTATACAAAAATGGACTAACAATTACCATAGTCACTTTCCAATGGTTTCAGATTTTTTCTGATTGAGAGTGTTGCTATATTACAGATACTTGGGCTGGTAGGCTTTGAGTTTGCACATCAGATTACTTTTGAATACTTTACTCGTACAGGTTGTCAGGGAAGCAGATAAGCTTGGTTTACCAGGGAGCGTGCCATGGAATGCTGTGTCAACATTACTGTTGAAGTCAAACCTGTTGCATACCTGCTGAGCTGTTTAACCACTCTTAGTCTACACACCACGTTTGATTTTCATGGTTTGGTCTATTTAAATTGAAAAAAAAAAAAACTAGGGCCTAATAAGTGCATAATAGGGGAAATCTTTGACTGTGGCTTGATTCACATCAAATTTCTCCTTTAAATGTATCAAGATTCACTTAACATGTTTGATTGTGCTTAAATCCCTTTAAATCTTATTAAGCCACAGCCCACAGATCACTAAAAACACCTCTCTCATTAGAAGCACAGGGCTAGCACCTTTTATTCAACCAACTACATTTTGCACATATCAAACTCTCGAATAGATAGGTGATGGACAAAACAGACTGGGTCCTTCACAATAACAGTAAACAATAAATACACTGAGTCAAAGAACACACCAACAGTGCCCTGTTGCCTCCGGCTCTAATGTGGGTCAAAGACTAAGGAGCTACTGTATGGTTTCTGGGCTTGCCACATTGCTGAAAGGGCTTCATATTCATGTTGAGTAAATATCATTAGGTTACAAAAATGGAAGCAAACCAAAATGGCCAAGATAAATGGTGAACGGCATGTCACGACAGTGACAGTTTGCAAACATAATATGGATTGAAACTGTAGCTGCTCTTTAATAATGTGAGCCTAAATGAGATTCTTTAAACCTCATTATAAGACTTGGGCATACATGGCATGTGCTCAGTCTGTGCGGTTAGCATCTCTCTTTCCCTCTCTTTCTTTCTCTCTCTCTCTCTCTCTCTCTCTCTCTGCCACACTCTCTCTGTCTCTCCCCATTTCTTTTTGTGTTGGGGAAGGCGAAAAGGCTTGAAGGGTAAATTAAATGGAGATCATATCTTCAGTAGAAGGCAGGGTCAACGTGGGGTTGACATTCTCCTGCACAACATCCATCATGGAAAACAGACACACCAACTAGCACAAAGAGAGAGTAAGAGAGAGAGAGAGCGAAGTGGGGGAGTGAAAGAGAAAGAGTGTGTGGGAAGTCAGGAGGAGTCAGAAAGTAATGGAGAGAGAGAGAGAGAGAGAGAGAGAGAGAGAGGAATAAAGACAAGACAGGTATAGAGTGGACTTAACGTAACTGTGTCGAACTGAAGACCAGAGTATGCATCAAGCATTCACACATTGCTTAAATACCTTCATCTTTGTGTCAGGACTTTTTACTTTGTGTATGTGTGTGATTGGAAAAAGTGTGTGTCTGTGTGTGTGTGTGTGTGTGTGTGTGTGTGTGTGTGTATGTGTCTGTATGTGTGTACATGTGTGTGTTTGAGGACATTATGTTGGCATTATTCATTTTTATTCTCTGCCCAAGTTATTGCACCATGTTTGTTAGCGCTCAGACCACAAGCGGCAATAGGTAAATGCAAAAATATGATATTTCGATCAAAAATGCTAAACTAGTGAGATTTTGTGCTAAAGAGATATATTTCAAATGTTCGAAGGCCATAGCAATTATCTTTGTGAGTGTTTTAGAAGGCCTGTGGTCAATAGGCAGTGAGCCACATTAGTTATAGCCATGATACAAAATGAGCGACTCACTTGGCCATAATATAACAAGATAGTTCTGCTACAGAATTTCCTGGGGAGCATAACATGTTTGAATGTTACATAGTCTGTGGAAAGGCAAAGTAACTGAAGGAATTCAATTCAGAAAGCATAGTGTATACTCTTACAAATGACAATTACATAAGGTTATTGTGTGATACTGGCACTCCTACACCTTGTTAAAATTTCTAATGAGGTGAAGAATAGTGATTGACCACTCATAACAAATAATTTTTCTTTCCCTCACACTGCTGATATGATATTCTATTTCAATGGATGTGCTTGCATGCTTAAAAGGTATCGGATAACCTTGAGCAAACTCAAATTTACACCTGTTGATTGGTTGTTTAATTTGTGGTTAGATTTTTGTTTCATTCGTGTGTACCGTTTTTACTATGCGTGTGCATAGTAAAAACGGTGTGCATTTAAATAATTACTCATAAAACCAATATTCAATGAAATGATGGCATATGCTTATTAACAGTAAATAATAATTTTACGTGATAAATCGTTTAAACTGTGCTTAATGTGTCTTGTATCCCAATCATATGTAAATTACTTTATAGATATTATTTTAAAGTTAGGCCATCTGCATAAGCTGCTATAGTCTCAAGATTAATTCACATATTTATTTTTAATGATGAATAAGTCTTTAATAAAATAGCAAGTTGTTACTTCACCAATGAACTGTGTAATGTTTTATTTTTAAGTGTTGTTGTCATTGTTATATGTATTTCGAAGTCAAATCATTTTTTGTGACATATAAAGCAAGTCCATGAGACAGTCGTTTAGTCATAAAGGACCACTTAGTTTTTTCAAAACTTGATATCTTCTGTGGTATATAGACTGCATATGGTTTGGAAATCATTCAACATAGTGATTTTATATTTCATTATCCCTTAAGACTGACAGTGTCACCTAATGACTTGAGATTGTCTGCTTATAGCATTGTAGCATTCATAACTTAATGAAATCTTGTGCTGAGGACTAATCAGTTTAACCTACTTTTGCTCAAGTATTAATACATTGCAAATGGACCCGGTGTGAATTCAAAATCTGTGTGACTTATCTGCTATTATACTGGCAAATGATGTGCTCTGGCAAATGTTTGCATATCCCTGTCTACTCAAAGCTTAAAAGCACTCAGTGATTCAAAACTTGAAACTGATTACGGTGAATTTCCATATCAGATAATGTACCATAACTTGAGATCTGCCAAGGTAATTAACAGGAAATGGTTTTCTGATAGTCCCTCTTACCATAAACGCATTGCTACCATCTTTTGTCTTACCTTTGAGAAAGGTCAAAACACAAGTCACTAAATGGGAAGTGTATGTAAATCGAGTTCGGAGGTTCGTATTTAACCCGAGAGAACACAAATCTCTCGGCAGAAATTCAATTTAGTGCCCCCAAAAATGAAATTTGACATGAGCACTTAGGTGATCTGTGAGTGCCTGGAGAGTCTGTTTTAGCTCAGACAACAGGTAGCTGTCATCTGTTAAGATTACTTATGCCACACTCTGCCTTAGGACACTCCTGGAAGCCTACAAATTTGAGACAGTACTCCCACAACTGGAATGAGAAAACCTTTAGACAGGAGCCCCCGCAGATGAATGAATGCTGAAGGGAGAGGGAAAGTAGATGGAAGACTTTGTTAGGCTACTCGAAATGTAGCCTAGATATATATAAAGCATCAACGGAAACATTTGTTTTTTACATGTACATAACATGCCAAATTATAGAACATGAACATACAGGCCCACAGACAAACACACACACACTGGTAGGGGGTGAAAAAATGGTTCAGACCCTTTGTATTGGCTTGGGGGCCTGTTTTTTTTTCTGGCTAATTCTGTTTACATTCTAGCTTTTCTTGTAAAGTTTCCTTTATGGTGTGCCCTATAGAAGGTTGAACAGTGTATGCTGCCCTTACTATGGTCATACGGAGTTGGTCTCTGCAATTGACATTTGTTTTTCGGAACAAAATTAAATCATGATCGATGGCAATTAGGATACATTTGCATTGACAGCCGAGATTTTGTGCTTTCTATTTAGCTGTGAGAGTGCAGAGTTGGTAATGGTGGCCGTTTGCTGCTGCCGCATTGTTTTTGTTGCCACATGCAATTAAATGTTGTATAAGCCAAATCTAATCTGCTGATGCTTTACGGGGATGGATGAAAACTATCTCTTGAAACAGCTTAGGCATGCAAAAGCTACAATTCCTATCTTACGTGCCGTCTCCTTCTGCCCCCTTTCTGCTCTCTGTGTCTTTCTCTGCCTTTCTAGGTGAATGGTCTTCACTGGGAGCAGTCTCTCCTGCCAACACGGACATGGGAAGACCCAGTTACCATTCAGAGCACCGCCCCCGGATGACACTGTCCTTGAGCGGGCAGGACACTGACAACAAAAGGAGCAGGGAGTGAGACAGTGAAGGGGGCGCAAGCCACTTTGTGCCAATGCCATCCCACTGTACAAATACACTGTGCCAAAACACTTCATCAAATAGGCAAATTCAACAAATATCTTAAAGTTGTAGTGATGGATTTGTGCAGGAGTTGAACATAAATAGGCTTCCAACCAAGTCCGTTTATGGCTCCCTCTGAGTAAGATTTGCAATATTTACAACTTTTCACGTTGCTATGAAATACAAACTATTTCTTTATATTAATGTTTTATAGAAACCTCCTATTTTGACGGCCGTCCTGTAAAGCTCATGGTTAGCTTCCAAAGAGTTATAGAGAGCAAATAATACAAACTAAATCTCACAATCACATACATAAAATGAGGCTGATTAGAAAATGAACATGCATACAGTATGGGAAAACTAAGCAAAGAAGAAAAACACGACCGCTGTGTCACATAATTTACACACACAGCACACGTCTCACAAGGACCTCAGACAAACCCTTGCTCAGAGGCAATAGGAGAAAATACTCCCTCAACACAGGGATGCTTGTTTACTACCAGCTGTAAACTTTCTCTGGCAAGATGCTGAACACTTAATAGCTTGTCGTAGTCTATATGGGCCACCCTTTAAACTTTATTGGCTTGTACACCACTAGACGACATCTTAACAAGTTATGGGGTCCCTCTAGTGAAAGGCAAAGTGCTGCTGTAGTATTAGGCTAGAGGTTAAAATTAACAAGGAGTTTACCAAGAGTGTAGGGGTATGCTAACATTTCACTGGACAGACAGCCAACTTTATTGATTTAATCAGATAGTCAAAAGCAGACGTGAATACAATAAAATAGTTTTTACTACAGGGAAGAACACTGATTACTTTGACTATAGTCCTGTTTACACTGGATAGATGTTCTTCCAGTCTTCTGATTTATACATAGAAAATATTGCTAGTACATCCCGGCGTATACAGCATGGAACAGCAGAGTCTAGCACCCGGGTGTCTATAATAACGAATGACACACAAACACATACTGTACATGTGCATGGAATGATGGAGTCTTGATCTGCTCTCCTTATGAGGCCAGTTATTGAACATAGCGCTGTAATGCTGCAGCCTAATGCAGTGCTCATGCATTACTGGCAAAGTCCTGTTTTATTTTCAGTCCTATTATTGTATGATCTCCTTGCACCTGCAGTCCCTTGTGGTCCTCTGATTATATCATTTGGCCATCCCTCACACCTGATTGGGGCAGTTTCCATATTAGTTTGAGATACTAGATTTACCCAGAAGGAAGTTAATGAAATGAAATGAATGGTGTCCTCTGTGTAATAGCTACCCCTCTACATTTGCCCTTTTTTGGGACTGTGCATAATACACGTTCAAACACACCTTTTCAGCAAGGCCTTTGTCTCTAGAACCCTTGGCTCAACTCTGACTGCTGTTATTTGCACTTCTTAATAAAAAATAAATTAAAATAAAATTTGATAGAGGGATGGCAATTTCATCCAATGATCTGCCTGTACTATGGGCATACATTACTGGCAATGTATACAATTGGCAATGCACTAAATATTTAGTCCTTCAGCCATAGGGTTAGTCTGCAGCATCTGAGGATTATTTTTATATAGACAATACACACAGAATGTTTTTATTTTGTATAGCACGTTTCCTGAAATCCTTTGGACATGTAGATAAGCCATTACCCACAGACATATGACCACGGATAAATGGGGCTTACAGTGCCCCTCTAGAATCCATACAAACTTTGAAATAACAAAAACCTTTTCAAAGTAATTAAAATAGTTACACTACTATTATAGTATAGATAGGGTAACTTGTAATTGTAAAACATTCTACAGTACATTTCCAACATATTACACATTGGTTCAATAGTTGAATTACAGGACTAATTCTGACTTTTCCACATTGAACAGGCAACCACCCTGGTTTAATGACATGGACAGGCAGTACAGTATATTTGTGCCATTTATTTAAACAAGAAAATATGCAGATGATAAAAAAATATACTGCTGCCGCACATCTCCACTTCTCAATGGCACCTTAGCCTATGCGGCATTGCAAATGCACCACCTCACCTCTATGTTGGCTGAGAAGAGATTCACCTGTTACTATGGTTACAAACATGGCAGCTAGGAATCCAATGGGAGTATGCCTGATGGACAAGCTGTCTGAATGGTTAGTGTGGTCTCCTTTTATTGAATAAAGTTTGACATTCTGCAAGAAATTGGTTTTGAGTAGTCATTTTGTTTTGTAAATTATTTAGCAGTTCAGTCTAACACTGCACTTTCCACATTAGGAATATTGCTCATTTCTAAAGTGGATGTTTTCCACAGTGTACTAGTATAAAGGCCTACATGTTTATTGCGTAGGATGCCATTTCGGTTCTGCAGCACTTGATGATGTAGTAATGTGGATGAATTTAGCAGTATATAGGTTTAGAAACCTTGATATCCTACATCTTTTTTCCTCCTAATATGCCTGCTGCTTTTGTTTATTGTACAGTGAAAATTCAGTGAAACTCCAGTTAACATGTGTGTTCTATTTGACTACAAATACACTGGTTGTCTTAGCAAATGAGCGTACTGCCTGCGTGTACACAGTATCTGGTAACTTCTGGTTTTAAAGAGGTAGTCATTGTCTTGACCACTAGATCTCACTCCTACTGCCCTGAGAAATGTATCTTAATTTGCTCAGAGGAGTGGGGAGATGGAAGGCTTCTACATCAGCAGGGGGGTCAGCTGAGACCTACGACTGCCATTTTAGAACAACTAATGATGGGTACGTAACGGGCACAACTCCAGTCTTTTGAACAATTATGTACACAAAGTTAATAACTGGTCATTGCTAAATTGATACACCTGGTGGGGATTTTATGGCTTGAATCCACAACGCCACAGGCTACATGTCTGAAAGGTAGGTTACTACCAGGGATTCTCAGTAGTGACCTCTTTAGTTAGAAAATGAGGTCACACAGGACCTCATGCTGTTGGAATGGGAAAGTATAATAGTTCAAGGTTAGGAAATTATGAGGGTTATTCAAATGTTAATAATAATAAAAAAAAAACAGTCAATGTTGCCCTCGTCAGACAAGACTAACTAAAAAAGACATAGATGCATAGCTGTGCCATGTTTTTTCAGTAACAGTGAGGCATTAGAGGTTCATGTTACATTTGTGCTGTATTAAAATCTGAGCACTCAGTTACACCCCAGTCATTGTTTTTTCTGAGACTAGCGGGAGTCCAATCAGACACACCAGTGATAGACAATAAATCAGCAGGATGCATTAGATAGAATAGATTAGAAATAAAAAAATAAGTCCCTCCAAAACAAAACAAGCTAAATAAAAAACAAGAATCGCACACCTTTTTTTTCCACACCAAACATTTCATTATGTTAGGTATTAAGAGCATCTTGTATGTTACACTAATATAAAACTGACAAGGATAAATACCAGTCCTGTGTGCATCGACATTAATTAGTCTAATTCGAGCACAGACAACAAATGGTTTTAAAAGCATCAATAAAAGCAAAGTAGGTCTACAATAATATTGTTAATTATTTGTTTGCTTACTAATCAGGATAGTTGTTACTGGCGCAGATTAATTTGAGTAATCTTTTGGATAATTTACAAAAGAAAAAATAATAAAGGAGGCTATTAAATTATAACATTTTATTTTGATCAAACTCAAGGGCTCAACATAAAATGACACCTGTACCTATTTAGTTTCTATACTTTTGAGGCTTTTGGTCTTGTTCTAGGACTAGAAGTTGCCACTGTCCTTGGCTCATTAATGTATGGGAAACACTGTGTTTGAGACTGGAGACCAAAATTAAATAGGCAGTCTACAGTATAGCAAAACAACACACTGACAAAGAAACTGCAGACAATGAATTCACATCATCGACTGTCAATTAAGCGTGGCAGCTCTTACTTACAAAATAGCACAATAACTTGTCAAGTCCTATTAGTCTATAAAGTCTATAAAGTCTAGATCCTTTTAGCCAGGCCTGCGCAGTGTAGTGATTCTGCACATTTAGCTACACCTCTGCTTCAGGGATCTATCCCCCGGCTTTGCGGACAGATAAGCAAACTGAGGAAGGGCTGAAAGTGATGATACTGTATAGTGCATTCTGTACATCATTACTAGGCACTAGCAACTGGCAGAAAGTATACCTGTCCACCAGGAAGTAACCATACTGTATCCCAAGGATAAGTTACAGACACTTGGCAGAAAGTGAATCGTTTTGAAATTTGGTAAATCAAATGGAAAACAAACAAACAAACATTGGTTTGTAGCTTGATCCCCCAAAACCTCGCCACAACCGAAGTAATGATCAGTTGCATAAAGCATTAAGTATTTACCCACCGGAAAGCAAACATATGCCACTGAACAGGTTTCAGATGCCTTGCACAAAGTGAAACGGTGTGAAAACAGCTGATGCATCAGGCTACCCAAAACCATTAAAAGACTGAATAATCATTAATATGCAACATCAAATTCAGTGGCATAATGCAAACACAAAGGGCTCCCCTGCAGGAACGCACACATTGACGACACTTGCGCAGCTGTTGCCAGGGTTCGCTTTTTCATTTCTGTCTCTGACTTTTTACTGTTCCAGAGCTGCAGTCATCCGAATGCTTCAGGGTTTTACTTTTCTTCCTCTCTGTGTGCAGATGGAAAGCAAATAAATAACTTGCAGCTTAATTTGAGGATTCATTACTGTTGGGCATCAGACAATGTGACAGCTCACTCCAGTCGCCACCCTACTGTCACCTCTCCCATCAGAAACTTGAGAAATTACATACTTTTAAAGAATGCAAAACCCCATTTACCTTGTTATTGTTGAATTTAGGTCGCTTAAGGTATCCAATGGACTATACCAAAACTTCAATGGCGTCTCCCGGCATCCTTCTACATGTAAATTTAAAACTAGAGATCACCACATTAAAACAGGCCAATCTGAAAAGAGGCCCGATTTTACGTAACATCGGTTGGATACTCCTTCTACATTTGCATGGTCCAATCAAAGATTGCTTGGACCAGCTTTGGTCAAACCCTTTGTTGCTTGGTTGAATTTACCAGGGGGGCGGGAAATACAAATCTTTTTGTTCTAACACTTTTAAATGAGCCCATATGAGACGCTATAGCAGTGCTCCTGGGTCACTTTCAGGCGCACAAATTTGCATACGCTATTATTGAGCCTGTTTTTTTCTCTCACAAGCTCCCTCTAAAGAGCGCTGTATTGCATTGTATTGCACTGCATTCTATTGGAGGCGGACCGCTGCTGTTGAACATTGCAAATGCTGTATACCGTTGTAGGCCACAGTGGCGCATTCTACACCGTTCGTTCGCTGTGTAATGACTCATGTTAGCATCCTAAACAGTATGAAACGGATTAATTAAATGAAAAATGTTGCTTAGTGGGCCTTTAAATTATTTTTTAACCGATGGATGTTTTTTTGAGCTGCCAATAGCAGGCATTCTATTCAATTCAACAGTATTAAATATCTATGTTCAAAGCATCTGTAAATAAATATCAACAGTATTAAATATCTATGTTCAAAGCATCTGTAAATAAATATCAACAGTTGCTTGTGGAGCATCTTTGTTTACTTATTGGCTGCAAAGTTTGAATATTAATTTAAATTGTGGGCATAGGCTACTCTGTAGTGACTTTTGATTTTATAAGTAGTGAAGTAGATTACGTAAATTGTACTCAAGTATGAGTAAAATTACACACTCGAAAAATTACTCGTAAAAGTACAAGTACCCAAAAAAATCTTCATTTGAGTCAATTGAGTCATTTGAATCATTTCAGTAATTTGAGTTTGTAATTCATTACTTCGACCCCTGACGTACACACATTCTCATTAAGGACCAGCATTAGATTGATTGGCTATACAAGGCTATATATTGATTCCACACAATTGCCTGAAAAGAGTGTCTAGCAACAGGTTTTCAAAGGGGCAGAGATATTTGGCCTAACACATTTGCCATGACTTGTTAATACGGGCTCCCTCTAAAGACCACTGTATTGCATTGTATTGCACTGCATTTTATTGGAGGCGGACCACTGCTGTTGAACATTGCAAATGCTGTATCTACCGTTGTAGGCCACAGTGGCGCATTCTACACCGTTCGTTCGCCGTGTAATGACTCATGTTAGCATCCTAAACAGTATGAAACGGATTAATTACCTGAAAAATGTTGCTTAGTGGGCCTTTAACATCCACATTTTCAACCGCATGGAAATGTTGTGTTATTTTTGCATTTAGAGCCCTTAGTCTGTGAACTTTCCATGTTTTATTTTTTTAATTGTCTGCTTTTAAACTCATGACTTCCAATACATGGTGTTTGAAACTGAAAACAGTGGTTCGGTTAACCTCTCAGTTACTGCTTCAATACATCTGTGATCAATGGGGCACCTACAAAGTTTCTGGTAACGTTGTCCAAATTAAGCATGTCCTCTGATGTGTGGCAGTTTGCTGACATCGCAAGATGCGAGCAGTTTAAAAGTAGAGGTGGGAAACTTGTCATTATAAGGTATGTGCTTGTTATTGCTTTCCTATTGCGATGCAGACGTAGTTTTATGGCATGAAGTAATGGAGTGGAAAACTGGGTTTGAAATCTCACTTTAAAAGTCTTTGTGAAAGGGCTGACAAACAGAAACGACTCATATTTGAAAAAAAAAAAAGGCTAAGCTAAAATGAGCCTAAAAATTAGCCTAAAATGAGCTATGTACATAAGGGTCAAAAACAGCAATTACAAGTTTACTTAGCCAATGATGATGCTGTATAATCGGTGCCGGTCTTGCCGATGATGTCTATGCACAGCAACACTAAAACACCAGGGAAATGCAGGCAAGTGCCATTGACCCTGTCTAATGGTCTCTTAAAACCACCAGTACCACTCTTAAAGCTTCCCCGGCTGCATGGTACAGCATGTAATGAATTGTTTTTTATTGCCCATACTTAAATTGTGGCTGTGTGTTTGCCTACACCTTGCAATAAACAACATCTGCCATACAACTGACACACACCCAACAGAATGAATCCTGAATATAGCTCAACTTCACTAATAAAATACTTAAATCAACATATCAGTAGGACATTTTAAAGTGAATGGTGATTGCAAAGTAAATAAAATGGTGTTCAATGAGCAACCACAAAATACAGTTAAAAGCAATAATATGGTAATACATCTCCTCTGACTAATGAATACAAGACAAATAGATCCCATAAGAGACGTTTACTCCCCAAGTCATACCGGTAACCTTTTCAGAAGTGAGCTTGGCTACAAAGTCATCATCAAGAACATCAGCAATCTGTTCATCAGTGTTAACAAGACTCCATTTTGTGCATTCAAATTAGCACAAAACAAAGGGCATGGCTTTCATGTTGGGTAATCTGTTTAGTATGGGCCAATTATGATTAAATCACTATAACTGAGTGCTAATCTATAAAGGATTATTGGTGACTCACACAAATAGGCACCCAAATACAATCAGGGAAACACACACACTAACACACCACCCAAATTGTTTTTTAAATGTTTTTTTGTGGCCGGGTCACCGCAGGGTCAATAAATCTTGATAGGCTTCCCATGAGGTAACATCCTCGTGCTCCGGTGTCCTAAATGTGAAGCCACGATGGCCTTTAAAAAAGTGCACAGACCTTTCTGCTGCCTCAGTAGTTCCTTACATTACTGCCTCGGATTTCAAACTGCGATCAAACTAGTCAACTATTGCCCCCCCTCGCCCTTCTTTGCTGCTGAGGTTAGTCAGCTATGCCCCGTCTTTACAACAGAAGCCACTGACAAACACTAGAGGCTGGTTTACTGGAAGCAATTTAACACAAAATGGCATATTCTGAATAATATATAACCCATGATGACCAACCTAACAAGAATGTTGGATTTGAGATTAGTCCTCATACTCTGGAGAGGACAAGTTTCCCTCACTTTCTTCCATTTTATCTCTGCCTCTCAGTTTCTTCTCATCTCTCTCTCTTTCTCAGTCTCTCTCTCTCTCTATCTCTCTCTCTGGGGTATAGGCAGCAGCCAGCAATGCTGTTACTGCACGAATTCAACCGAGGCCACATCCATCACAGTGCACGCTGAAGGAGGGGGTATAATGGAGAGGTTGGCCTGCCGATGGCCCCTGTTTGTGACTGAGGCAAATGCCAAGTCCGCTCTCCGTGCTTCACGCCGCACCATTCTAATTCTGTTATTACTGTCACGCCACGATTAATCACAGAGCACAGTGGAGAACAAGGCCGACACACACACACACACACACCAAAAGAACAGGAGAAAGCGCTTTCTTAATTAGTCTCAATGCAACACACACACAGCAGCCTCCATCAAGACCGGCGAAAGAGGCACAAAAATGCTTTCAGTCGTAGTGATAGAAAAATAAATAAATGGCATTCTGTTTTCCTAAAATGTACTGACATCTCACAATATATATTTGAGTTTGGTGTAAATACATATTTAGAATTATGTTTAATTTTTGCATCTAAGATGGCAGTGATACGATCAGAATCTTAAGACGGATGACGATACACTTGACTTCACACAGTCAACAGGCCATAGACATGGAGAGACACGGTGAAATGCAACATTACCTGGAGGGGTCACACTGTCGGGCAGTGGCTGCTGCTAAAATAATGACTCTGCGGTGTAATCACCCCCAGATTGGAATTATGTAAATGTGGGAACGCATGCAGATGAGAGGGCGCGCGCCACTTTAGAGACACATGGCTCAAAGTCCCACGGCCATCCATCAGGGACCGGGCTGTAAAAGACTTTCAGATGGTACAAACAAATGCCGCCATGACCCACGCCAAAACAAGAGTCTCCTCTGCGCTGCTAGTTATGTGTATTTGCGTTTATTTGTTATTACCCCAGGAGGTCACACTAAGCCTGCTGTTTCGTCTTTCTAATCATAGTTTTCCCTTTGTTTTTTGTTTTGGGTTTGTTTTGTTTTCCTTCAGAGCTAATCAGTGAGTAGTGTTGGCCTTGCTACATAATTGAGGCGATAAGTACAGTTTAAAAGTACTGTAGCAATCACTTGTTTATTGAAGTATTTTCTATCATTTATGCATTCAACTGAAGTGTAAATGAACTAGGAGCACCAGGGGTGCTGCACACCTATGTGAGTTTCTCAGGTTGTTTCTTTGCCCTATCAAAGGCAAATGTTCATGGTTACAAATCACAGCTTTTCGCCTCCTTTATTGTTGCAGTAAGGCATACATAATTACTACTGGGTGTTCTGTGTTATTGACTAGTAAAACAGAGGCGCACACTAATCTCAGATAGAGAGCAGGAAAGTAAATGTGCGCAAACACACTGTCAAATGCCACACTGCTGCATAACTAATATCTTATTTCTTTTCTTAAGTTTTGTAAATGTAGTACATTTACCACAATGCAAAAATATGGTAACACACATCAGCACAAAAAAATGTTTAAAAAAATGTCATTACAAGACAAACTTGTTCGCTGAAAACAAAAACAAGAAATGCCACAGATCTGCTCAATGACTCGTTCCCATGCATTCCTCTCAGTCTCTTGTGACCGATGCCTTTTTCACTGGGGAATGCTAAATATCCCAAGCGTTGTCACCTTCACGACTCTTATTTATTTGTCTGCTTTATTGTAATGGCTTGCGGAATGACACATCGTTCAGGTAGATGGGTCGTAACTCACCTTAGCCCTACCATCCATCCAGCCAAATTTGACTTTCTGTATAGCTCACAACTGTTACTGTCATATTAAAGCACTGCATTATCAAAATCAATGGCAATTTAACGGCACGCCAGTTAGGGCAGTGACTGGAGCCAGTTAAGGGGAAGAGGCATGGGATGGCCAGTGTGAAGGCAAAACAGCTGGATGAAGAGTCACATGGTTTTAGGCTTGCCGTAGTTCTGCCACTGGTAGACAATGGCTTCAGTTAACTCTTGAGTGTTCTACACAGCATTAGAAGAACAGACTGCAAAGTACAGAGAATCAGGTGACATGACTTCCATAATTCATATCCCTACTTCCATCAGTTATAACTACAGATTAAGCACATATTTGTTTTACTCCTTCTGTCTTTATCTTTCTATTTCTACACACACACACACACACACACACACACTCACTCACTCACTCTTCACCAACCACTTACTCTCACTACCAGAAGACAAAGCCGTTTCTAGCCCTTGTACAACCGAAGCCTTTCTAATCTCCGTCTGCCATCAGAAACCAAACGCTTCATTCTCAAGTGCATCCTACAGCGTCGATGGCTGGGATGCAAGTCTTCAGGCAGCATCTTCAACCTGCTGTTGCTTCACGCATGGCAGCGGCTGCAGCAGCATCTGGTGCCTCGATGTCACCTCGTACAACAGCCTTTTCCCCCACAATGCTGACTGTCATCCATCACCACCAATGTGCTCTACACCATCTTCCACAACCCACCACCCCCTCCCCCAACCCCCGACTCTCGTGCCCCATGCCCCCTCCCCTTTACCCTGCCCCACTCTCCCATCCAGTGCTCCTCGGGCCAGGGGATGGGGAAATAATGACGCCTGACAACATCCTGGGGTCACGCCCGAGCTGCGCCTCCAACTGCGCCTCAACTTGGAAACTCCCGGGTTGTGCTGGAGGGGGGTGGTGGGGGGCTGATGAGGCTGATTCACCCAAAGGAAAGCTCGCCTTCGCCGAGAGGCAATTACCAAAAGCCGACCCTGAACCCACCCGCAATCTCACCCAACCCCGCCTGGTTCAGCTCGTTGTCTTTCTGGTCATAGTCTAGTATCAGGGCTCCAGGTGCATTAAAATTCCCCTGCAGAATACATACACACACACACACACACAGGTAACCCATTATATGCATTCACATGTGGGCTACACACACACATACACAGTCAGGCGTGTCAGACAGCAGCCATTATGCAAACAAGCGCGAGGCTGCCATGGGCCAAGTTATGGTTTCCCCTGGTGACGCCTGACCCTTGTTGACCCCAGAAAGGTCCTTGAAAGTGAAACCTGAACTCAAGGCTACTTTTAGACAGAAAACATGTTGACAAAACACACAGGTGAGAGGTCTCATTTTTTAGGAGCTGTCTGTCATAGACTACTGTCCTCTATGTTGGCACAAAAATGTCCAGACAAGTAATTGAGCTGCAATATGGTTCTTATTTAAGGAAAATAAATATTGCTGATGCATTACTGTGACTAATATAGCCAAATGTCTGAAGATCTAAGAGTTTCACTTTATGCTGACAAGGGAAATAAAAGGCATATAAAAACCGTAAAAAAACACAATTTTTTCTAGTTTCTTCAACTGAATGGCGAATTAGTCATCAAAATTCCATTACATTGGCAAAGGTACAGACACCTGACTTGTGTCAGCATCAGAGTATCAGCATTGAGATCAGAAATACAGACAAGGGAAAAGACTATTGGAATAAAAGGCGCTAATCTTCATTTCAGTGAAGTAATCTTATTTTAAGTTTACAGCTGCATTCAAATGCATAGCCTATTTCATGATAAATAAATTACTGCAATGAAACACACACACACACACATACTATGTGTTTTACCGTCTTGTGTGCACACTCATGCACACACATGAAGGCATAAGCACTTCCTCTCCCTTACACAAACACATGTAAACACATACACACACATACACACACACACAAACACACACTCCAGGATATGCTGCAGAGGATGATGCAGGAGTTGGGTAATCCCACTGAATAGGGAAGGACGAGAGGACACCAGACTGCAATCCCTAATAGCCCTCCTGGCAAAACTCCTCTTGCTGTCCACATGTGTGCAAGTGATTGCAAATTCTTAGAGCGCCTCTGTAGATGAGCATGTGAACAAGTGCATGAGTTTCTGCTTGAGTGTGTACACGGATACATGTCAATTTGCGTGAATACAAATGTGTCTGCACTACTGTCAATGAGCATGTCTGTACGTGAGCTCACACAAACCTACCTACAACCTACAAATCTGTGTGTGTGTGTGTGTGTGTGTGTGTGTGTGTGTGTGTGTGTATACGATCATGTGAAAGTGTTTGTGCTTTTATTCTCAGGGAAACCAGTGGACCCAGGCATCGATGGCGGCAGCAGTGGCAGTGAGTGAATTAATATTCGACGCGTAAACAGAGGCGCGTCGCGAGGAGATTTATCTGTGCAGCAGTGGGCGCGGAGAGAGATGCAGGGAGGCAGCTGAACCCTGAACGACCCCAAGAAACTGTCACGCAGACGGATATGCTTATTATGCAAATGTGAAGAGTGAACCATTGATCGCAGCCTGTAGAGTCCCATTACCACTCCCAGCTGGGACCGTGGACGTGCGTGTGTGTCCTGTGTGCGTGAGTGTGTGTCTGTGAGAGAGTGTGTATGTGTATGTGTATGTGTATGTGTATGTGTGGGTGGGTGTGTATTCCGTGAGTGGTTCTGTGTTCTCTGTCTGTGCGCCTGATCTTTAGACCGATGTATGGTAAGTATAGCAGATCATTTAAAAATGTACATCAAATCTTTCTTCTAAACAGCCTGAAGACCAGAAATACAAACAGACCACATCAGATGATGGTATCAATAATGATAGCAGATGAATATGATGACAGTTGCAGCAAAGAGGCCAATAAATGTAACAATAATGACAGTCACAATAATAGGACAGTAGACTCACATATTCTGCTCAACAATTTGACCATAATTAGAAGTAGACATTATAGACATTATTTTCACGCTCAAATGAACGAAGAATTTCCTTAGGACAGGTTTTTGTTTGGTAATGAGGAGCCTACAACTTCTGAACTTGACTAGTAGGAACTTCGACCGAGCTGTAACGATTTCACTTCATTAGGGGGGAAATTGTAAGAACATGTCAATGAATGTACGGTTACAAGACGGAACAAATGACCACCAACAATGCGCTGATAAACTGATGATTTTGGTCAGAGGAGATCAATTCTACCCACCTTCTTTTGAAAAATTGAACTGATCTCTGTAGTTGCTCTAGCTCACAATCCTTGGGGAAACATATCTCAGAATTGTACAAAATATGGTCATCAATCACAAGTATCAATGTACAACTGGATATTGGACCCATGTCAGTTGCTTTTTATGCAGCCGAGTGAGTCTGACAAAATACAAAATAATCAGTTACACATCGAACTCATTTACAAGCAGCTCTGATAAATGGTAAGAAAAATGTGTATTATCAGAACTGTTTTACGAATATTTATAGGTTACCTATGCATATGGATTTGATAACCATTTATTGAACATATATTACCAAATGAAGGCTTATGATTTAAAAGTTGTTTCCTTCACTTTAAATCATTTTCTGTTTACTTCAGCTTTCAGTAACTCTACTTCACTTGAAAATTTGCCGACAAACTCTTCTGAGTAAAGCGGACTTATAAAAACTATGAATTATAAAAAATAACTAGCCTATGGATACATGTATCCCCACACTGCTGTCAATGGCAACGGTCACAACCTTTGAACTCAATGATTGTTGTGATCTCACTTTCTGGGTGTCATGCTGGGGTCAATCCACACTGACACTGGTGTCTGTTTTTTGTGAGTATGTGTGTGTTCGTGCTGCGGGTGGACTGAGGGCCCCAAATGTCTATGTTAAAATGGTATCCTGTCCCCTTCTTCCAACCAACACTTCCACATCATTACTAACCGAGAATCTTTTGAGAAGAGCACAGTCCAGACACATGTGCACTACGGTACGTATTTCAATTAAACTGTACTCATCTTTGCTTAATATTAGCCAACTTATTAAATGTTGGTTTGATCTGTAGCTACAGAAGATTGCTACTTAAGTTTTCAAAACTTTCATGAATGTGACAAAGAAATTAGCAATGAAATAGATTTGTTTTACCAATTTAAAGAAAATGTTGCAATGTTGTATATAGTTTTAATCAGTATTTAGATGATAAACTAAATCAAGTACCATTTGATAGGATAATGCACAACTGATATAAAGAACAGATCAAATATTTTAAATGGGTTAAATCTATCCCCTTTCCTCTTAATCTAACACAAACTTAATTCATGCATTAAGTAGGCTGTGTAGAAACGTTTTCTTGCACTGTGATTTTTCTGTGAGGAAATTTGTCACCACCAACAATTAATTTGGTAGGCTACATTTTAGACGCGATGTTGTTACTCATATGTGTTTAGAGTTCAAACAACGCAAGGGACGGTGAAGCACAAGTCTATAACGGATAAAAGATGTAGTAACATTTCACTAAATCATGGAGTTGATTATATTAAGCGGCATAATAATTACTTTATTATTATTATTTTTAAGTCTACCGTCCAGATCCAAACGTGCTTTTAAAACCACGTCTCCACTGTGTCCCACTACACAAAGTTGAAGGACCGTTTCACTGGCGATACAATGAAGTAACAGTGGACTTTCTGATCGCTGAACTGTCATATCCATTATACCAAGTTTCCTGTTTTATAATACTACTGTATTTAGCTTGTTGAAATACGGTGAAAACGACCGAATTCTTTAAGTGTTCACCCTAAATCTCTAGCCTAAATAATACGACAGACTTTGTGATGAGTTGCACTTGTTTAAGCAGTCCATCTGTGACTAATCTAAGGCGAGAGTTTCCGGATGTTAAGGATTCCGACTCGGAAATATCTGTTATGATTCATGAAATCGTTTCACCCTTTTAAGAGATACGAATAGCCTACATAGGCTATATCTTACAGACTGACATAAATTAATTTCGACAGGGAACTTTAATTAAATTTAAACACAATACAACGTTTATTCAAAATGCCCGTGTAACACTATTTAAAAACTGATGTAGGTATGATCTATAATTTGTTAAATAGCCGCATGGTTGTTAATACGATTAAATAATCTGAAACACGAACTGTTGCGCGCATCCCACACGACTCGATTGTGTTATAGCCTAAAAGTAGAAAGTAGCCTACCTGGTTTGACATTAAAGTGGGGTGAGAAGTTTTATTAGAATGGCTCATAGTTAAATGCTGGAAAACAGGGCCACTGAAATCACGTCCCTCAGTTATTTCCGAACAGGGAATCATTCAAGAGCGCTATTAAGGATTGAGCTTACTGTTGCATCAGAGCAACAACGGCTTAAAATAGACCAGTCTGTGATAAATGCCCGTCATTTTGGGATGGGTTTGAGGGGAAGAATAAACTAATAACGCACCAGGCATATTTGGGACGCAATATGCTATTTAACTGAGTAGTGTCCAGACTACACTTACATAGTAGCCTATCCCTCCCCTACGTTGTCTTTTCACTTAATTTCATATTACTTTAACGAAAGCAAACAAGAGCACCGTTTAGAAATTGTTAAATTGCCTCAACGACATAAAACATAGTTAAGGTATGAAAAGAGGAGAAAAGCCAGAGGGAATCTCAGTACGGCATCAGTAGCCTAGACTATAGGTCATTAATCAAAGCTCAGAATCATGTAGGCCTACCTTCTGCCTTCTGAGAGATGTGAGGGGCGGTCATCACTTCTTACTCTTCTTCTTACCCCACCTTCACCTCTTCATCAAAGTTTGGCTTGTACTGCTCCTCTGGGTCTCTTTGCGCTCTCTAAAACAGATTGAGAGGACAGGTGAATCACAAATGTGTCCGATATTCGGGACCGCGAGGACAAGTCCTGATTTTCGAACGGTGTGGTCGCCTAGGCCTACATTAGCCATCATCATAAAGATCATAATAGTAATAGTCTATGACGTGATTTGTTTTCGTCATGTGAACACGTGCATTCGGTTAAGAAGTTATGATGAATCAAATGTCACATTCGTCAACGGGCAAATGCTTAATTGACATATAGGCAGATATAGACATATGGCAGTTGATACTTCAAATGTTTTATTTAGGCCTTTGGCATTTAATGTCCTTACTTATTTACTAAATAACAGAGCCCTTTGTGCTCTGTGATGAAACTATTTTCAGTTACTGTGTTAGGCTAGGCTACTCTCAAGGCACTACAGAGTAGCCTAAATCACTATAGGCCCTCATAATTTACACCTTGTGAAAGGTTCAGGTGATAGAATGTAGCATCTGCCCTCAAACCACTGGGCTGTGGCGAAACCAGATGTTAATGCAGAGTTTGCAAGTAGGCCTAATAGCACTTTACGGGCGACAGTAACCTAATATCATTGTGCTGTTGTGAACAGAGGTTTCGTTCTTTCATGACACCCGGCGAAATGGAAGCCTTTAGGCCATTTTAAAGCGCAAACGGGTCAGACATTTAGGATTTGACGTATTAAACAATATATTTGTTTTGTTTCGTTCCTTATGCATTTCTCAGTAGCCTACGCCTTTACTGAATAATTCAATATTTCATGTGGCCTAATGTAACCAAACCAGTAGGCTAAACGCCGTTCTCATTCAGTTAGAATAGCTTGTCTGTATCTGTTGTAGTGTTTTACTGAAAGCAACTATGTCGGTCCTGCTACATACACGGTCCTGACTAAAATTATACCGTTTAGGCCACAACTCTTCTTAAGTTTCTTATAGAAAGCCATAATGCCAACCCGAATTAAATGAATCTTATTTGGGCATAGCGTGCGTGATCATCTGGAGGTGTGATCATTTTCAAAGTCACTAAGGTGTGAGAGTTGTCTGTGAGGACTCCCAGTGCACTGTCCAAGTTTCTGCATGCTCTCGAGTTCAACTTTAACCTTTTGACCCCTGACTTGCCTTGGGACAATACTGACCGGGTCATACTCAGGGTTTGAGCTGGGTCGGCATTCATTTGAGTAGGCCTACATTGTAGCAAAGTTCAACTGCTAAGTAGCCTACTTCTGCATCATTATCAGTAGCCTAAATCATTACATTAATTTGTCTAATATCTGACCTGATCAAACAGCGCAAAGATTTTAATAAATTTCGTAGGCCTAAAGGTTAATATAGGCTAACGTATTATTAGGCCTATTATTATCATCATTATTATTGTTATTGTTGTGTTTGTGTTTGGTCTATTGTTGAATTATAATTATATATCTAAAAGTCTCTTTGTATAACTGTCCAGTCCGCTTGAAGCATCCTTGTTTCAGCTTTAGGCAGAATCGATGTAAGCCAAAGGAAGAAGGATTGTGACAACCCTGCAACATTAGGACCATTGATCGCATCTATGCACTTTTTATTTATCGTTTAAGGAGGACACTCAATAAACTTGTGAATATCAGTCATTTTAATTCAATCATTTTCGGGCAAACGACTCCCTTGTGTCCTAGGCTTTCACCTAAATAGACGCATTTTAATATCACAGTCATAACATGACAATGACTATTCTCCATCTCAACTTATTCAGAAGCTGAATACAAGTTTCACGTGTAGTAACGTCAAACAAGAGATCTTAAAAGGGCAAAGCTGTTAGGCTACTCTATGAATTACAATGACGTCCATGCTGCCGATGTCTGCTTAATCGAAGGCAAGCTGATGCTGTAGTCTTCACCCTGCTGAGAGTTGAAATATTGCATGCTCTCATGACAAATACTCCACGCCAGTACGTCCCCCGAGTTTAGACCACCATGCGATGCACAAAGGGTCAGTGTGGTACACCGCACATTTGTGGATGGGTCGCTTGCCCCCAACAAAGAGATCTTTAATGTAATAGAGAGAGATAAATATTATTTCTTTAAGTTAGTTTTAAATTCATTAGCGGTGGGGTCAGCGAAAACGTCGATTTATTCTCAGCAGGAGTTTGCGTAGCCTATAGGCTGTAGGCCGAGGAGGTTCCGCTATTTCCAGTTTGCTTAATATTCCGGTTAACCATACAATCATACGAAATAAATATAGCCTAGCTCAATAGGTTTTGTACACAAAGGCCCTTGACAAAATTGCCCCCCACAACCACTTGCGCGCGCACACACACATTCACCCTCAGTGGATTTACAGGTGGAACAGGTAGAAGGTACAAGCGGCCGTTATTGATCATTGCACTTCATGAAGGCTATGCTGTAGCCAAATAACTGTCATCTCCGTCGGATAACAAACATCGTTCAAGTATATAATCAGGCAGTGGGTCTATAATTTAATTTCATGAAGTAGGCTAATTGCGTTCATTATATGACAGCGTAAGGATAAGAGCTTGTACATTCTCATGTTCACCGTTCTATAATTGACATTGAAAAGTAGGCTAAATACCTCGAGTTAGACTATTTAATATTTAATAATAACAATACCTCGTTGTAAATTTAGATAAATTTAGGCCTGAAGGGCTAGGTAAAGCGTGAACATGAACTAATTTACAATAGTCTTATAATCATGGTTACAGAAAAAGATTTTTCTTACAAAAATATTGTGATGAATAGGCCTAAACGTCTGTGGATTTTTTTCCTTTTTGAAGTCATCACTTCAAAAGCCTATCACTTTCCCTTTATGTCTGTCTCTCTGCCTGCACCTTATTCCTGTCATGTTGCTGAGATCATTATTTTGTCTGAGAATAACTGAGAAGACTTTGTACATTCTTTGGGAAATGTGATATTTAATGCGTCAGTTGGGTGACATAACTGTCAATAATGGAACCACTGCTATTGCAGATCAAAATAAAGTTTCACATTTGTTTTAGTGAAAGTGTCTCTCATACTAATTTTAATCCACATAAGAAGGTAGTTGACATACTTCGTTTTTTAACCACCAATACCGCAAAGCTATGCCCACAGTATTTTGCAGAGGTTATCGCTGACTAAAATAAAACTGCCCGTGCGCGGTCACGCCACGCCATGAGGTAAGGGGACTGGAACGAGCACGTAGCCTGGAGCCTTATCTCTAACCTTCTCAGTTATTGTTCAACCCCAAAGCGAAAGAGACGGGTATGTGCGTAGCCTACGGTATAGACTAATTCTTAAATAAATCACCCTTGCAAGTCCACTGGCTGTAAATAAACTTTGAGAAGGCTACTTTTCATCCTACACATGAAAGTTTAATGCCGTTAAGCTGCAAACCCCCCCCATCAGCGTTTATTTCAATATGGGCTTTTCGCTTTTCCAGACTACCAAAGGCTATATTGTGTAATCTTTTATAAACTGGTTCAGACAGACGTTTTAAGATAAGGCGTGTAACTGCGTTAATTTCGTTAGTTCCAATCAATCGCTGTTGTTGACGTTTTCGTTACCCACGAAAGTAGGCCTACGGGTCGGGTACATTATCAGTGACGCAAACATCGTCCCTCGGCATAATTCGTAACTTTTCTTGTACATGTTCTTAATGTCAACGTTCAGGAAATGCCTTTTCAGCTAAGCCCAAAAGCGACTCTGGTGGGACTCGAACCCACAACCTTTGAATCACTACTGTAATTTCATAAAAGTCAAGTGCGCTATTCAATGAGCTATGGAGTCGACATCAAGTATGAATTTAAGCATTGAACACAATGCACATAAATATTTGTAAAGCAATATCATGCATTATTTTTTATAGAAAGTTTATTCAACTATTCAGCTATCAGACCCTGCAAAACTAAATGAAAAAATAATTTCTCTGTACATGTTATTGTCCTATGATCAGCAAATAGAATATTGGTTACCACATCCCTCATCTTTATAGTGTTTACAAGTTTTTAAGTGTGACTGAATGGCACATACTGTCAGTATAAATAGGATTTATCTCTCAGTAGGGAAAATCACCTGTCTTTTATGTTAAAAGTATCAGAATGAATGCATTTGATCTTTTTAGCCAGTAGTGGATTAGAGACCATTATACGCACTTGTAACATCCCTCAGGACATATTTGTGGCTCTGCTGTTATGGCTAGTTATACTTAGTATGCACAGAGAATGAAGGGCATTATATTTTCCACTGCACATTTTATATGAGCACAACATAAAATGTTCAGCAGGTGTCCACCTTTCGCCATCATTGATTATAGACCTTATTTTTGTGGAGTACAAGTATATGGCATGCAAAACTGTTTAGCAATGTTGGACTGGGTTAACAGTTCAGCTATATTAAATTGAGCTCATATTGGCAAATTATTATTATATATTTTTTTCTATTTACACTGTGGATAAACATTCTTAGTTACCATGAGTAAAATCTTAGATAATAAAGAAACAATTTAACACTTCTTGTGTGTGTGTACATATGCACAGTGATACAAACAAAGTATATTAGTTTGAGCTAATCCCCAACCATGTGTGTGCACTGTGGTAGCACCATCAAAGTGAAGTCATCCCAAATTCCCTGCCTGGCACTGCCCTTGACGTGATTGCCATAGTAACAGTTTCCCAACCATATGGACAAGGTGGAGAGGGGCCTATCTGGAAGGTGGTGCTGGTGGTTTGTGGGGGGGGGAGGGGGGTATTTGAAGGGGAATGGGGATGTTGGGGGGCATGTGGTGACAGTTCAAGGATGCTGCTGTGCATCTTTGTGTCGTCACCTCTATATAACCCCTGGCCGTCAAACGCGTGAACAGGTTATTACAAAAGACCGTCGCTTGTGCATTTTAATCATTGTTTTTTGCAACATCCCTTCAGAAGAATCTTACAAGTTCTTATCAGATTTTAGATGACACTGACTTAAAACCTTTAACCTCACAATTTCAAGCTGTAACTAGCTATTAATATTTTTTCAGCAACTCTCACAAACATAATCACATTTCTATCTAAGTCTTTTAAGTACAAAATGACAGCAGCACAAGCAGTCTGCAGAATAACCAAATGTATGCATGTCCGTCTCAAACATACAAAGGGAACACAAGGTCGCAGAAAGGTCATTCTTGCTGACTGTCTGACCTCTGCTCCGCCTCACGAAACAATGCCTTCATGCGACCAATCACAAGCAGACATTCACCATAGAGGCTGGGCTAAGCTACCTCTTCTTCCAGTTTGTCTCATATGGTGCATCATGTGCTAGTCACGTGATCTGAGAGCCTGCATGGTTGCCGTGGGGATGATGGATGAGGCTTTTAGTGCCTATTTAGAACAGAGCTGTCCACACTGTTCTCTAATTACATACTCCCTGAAGGAGGCTGCCCCACTTAATTGGTTTTTGTTTGTTGACCCAGTTGAGATCTCAGAACTATCACCCCACCTCCATGTTAGGCAGGAGATGTAAAGGTGTGATGTTTTCTGATCACGTGCAATGAGTGTTTAGTTGTCTTGGAAATTCAAGAAAAACAGTGATATTGTGCTTAGGCACATACCTGTTTGTTTGTCTTAAATGCCAAGCATAATCACTTTACTCCATTAAGATGTTTTATCTGCTAAATGGGGGAAGTTGACAGGACCTTACTATTGTATAATTAGTATACAATATACAAAGTATTTTATTTGAGGGAAATACGGATATAACACAACAGGTGCTTATGGCTATACATACTGGCTGAATCCAACAATTTTTATTATAATATGCCATCCTAAATTTGCCAATACTTAGAGTAGCCTCACTGTTGTCCCCGTGGATATTCCAGCTTTGCCGCTACAGCTTATTTAGCTCACAGAGGTTGATTTGGCTCCGGTCAGGGAGAAACAGGTGTAGTAGACACTTCTGATAAGATTGCCAGTATTTTTATTCACTTTGGTTACATCTTCCCTCGAGTTTTGAGCTACCTGCAAAGTTTCAGTGTGTTAACCCCATGGGCCAAACATGCAATATGATGTGTTCTGAGCACTTGTAATGTCTGGCTTTCTTAATATTAAAACGACACAGTGCAGCTGTCAGTGAGACAAGTGAGAAGTCTAAGTTATTTTCCAATCAACAACAATTTGTTTTGATAAGGACATCTTTCATGTTAATCATACCACAGTCAATCCAAAATCTCGACACTGGTGGGACCCGAACCCACCACCTTTGATTTACCTCCAGTGTATATCATAGAAATCCAATGCGCTATCCATTGCGCCACAGAGCCAACTTGCCATTCAAGCCACAGGGACGTTGCAACTTCCAACTGACCATCCGAATAGCCTACTGTATATGAAGAAGTAGTAGACATTATTCCACAAGATCCTATAGCCTAATAGGCTACAACTATACATAGGTCAGACATCAGAGACACGTAGGTCTAAAGCATAGACTGGTCTAAAGTCGAATGGTCTTTAAAATTAACACCTCGACAACACTGTGACAGTAGGCTATGGTAACAGAAGTCAGGAGCGTTAATATTGACCAAGCATTTTCCTTCAAGCAAACTAAGGCTATATTCCATATTTTTCTGCCAAGCCTAACGTTAGCCTACGTGAAAACCTCCTTGCTAAGGCCTAAGGTTAATTAGACCTACTGAGCTAATTACCAGCCCAAAGTAAAATCTGTAAAATAGCAATAACATTTAGGCCTAAGTCTAAACGAAATTGCAATTTATTATATTATGCTTAAAGCCTAACGTAGCCTAGTAGGCCTATATTTTATTTTATTAAAAATAAATGTTAAAGTTAGCGACGGTGCCTATTCGCGCACGACTTCCAAGATGGAAAGAGATGTTTGGCCGCGTTCATTCACGTTGAGTGGCCTGGGTTGTAGCAGTCAGGGGCGGAGACAGACTTTTTTTACATGGGGTGGCGAAAGGGTGGCCAGGGATACTGAAGGGGTGGCCATGCTGTTACCAATTAAAGTGGGGGTCCCGGAAAAAAATTAATTAGCTAGTTTTGATTTCCTGTATTCTGGTGTATTTGGTGGCATATCTGGTACCATGTAGTACTCATTCAGTTAGGTCTAACTCATGAACAAAATCCATCTGAGCCAAGAGGTCGGAAATCAATGTATTAATTTATTTATGTAACATAAAGGTCCTTTCTACAGTAAAAGGAAAATGCATGTATACTGAATTTATACCTATACCACATGTTAACACTTTCTACATGTTGTGATTGATGCTGCTGCACTTGACCAATCAATAAAAATATTTTTGCTCTCTAGAGGCCCACCGTTGTTTAGCCCAATGGCTGAGTGAGTTACCGGTGTGACAGATTGTCTCATAGCTTTCAAAAAAGCCCATTGACTGACAGTGACCACATTCAAATGAATCCCGAATGAACAGCACACCGAGACGTTCGGGCACACCGGCACTTTTTGGGAGACACAAGGGCTGTGCAATTAATCGAAAAGTAATCGTAATCCACATTCAGAACCTATAATCGATCAATTTTTCCCAGGTCAATTATTTCAATTACTTTCCTTTTTAAAAACACTACTACATGTGGAGTCACGTGATCCCGCTCCGTTTTGTTATTCTGCAGAGCAACTTGTACCAAGACAAAACTTGTCAGTGAGTTATGAGGGCAAAAAAATTAAATAATAATCGTTTTGTTTGCCTTTATCTGTTTTATCTGTCTTAATCTGTTTTGAGGAGAATTCACTGTTCTGTTCAATTAATACAACAGATTTCCATGAGTAATCGTGTAAAATAATCGTGATTTCAATCATGACCAAAATAATCGTGATTATGATTTATTCCATAGGCCTAATCGAGCAGCCCTAGCAGACACATTCTAAAAGAAAGCACGGTTAAACTCTAGAAGGCAGCTAGCGATAAAAGTTGCCATACAGAAATACAAACTACAATCAAAAACCATGGGCGTATGGATGTAGATCTAACGTTACGTACAGTACAAATCCAGCTAATTTGTGAGCCCTTAGTTACCCTAGTCTAACGTTACTAGCTAGATTTTGTCTGAATTGTGAAATTGTGAAAGGACTAGGCCTACTTTTGTGAAAGCCACTGTCACTGTTAGCAAAGTGAGAAAACTTGTCCAAAGACATCATGGAGAAATAACTTACCTCCATATCGTACTGATCCGTACTTCACTGGGGGGTTGTATTGCCCGACTTCAACATAACTGACTTCAACAGCTGCTGCTATCAGAGGCACGTTTGTTTGAAATGTGTATGTGTGCTACAGCAAAATGCGTCCGAAAATGCGGGAAACAAATTGGCGGAACTAAAATATCGCGGCCGGAACCAACATTCTGTGGGACATATCGTTTATTATAAAATTATTGTCTGGCCATGGAGTCACTTGGCCACCCCGTAGCTCCGCCCGTTAGCGGTATTTTTAGGCCTACCAAACATATTCTCACGCCCTATAAGCTTGGTGTATTAGGTTTGTATTGAATTTAAGTCATTGTGTTTTTTTGCTGTGTGTGATTTGTTTAATTTGCCTGCCTAAAAACATTTTTTTTAACAATTATTAATTTCTGAACCACTCGCCGAATTTACTCTGTTATTTCTAGAGGACCATTCTTTTTTGTTATTATTATATGGATGCATAAAATACATAACAATAACACACAACAGCCATGTTTGCAGCAAGTGAAGGTTGAGATTCAACCTCTAGCTTACTGTAGGCCTACGTCTTCTTCATTATCATCCTGTGCTGGGTCCACACACAACTCAGGTAGGCAGAGCCTTTACCTGAACCTCGTAAATAAAAGACCCATCTTCAGATAGTGTCACTTTTATGTTTACCCAATAACACCCTATCTGTCTGGGTTATATTCCTGCAAGTCATTTACTGCACAGGGCCACTTATAACACTTAGTATTCTCACTACACACAGAATGTGTGAGTACTTTAAGCTGTATGCATGCACAAATGAGTATACATGCAAGTTTTGATAAAATTCCATCTTAGCCTATAAATATACACACACATCCCCTCTCCCTCTCTGCCTCTCCCCTATAATATAGAGTACATTTCTTATTCCCTCTGAAAGACAACACATCCACACACACAGGCTCAGAGACATTTATTTGCAGTCCTCAAGGTCTGCAGTGTCTGCTGAGTTTAGTTGCTCCTTAGTGCTTGATGGATCTATCAAAGCAATTGATCAGCAGGAGAGGAAACTCATTAAATCTCCCAGGTCTTAGTCCCAACCTGATTGGATTCCAAAGAACAAATCAAATTAATCAGAAAAAAACATTAAGGAATGTAACTCCCAGTCTTACCTACATTACACTGGCATAGAAGCCAGTCATGGCCATAGAGCACAGCAAACAATTAAATCAGTTTCTCATCACATAGAACTTTAGGCAACCACTTTGCAACAAAATTCTTAGTTTGACAAGAATGGGAAATCTGTGCTGTTTGCATGTTACATGTCTTCACCATGAACCCACAATGGCAACTTTTCTATAAATATACACTAAAATGATCAAGCGTAAACATGGGGCACACAAAGATGAAGTGAGGACATAGAAATCGCTATACAACCTATAAAATCAAAGAATTGTTGCATCAAGTGATGAAAGAAAACACAAGTCTATAACTGCCTGATTAAAACAAACCGATGACTCCTCCAAGCAGTTAAGAGTTAGGCTTGGCATAAAAACAAAATGGAAGCAGACTGCTGATGATTGATGATTGTGAGAGAGAGAGGGAGTTATTGTGGGAATGTATCTTTATGCTTGTGTGTGTGTGTGTGTGTGTCTGTTTTAGCAGTCGAATTGTGCTCTGCGCCCGAGACAAGTGAAGAGAGCCAGCAGCATGCCACAGCATGAAATCTCGACACTCACAACCCAGCTTGTAGTGTAGTGAGATTCAAACGCTAATTATTCACCAAGGGCTGATGAATACAGAGGTCTGCTCAAATTAACAGAGACATGAACTAAAACATTGATAAATAAACTACTAATAAAAACAGTGGAGAGTATATATGTGTGTGTGTCTGTGACTAAGAAAGACAGAGAGAGAAAGACAGAGACATGAAATAAACAATGTCAAAGTGATAGCTGTCTCTACACACACATGCACCACATGCGTTACACACTCACACTCACACACACACATTCAGACACACGCATACACTCGCTAGTGATAATCCATCTGTCTCAATTTGGCATTGTCACGGCATGGTGAAAACACAAATGGGCTAGTTAGTATAAACGGATTTTACCCTCCCGAAATATATCTATTCAAAAAGTGACACACTGTATATATGCTTAAAAGAGGCTTACTGTCTCCCTCCCTCCTTCCCTCTCTCTCTTTCTCATTCGCTCTCTCTCTCTCTCTCCACCACATTTTAATTCCATGTTCTGCAATTAGTTCTGAGATACTGACGATACACACACAAACACATTTACACACGCACACACATAGATAGATAGATAGATAGATACTTTATTGATCCCCAAGGGGAAATTCAAGGTCCCAGCAGCTTAAAAAATCACACACAACATATACTACAGTGTACACAGTATGATAAGAAGCAGATCAACAAAACAACATGACTATATCAGCATTATTAAAAAGATCAACATGCATGCCTTTGCTACTGTACGTGGCTATGCAGGCATTAATGTGCACATGTATGACCCAGATCTAATGGCCAGGCTGCTGGTCCCCTGTTGCCTGAAGCAGCATGCCTCATCTATCTGGCTATCAGTGGTGGGTGCCCAGCTAAACGTCCTATGCTTTCTGAACACTTCATGATGGATGCTTTCCTGTGGACTTGAAAAAAAAAAAAGATAAAAAAATATATAAGAGGAAAAATGAGTCAAACACAAGTCATTATAGTGGTGATTCTTTTGATAAAGAAAACACTTAAGAAAATTAAAACTTATGCATTGTAATTTAAATTAAATCATACCTTAATGAGGACATTTTTCATTCCTCCTACTGAATGCAATTAATTTTTTGCTGTAACCTTTTTGTTGATTAATTCTGTAAAGAGAAAAATGCTACAAAGAATTGAATATCTAACAGGGGTAAGAAATACACATTTTTAACACATTATAGTTTGTATATATTCTGTATGTTATGCTAGCCTACAAATGTATTATAAGTAGAATGTGAAGGAGAAAGACATATGAATTGTCCCATTTCGTAAATGCTCCTTAAAAATGCCTACTCGCCGTCCCCAGCCAACCAAAAATTCCGGTGCAGTCATGATAAAATGGAGGGAAATATAGGAGTGGTCTGTGTAAATGCACAGGCAGAGGAGAAACAGATGAGAAAAGAAGTGTGTGTGTGTGTATGTGTGTGTTTGTGAGTCTCAAGCACGTATGCGTTTGTGAGCTCTCAAAGCCCCCTGTCTCTCTGTTTCTCTCCCTGTCTACTCCCTGCAAATTAGATAGGTGTGTGCCTTCAGCGCTGCTTTCTTTCTCTCTTCCTCTTTCTTTTTTGTCCCTCACTCTCTCTTTTTTCATCAGTTTCTCCGTGCCCCTCTCTTGCCCTCCACGCAAGCCCCCGCCGCCACCCCCAAACAGCCCGGGAGAATAATAAAGAATGATGATGCTGATGCTGTGCCATCCTCCTTTCTCTCTCTCTCTCACTTTCCCCTTCTGTCTGTCCATCTCTTTCATTTCACCCACCTTCCTCTTTCTATCTCTCCTCCACACTTGCACACTCTCCCTGCACCTCCATCTTCTCCCACCCTCTCTCTCTACTATCTCTTTCTTCCCTCTCTATTCCCCTTCTCTCCTCCCCTCCCTCTATCTCTCTCTCTCTCTCCTCTCCTGCAGCACCTCTCACCCTTTCATTTATCAGCACCCCCCCCGTCCCCTCTCTAATTCTACTTTAATAACCGACGCGTCCATTCATCACTGTATTGATGTCTCTGACAAACAGCAGCAGCCGCGTGGCGGCTAACTCAGAGTCCCTGCCCTTTCTCCGTGCGCTACTGCAGGGTCATCGGGAGGTCACACTGTCAATAACCCACCATACCACTCCCTTCCGCATCTGCACAATTTTGGGAGGGTGTGTACAGATGTGTACATTTACCAAGCATGAATAAAATCCAAACCTACAAATGGTCAGTGTGATGCTGCCTGTATGTGAGGAATTTAACAGTTTTCGTGTAGTGCTGGTGGATGTATGTTATTATTTGCTTTCGGCAAAAAGGGGAAAACATTTTTTAAGGGTGGCTTGAGTGTTTTTAGGGATGGCATGAGGCTCGCTGATGTTTGATGTGACATTTTGCCTGGCTGGTTATGATAGTGTGGACCGCTGCCACTTTTTTTCCAGCAGGCAGCACTGTGCCCAGTTTAAATGAGCAGAGACCAGGGAGGCTGGCTCTCGATGCTGAGACTCTGCCCACTCTGTTCTACAAGGCTGATGGTGGGTAGTGCCAACGCCAACAAATGTGCAAGCCCACCGGCCACTACACTGAACTCTGCATCAACCCCATCAGTTCACAAAGCCGTAGAAGTGCTGTTCTATGTGTGTGTGTGTGTGTGTGTGTGTGTGTGTGTGTGTTTGACTGTGTATTTAGAGCAGGGGAGTTAGGGTGCTGTAAGCTGCCGAGCGAGTCCCATTGACAAGGCTCATTGGGCTAATTAATAACGCGGCACAGAACAGAGAGAGATGGAGGTCATTAGGGAGCTGCGGATGAACACTCAGCCCCTGGTGTGTGTGTGTGTGTGTGTGTGTGTGTGTGTGTGTGTGAAAAACAGGCAGCAATATTGTGACATGTGGATAGACTATGTGTTTGGGAGCGTGCTCAAGCAGGTGTGAACGAGAGATAGTACTGTATTTGTGTGTGTGGGTGGGTGGTGTGTGTGTCTGTGCATTCATGTGTATATGAAAGTGTGTAAATGTGTTGGCAAACATGTAATCAGGTGCATGAGAGAGATAGAGGAAAGGAGAAGAGATGGAGTTTGCAGAAACAAAATCAGAGTCTTGCCTCATCACCTTCTCTCCCCACCGCAGAAGCTGAGAAGCCGGAGCAGGGTGGTGCTGTGGCGGCACAAGGTAAAATGGCGGCCCAACTCGGCACACCTGCACCCTGGAGTGGCTGGGCACAGCAGGGTGTGTGGGATCCATCCATCATCAGAGGAAGAGCACAAACAACACACACACACAATCTCTTTCCTCCCTCTCTCTCCCTGCACAGACAAAAGAGTCTTATGGAGTGGACCAGATACTCCACTGCAGTTACTTACCTAAATTGCTGTCAATCAGCACGGCATTGAGTAATTCCAATATAACAGTTACAAGTGAATGCATAATTCATGCTATTAAAAGTGAAGAAAAAAAATTAAGATATTGTTTTAGTTAGCTGAAGGGGTTTTGATTAGAATTTAATTTGTCATTTAAGTGCTTGTTTTCACCTGAAAAAGTGTTTTCAATTGAAAAAATAATTATCAATAAATAAAAAACATCTATTTTTTCTCTTGTTTTTATTTGTTCTCAATAAGCTATTTTACTCATGGGCATCACAATGAGAATTTGAGATTCATTTTATAAATCCTTTTACAGTAGAAAAATGCAGAAAAAAGAGCTATAGCTTAAAATCCAGTCGTACCTGATAACTCAATCAGCATCTCCACCTTCTGTCTCTCGATCATTTCATAGAGATTAAAGCAAAATCATTATTACCCATTTACAGTATATACACTACTTATGGGTATTGATGAACAACCAAGTTTCATAGACCCGGGTCATTCCTTGCCTTATATCACAAATGACAAAATATCCATACTCCTGCTGACCCCAAAAGGTTTTATTTCATCAGTGCATAATGACGACAGGCCAAACCTATCCAGGTCAATGGAAGCATTGTCATTATTCCATGAGTGAGCACTCATTTTTGAGGGGGAAGCATCGAGTAGACCTTCTCCCTATTGTGTCTGATTCATTATGGTGTCATGCAGGGAGCCTGACTGAAACAGTGTGTCACTGTATCACTGTCTGTCAAAGATCCCAGGTCATGGGTGAGAACAGGTAAAGCCAGTCAGAAGCTGGAGAGGGCAGTGCAGACTTGTTCAGAGACAACAACCAAGAAGATAACCACATGGTGGTTAGGCAATCAAACAAGAAAAGGCAAATAATGGAGAGGAGTTCTTGCTTTGCCATCATTATTCAGGTTTTGCATAAGGTAAAAAAAATATTATAAAAAGAAAAATGTTGTTGCACACGTTTTCATAACATTCAGGAACATGTTTCATTGAGGTATGATAAAAAGACAAAAAGTTAAAAGTTGTAACCATACTCAAAATTCAAAAGTAACTGGACCGGATATAGGATTCTCATTTGTAAACATGAGCATGTAATGTGTATGAACAGTCCTTTTGTATTGCTTGTGCTGACTGTAGGACAAAAGTCATGCAGTGAGCAAATGGAGCACACCCAGTTCCTCCAGTCTGGTTTTGGCTACAGCTTCCCAGCCTTTATTAGCCTGTGCACTCCTCGGAGAAGGGTGCAGAATCCCCTCCACCCGCACGTGGATCCCTGCCTCGGTGAGGGTCTTACGTGCTCGCTGCTCGGCCACCTTGCCAATTCCAATTACCATGGAGATGCCCAGCGCCTTAACCACCTGGCAAAGAGTGCTGTCGCAGTGATGCAGGAGCTTGTCTCTCTCTGCAGCAGGTAGCTCAGGTGGAGTGAGGTTCTTTCCTGTGGCATTCATGAAAATCAGTGGGCACAGGTTGTGCACAAAACAGTGGCGGAAGAAAGTCTGTGGCTCGCCACACTGCTTGCGGAAGAACCCCCAGAACCGGGCACCACTCACCTCACTCTGCTTGCAGGCAAGGCCCAAGATTGGTCGCTTGGGATGCTCATTAGGTGGATGTCCCACCTCTCCAGTGATTTTTAACCAATCACGGACAGCATTTACCTCACCAAAGGGCACCTAGAGAAGAAAAGCAAAATACTTGTGCATGAGAATGTGCATAATAGGTATGAGTATAATGTTGGATATAAAGTTATAATATTGTTATAATAATATTATAATTTTGTACTGTTCACATTAATGCTACTGTCCTACAATAAATGTTCTGCAATGTAGCAAATTTAGATTCTGTGTTCAAGGAATCCCTACCCCAGTTTGAGCCATGCCGAACGGCCCTGGATTCATACCCAGGAACAGTATTCTTTGTCCCGGTCGGCAGTACGTCTTCACGTAGCATTGGTGCGTCTCCCAGGCATACTCTAGCGGGTTGTACAAGTAACGCACTGGCTCCCCAAAGGTCAATGTACGGAGACGAGCATTTAGATCCAGTTCTGCTTGCAAAAACAGTTCCGACGGTTCAGTGGGGACTGCTTCTAGCCTCGCGACTGTCTGATTCAGTGAAAATCCCGGACGTTGGGTTCCAGCATTCTCATCATCAAAGCTTTGCATGAAAAACAAAAACAGGAGAAAATTAACGTTAGAATATGCTTACATACATGTAGGTTATTAAGGTTCAAGTCTAGGAGAACAAACACCGGTAAGGTTAACCTTGGAAGGACTGAAGGAAGCAATTGATCAAGTAGCCTAAACAAAAACAAAGCTCAAATGAACGAAGGTGATGAATGCGCAAACGGTTTGCATAGCTTAAATAAGACGCATCATTCTACTATTTCTCATTTGCCAATATTCGGTTTTTGAGGTTTTATTTTGGAATATGCATGGAAAGAGTACCTCTGAGCTTCATTTTCGCAGTACATTCTTAATAAAGGTTTTCCGGCAACAAAGACCTTCTGTTGCATTCTGGGAATGGAATTGTTGTAAGAACTACAACTACCAGGAAACCCTGAGGGTTTCTGTGAACTTGAGTGAGCATCGAAAATCATCTATACAAGGTTTTGAATATACAGCACCACCTATCGGTAGTATTTAAATAAGGACTCTGTCGCAGAGGTTGAGAGCTGCGTATTAGTATTGACGGCATTTCTCTATGGATGCCAAATCCCACCGGGCAAAGAAGGTTCTGGAGTGGACAACGTCAGCCAATTACTTCTTGATGAGCAGCGGGGGCAAAGAAAGGGGAAATGTGAAGAAAAAAAGGACACCTTGAGGACACACACACAAACACACACACACACACACAAACAGATAGAGAGAGAGAATGTGTGTGTGAGAGAGAGAGTGAAAGTGAGTGAGTGACCAGAATGCCCAGTCTGTTTCAGTGATTTATTTGCAGTGCAAGGTGTAATTAGTAAGAAGCGACAGGTATTTTTGATTTATTGTAATGAATAGCATTGAGCCTCCAGGCTCTCCCTGGGTGCATGTGCTGGGTGTGATATCGATTCATCATCTTTCTCCTTCTTCTTCTCCTTCTCCTCTCGTCTTCCCTAATTGTTTCATTTATTTTAGTGGTGAGCTCCTTTATCGAACATGCAGTAAATATATGCTTTCTATTTTGTGTTCACATATTTCCTGTTCACCATATTTCATGTGGTTGACCAAGTGAAAGAGAAATAATTGGAATTATTTAAATTAAATATTGAAATGAAAAGAAACTAAATTTCTAAATTTTCTTCTTACTCTCTTCCTCTCTTCTTGTCCTTTTTGTGACCTCGGTCTCCAAGAAATATTTCCTATTAGCACAGCTTTGACCCTGTGCTCCAGCCTTTTGCCATGGCAACCATGAACAAGCCCAGAGCTCCCAGTGACCTTTGCTGTGACAGAACCTTGTGTGTGAATGGAACGTATGCCCTCACTGTTGGCGTAGCCTCCACGGCTTCAGCCGCCAGGCTAAAGGTTAGGGACAGGGCTGTAAGTGGCAACATGAAAGTGTTTTGTCAGCTGATTGGTTGTTGTCTGGGCTGTGTAGTCTGTGTGTGTGAGCAATAGAGAGCTTGTTTTTCGTAAAAAGTCTTAAAAGGAAAATGAATGTCCACAAATAATGTAAAGACTAAGAAAAAAAGAAACATTAAGACAAGTGAAAGTTATATGGTAAATCTATTTAAACAGTATAGTAAAAAAAAGCTGAGAAAATAAGAAGGTGACAATTCAAGGCAGTACAGCAGGAGAGTGAGAGAAAGGGAGAGATTTCAG
>JAGFZM010002177.1:393789-399529 GCA_017657215.1 Limnothrissa miodon
CTCTCTCTCTTGCTTTCACTCTCTCTTTCACACACACATAAACAAATATCACATACACTCTCTCTCTGTTTTCCCCCTCTCTCTAAATTGCATTAAACCGAGAATGTGTTGAGAATGTGACTGTGTGTGTGTGTACCCATTCTCTCTGTGGATGCCAGAGGAAATGCGTGGCTCCCAGGAGTGCACCATTTCACCAATTTTCTGTGCCAAGTGTGTCTCCCCTGCTTGTTGTCACAACAGTCTTATGTGCCGCGCTTGCCACTAACACTCTTTTATGGGTGCTCAGGCCGGGCTGCCGAGGGGTTAGCGAGGCTGCTAATTACCGCGGACCACTTACTAGAGTGTGAGTACTGGTCGTAACAGATTCCAATGAAGCGCTCCCACCGAGCACAAATGTCCAATTGTACAGCGGAATGGCAGCAGCCGAATGGCACCGCCAGCAAGATGGTGAGTCATGTCTGCCGGCCATTGGAGAGTAAGTACAGATGCGAGGAAGCAACCAGAGTCCAGAAGGACCATGTCGGGCCACACAACACTAAGTCAGACCGGAGACACACACATCGGGCTACATTGAGTGAGACTGAAGATTATGCCCAGATTTTATAGAGAAAAAAGGCCACACAGCTAGACAAGTTATAGGTCCATGTTATGAGTCCTTATAAATACATTTCTAAACACTGTCATATTTGTTTTTATATATGATCCTATTTATGTTTTCTGTGTGGGTGTGGGGGGTGGGCTATTTTATCTTTCGAGAGAAGAAAGAAACGTGGGAGATTGGGAGATTACAGAGCAATGTTGATGTTGTGGTTGATTTGGTGGCAGAATATATTTTAAGCAGACCTAGAGTACTGGTTAGCTAAATTTATTTTTCTGGTCACATATGCAATATTGGGATTCTTTAACAGAGAAAACAGACCAAATGAAATTAAAACAGTTGCGAGTTGCGAGTTTTCTTTTCCTCCTTTTACTGAGCATGTGTTTGATGTGTATTGAAACAGCCAGTGTTGGGGAGTAACTAGTTGCATGTAACAAAATTACGTAATTGAATTACAAAATAAAAGTAACAGTAATCAGTTACAGTTACATTGAAAAACTGTGTATTTAAATTACAGTTACATTAAGGAAATATTCAGGATTACATTTCAAGTTACATATCTTCTGTACTGAAACATTTGTCGTCATCTTTGAATTGGCAACTCCACCCACTTTACTAAGCAGTCTGCACTTGCAATGATGACTGCAATGTCAGATAGAAACTCAGTGTTGGCCTAGCCCAGGGATGGTCAACCAGTCATAGACCAAGTCTCACATTGTTACTGTGTTACCGCAAGGGCCACATCATACATGGGCACACATTAATATCACCCCTTTCTCTCACCCACACCCACCCACCATGTAAGGCAGAAAGATTTGCCATTACGTTCAACAAAAAACTATAAACTCCCCCATTTCAAACGTCCTGTGTTTATCTTCATATTTTCGCTTTGCTGTGTATCTATTCCTTGCCATTTTGAGAGCGAAATTAACAAATTGTTTACTTAAATGATCTTGCCCCCTGCCAGAAAACCTGACTGTATTTTCATCTCACACACATGCACATTTGTGAAGCGAACACACACACACAAACAAAAACTTCAATATGAATGCAAGAGCCGCAAGAGACCAAGCAAAGAGAAGGATGCTGTCCAGGCCCGCCGGTTGGCCATCCCTGGTCTAGCCCATTGCAGAAAGTAAAAATGAGCAATCACACAAAATAGACAACTTCAAGTTAATGCACTGAAGTCTTAGGAGTTTGTAGGGATCTTTACAGTAGTCAGTGATGATTAATACTTAAAGGGTAATCCACGGTTTTAAAAACTGGAAATGATTGAAAGCTGACAAAATTCATTCAAAATGTGGGAAAGTAATTAAAAAGTAATCAAATGTAATTAGTTACATTACTTTGTTAAAGTAATTGAATTACACTACTATTACATTTTAGATAGAGTAACTTGTAACTGTAACACATTACATTTCCAAAGTAACTTTCCCAACACTGGAAACAGCCCACAAGAGATTGTGATCTGATGCATATCTACTGCAATGCTGTTCTAGACGAGATGACTAGAGATGAGACAAGACTATGTGAAGGACCAGTGAACTGGACTGACTGGCAGCTATCAGGCAATAGAGAGCAAAGACCTTGCCCAAAGGAAATTGACTTCATTTAAAATGTAAGTACCGGTAATGCACTATAAAGTTTAATATTTTAAGTCATTAACAGGAATATTTTTGCTCTAATGGATGTAGTTCTATATATGTAGTTTTACCTTTTTTTTCTTAAGTAAAACATTTCCTGCAGTGTAACTCACTTTCTCACTCATTTTCTCACTTTTCTTCTCTTCAAGTGTGTGTGTGTGTGTGTGTGTGTGTGTGTGTGTGTGTGTGTGTGTGAATGCTACTGTAACCAAATCAACTTTCACTTTGGCCTCAAATCACCAGACTCCTGACAGTAGCTCTGCTAAAATGTTGTGTCCTATAACAAAAAAAAAAAAACATTTTTGGTCCAAATCTTCATTATAATATTAAAATGTTTTCTGGGGCCCCATGCTAGTGCCAGGCCCTTATAATCATCCTAACTTTCCCCCCTCTGGTAACGTCTGTGTGTGTGTGTGTGTGTGTATGTGTGTGTGTGTGTGTGTGTCATGTGTGTTCTTTAAAAGCTTAATGTACCTTGCATATTTGCCTCCTCTTGCTCTGTGTGAGATAAACCCATCTCTGTTTTGCTGGTTATCTTCTCTCTAATGGACTGAAACACTGTGTATGACAGGCAAAGCAAACAAGGACCGTCTCATTTTTCAGGAGCTCAAAGTGACACCATGTGGTGAAATGTGTAATTGCATCCCAGACAAGCATTTTCAAAAATGCAGTCAAATACAAGGGACTCTCTTGAACTCTAGGGTCCTTTAAGAGGGAAATTGTCTAACTATGTGCAACATAATAAAATGGATGTTCATGGTGGTAAAATCATGCATTTGACAGCTGCTCAGACTCTTCCTGTGACATAAATTTGTTGTCTTATTGCTGTGTAATGTATCGATGCGCAAAAACCCAACTACCGCAGCTCCTCTTATAAGCTCACAAAGGGATGTAATTGATTTGACGTGTGCACCTGTGGCTTGATGTTTTGCACTGCAGGCAGTGCAACGCTACACCCCGTCTGTCAAGGGTAATGTCTGGGCCATCTTGGAATTATGCAGTAGCGAGAAACTAGACTGAGGATACCCAAGAAGCAGCCACAGTAGAACTATTCCAATAATGCTACTGTAACCAAATCAACTTTCACTTTGGCCTCAAATCACCAGACTCCTGACAGTAGCCCTGCTGCAGTGGGAAATGGCCCAGTGCTATTGCAAAACCAAGCCTCATGGCAGCCAAGTGGAATTGTTCTCATGCAATATGAAACCCACACACCGGTATGTGATGATAGCCAATGTATGAATACCATTCATTACTACTGTGCAATACTAGAGGCTGCTGTGCAGAGTGAAAATGTGACCCCACTGCTAAATGAAACTAAAGAAAGAAGTGTCTCTGAAACATGTCAGTGAGTTTATCACAATGAAAGGCACTGGTTCTTTTTATTTTATTGTACTAATATGTTAGGCCTCCCTTCCAGAGACTTAGCTTCCTTAGGGGTTTCTTTTCTGAATTATGGAACACCTGTAAAACAAAAACAAAAAACAATGCTTCATTTTCAAGAGCAGGAGAAAAGCACAGACGTATGTGTTTTGTGTGTGCAGAAATATCCCACAATAAAATGTCGAACAAAACTTTAAGTGAATGAAAACTCTGTTCAATAGAATATGGGTTATAGGCTTTTAACCTACCATATAAAAATATGATTTATTTGAGTAAATGCTCCATGTGATGTATTATGTTTATCATAACACTCCAGAGTGTGTGTGTTTATTATTAAAGTAGCACTTCAGTGTGTGTGTGTGTGTGTGTGTGTTTGTGCATGTGTGTGTGTGTCCTGTGTGTGCTGCAGGGATTGAAACACATCTCACATGCTTGGAGTACTGTATGTCTTCGTAAGCACGCACTTCAGGTGAGATTATGGCCACTGATAAAGACAGATGGAGTGCCAAATGTGCACCTCCTGAAAATGACTGCGCTCCTTGGAGACCTCCTCATACCTGCCCGTCGTCCAGATAGCATCAGCAGCGGTGACGCCACATGTGAGCTATGTGCCCACAAAGCAACCATGCAGGGTTCATCAGTTCATATGCCGGTTTGAACTTGATAGTCACACCACACAGAGTCCCTCTTATATGAATTTGGAAACACAAATTTGATGTTTTATTTCTTTCTCTTTTTTTCTCTTCTGAGCTGTTTTTTGTTCTCCTCTTATAGTTTCTCAAGCAAAACTGAGGCAGTGAGCAACAGTTATTTACATGTATTTGATCATTAAAGATAACAGTTATTAAAGTATATTTATTAAACAAAACCACTGCTTGAAATATTCGATTGTGTTGTGCTATTTAGACAGTGAATATTTTCAGATATCCACACACCACAAAGTAATTTCACTTTTCTGGCTGAATTATGACAATTCAAAGACTCTATATCATGAAAAATAACACTTTGTTTTGAGTGCTTGCCTGTGTTTATGGAAGGGTGAGAAGAACTTAAGCTATGTGAGATTTTTTTTTTTTCTAATGTGGGTGAGCCTGTAATGTGTGTGTGTGTGTGTGTGTGTGTGTGCGTGTGCGTGCCTGTGATCCATCACCGTCGGTCTCTCTGACGCTGTGAGATTGCAGGTTGCCGTCCCTCCTGTCACTGCGCTCCTCCCCACACAAGGCTACAGTTTTCCTTCAGGGCAGGTGACGATTCCTCCTTCCTCTTCTCCTTCTCTCATCCTCTCATCCTTCTCTCCCCCCCCCCCCAAACCCCTTCTCCTTTATCACCTGTCATCCATGACACGCCCCTTGCTGTCAGAACATTGGCCAAATTCCACTGTGTGAGACCACTTTTAGATGTCAGCATAACTTCTGTTCTTGAAAGAAGGTAATTATAGTTTAGGCTCTGGCTGTGTGTGACTGTGGAATATTGACCTCAAGGATGTGGGTTAACTTTTTTAACATTTTTTATCATGGAGCATGGCAATGAACACCTTTTTTAATCAATTATCAGTGCTTAAATAGGCCTTTTAAGACATACAGTACTTCTAAAATTCACCAAGATTGCGGTCTGTGTTAGTGTGTATGGCTGGTATGTGGTTTACAATGTGGAACAATAGCTCAATTGCTCCCTCTGGTGTTTGGATTGAGCCACTTGTAGCCCAATTGTGAAACGATTCCAGAAATATTATCAAATCCTTTAACATTAAGAAGTTATAGAACCCAGAGTTGTTTAATTGTCAAAATGCTTTGAGTGGCATTGAATGAAAAAAAAAATGAAAATGAAATCAGAGTTTTAGTAGGCCTATTATTCCAGACACTGACAAAACTGCTGTGACTACATACGTACATAACTACATTTCAGTAAATCAGCATTTGTATTTGTAATTATACACTGAAGAGTCATACCTATAAAAGTTAGATATGCCCACAGGTTGCAGCCTTTAAGTGTTTTGTAACTGCACACACTCTCAAGTCAGCTTTTCTCACCCCACTCCCCAGTCTAAGGCTCTAGGTCTAGTGCACACACACACACACACACACACACACACACACACACACACACACACACACAC